>CM028347.1:65456538-65877454 GCA_016618105.1 Dendrobium huoshanense | reverse complement strand
TGACCGTAGTTTGGTTTGGTATGGTGTATAAGTTCAAAGGGCGATATATTATTTGTCGTTGGAGATGGAAGACGGTTGATGAGATACACCAAGGTAAGCGTAGCATCAGGCCAAAAAATATAAGGAACGGATGATGTGTGAAGACGTGTGCGTGTGGTCTCGACTATGTGTCTGTGCTTACGTTCCGCCAAACCATTTTTTTCCGGCGTGTAGGGATAGGAGATTTGGTGAAGAATTCTGTGTGTTCGGAGAAATTGTTGAAACGCAGTATTGACATATTCAGATCCACCGTCGGTTCGGAGAACTTTGATGCTAGCTGAGGTAAATTTTTCCACCTGAGTTTTAAAAGCAATGAATGTATTTAGAACCTCAGATTTATGTTGTAATGGAAACAACCAAGTATATCTGGAGAAATCGTCAACAAATATTACATAATACCGATATCCTTGAGATGAGACAACAGGAGCTGGCCCCCAGACATCTGAATGTATAAGGGCCAGTGCTTGCTGTTATCTGTTTGTGGATTTTTCAAAAATCAGTTTATGACATTTAGAGACATTGCAAGATTGACAAGATAGAGAACGTTTATCAATATCTAACGTAGGATTACAATGAGAAATGAAATCTAAAATGCGTTTATGTGGGTGGCCAAGTCGCCTATGCCACGAATTTATTGTATTGCTGGAGACCGATCTGAAATCTTAGAGTTCTTGATCGGTATGAAGTAAAGGCCATCTTTAGAGGTGCCGCGAAGTATGATTTCCTGTGTCGTCATATCCTTCAAAATAAAGGCAGACGGGTCAAAAATAATGGAAACAGTATTGTCCCGTGTTAACTGAGATATGGACAAGAGGTTGTATTGAAGGGAAGGAGTGTGCAAAATATGTGACAGATTTAGCTTACGGTTGGGGGTCGGGAGGATACCCGCCCTTGCATGAGTGATCGGTACAGAGCTTCCATCGTCGATCGTTACATTGTCTGATCCTTGGTAAGGGGATGAGATCGACAGATTATCCGGGGATTTGGTAATGTGAGACGAAGCCCCTGAGTCAAGAAACAAACTGGAGTCGGCTATGTCGGAGGTGGCCACTAGAGCGTTGTTCGCCATTTTTGCCGGAGGAGCATACTGCATATTGAGACGATGCCAGCAAGCTTGCGCCGAGTGCCCTTTCTTGTAGCAGATTTGACAGAAGATAGGATTGTTAGTTGTTTGCCGAGAACTGCTTGGTGCAGTGGATGGCAATCGTCCTCTGAAGCGTTTTCCTCAACCTCTGTATATGAACAGAGCAGCGTTCGGATCAGGAGCAGTCGAGCCGCGATTGGCATCGGCAGCGAGGTTGATCTCTTCACTGAGAAGAAGGGGATACAGTTGATCGAGACTGATGGGCACATGAATGGTCCAGATCGCTGTCTTGAACGACTGGTAGGAGGTGGGAAGGCCATTTAATATGTAGAGGATGATATCCTCGGTGTCCACCAGAGACCCTGCTGCCACGATTTGGTCAACCAGAGCTTTAATCTCAGAGAGGTACTGAGTCATGGATGAGTTTTTGTGGGAAATGTTGTGAAGTTTGTTCTTAAGTTGAATAACTTGAGAACGATTGGAGGCTTGGAATCGAGATGCCAAGGTTGTCCATATGGCAGAGGTGGATTCCAGAGAAATCACATAAGGTAAAACTGGGTTTGATATAGTAGAACAGAGTGACGCAGCTAGCGTTTGATCGGTGAGATGCCATTGGGAGTGAAGAGGATTCGGAGAAGAAGAACCATCGGATTGCATGAGAATATTGGGAGGAGGAACAGATTGAGGATCAAGAAAGAGATGAAATCCATTGGCGTTGAATATCTTGAGGATCTGTGACTTCCAAATGATGTAGTTGTCAGGATCAAGAAGAGTCGGAACGAAGATTTTGAGATTAGATACCACGAATTTCAGATTGGTGGGGATGGCCTGAGCTTCCGCCGTTGATTGATCCGGTTGATCATCAACTGTGGAGGAATTTGCGTCAGCCAGAAAGCAAGATCAGAATCTGACGTCTGATACCATAAAGAAACACAAGAACGATAGCAGATAGAAGAGATTTGGGAAGAAATGAAAAGCAATGATTAACTGTCTTATTACAGGGAACCACAGGCTGTATATATAGACTTAGCTTAGAGATGCAGACCGTACAGGTTTCAATAATAAAACATACACGATATTAACAGAAATTACATAAAGACCTATTGCTCTAATAAACCTTTCTTCAACTTCACCTTGGAAATTATTCTTCCTTTTCGGGCAATTTTTCCAATCTCTTAATAATCCCACATGAATTACCCAAGCAGGTATGGCTATAATGTGAAGCCCTTCATTGTCTAGACTGGTAAAAGCTCACTTCTTTGTAAGTTTTGATCACTATCTCGTCATTTTATTTAAGGATTCGTGGTGCTAAGACATTACAATAGCCATTCTTGAGCCCTTCCTCTCGAGTCACCATTCCTATTTCTCCTGAATTGAATTTCCAAGGCATTGTGGCTTCTTCTTTCATTTGCTCACTACAGGAAAATCATCAATTACCAACAGTTTTTTCCGGTGGCCTAATTTTTCAGAAGAGTTTCTAACGGCTTTCCGACGGCATTCCGACAGTTCTGTTTCCGACGGGATTTCTGGCGGTTCGTAATAATTTCTGCAAAATCATATATTCCTATTTTAATTAATAAATAATTTATAGTATAATTTAATCAATTATTAATTTAATTAGTCGATCTAATTAATTATTAATTTAATTACTTTTTATTTAATTATTAACTTTAATATTTCATTTTAATTAATTTTTATTATAATAAATTATTAATTTTATATTTTAAATAATATGTTCTTAAAATAAAAATTATTTATTTTTTCCTTTAATAACTTTTTTTATTTAATAGTTTATTTTAATTATTTATTCATTTTACAATTTTATTTGATTTTATTTTAAAATTAAATTTTTGTATTTGTATTATTAAAATATAAAAAACTATATTTTGTTGCATATTTTGCTCCAAAGCAAAGTGGTTGAGTCTTTGTATTTCACACACTCAGGTCCTGAGTTCGAATTCCAGGCAATGCGATCAAGCAGGCTGGTGGCCGACAGCTGGCGTGGTCGGGCTGGCGGACCCTGTGCTGGCTGTCGGACTTGTGGGTCAGTGTAGGCAGGCAGTGGGCGTGGCGGGGCGGGCTAGTGGGCCTGCGTGGGCTGGCAGCAGGCTTGGTGTGGTGGGCTGGTGGGCGTATGCATGCGGGCAGCACACAGTTAGGCTGGCCGGTGTGGGCAGCTTAATTTTTAATTTTTTTATATTTTGGCGGCCTTATTTCGCCGAAAAACCGCCAAAAATATTTGCCACCGGAAACTGCCAGAAATATTTTTCATACGGAGTTTTACCGTTGGAAATTTTGCCGCCAGTACATTGCCGATCGGTCAGAAAATTTCATCGGTAATAGGTGATTTTCATGTAGCTTCTCTATGTGAAAATGTATAAGATAAATTTAGTATTGTAAAAATTTTTATTAGACTAATTATTCTATAGTTATCTACGGCTTAGGTCAGATTTTTTTTTTTTAGGGCCTTGCAAAAATTTCATTTCAAAGACATTACAAACAACGTTCAAAAGAGGACTAAAAATTATAACAAAGCATTCTTCACCAAATTAAGTGAAGCAGCGTCAAATGATAAAAAATAAAAATTAGACATTATGAAGACAACAGAAATAACCAAGAACCAGTCAAGAAGGCAAAGATGCCTGATGGACTTAGTAAATGGTAGGAGGTTTCCTGCAAGAGAGAGAATCATCACCAAAATATCAAGTCAGGATCATCCATTAGAGCCAGCAGCCCACAAAAAAATTTTAAAGATAACCTCGAGAGAAACAAGCATCATCTCAAATAAGGGTCACCAATGTCCCGCTAAAAATAGAAAATCAACCACCCAGATTGCCAGCAAGTCAATGCCATCCAAGGGGTGAGCAGGAACCTGACTCATGATTGTCTAGATTGCCTGTAGAAGTTGGATTATGTTAGTTGAGACTATTTATTTATTAATATTTTATGTTTAATTCTCTTAATCGTTTAATTTACAAAATAAAATAACCATTTGAGGTCGATAACATTGACTTTTTTGTTTGCACAACTTTTTGAAAATTTGAAAAAATTCATGTGATAGCAAAAATTATTTTCACATTATCATAGATGAATATAATATTCCTTATTGCAGCAAATTATATTTTAGCTATAAAACTTTTACTGGCCAAATCAATTATCAATTATAAAATTCAGCTAAAAGAATTTTTTAATTTGTAAAGAATATATTTTTCTACTTTTTTTAACTAAATATTTTTTAATCCATTCAATCAAAGGGCTTTGAAAGAAGCCAGCCAATAAAAGAAAAAAGCTAACAAAATGCAGAAATAAAGCCGCAAAATATTGTAGAAACAACGAACATTGCTAGACAAACTCAAGAATAGCAAATTTTGCAACCACCCAGCTACCACGAAAGGACCATCCATTGGAGGCAGCAAATCACAAAGCAAGTAGAGGAGAACTAAGAACTAGCAATACCCCCCCACATGCCAATGACAACCACTAATTATAAATGAACCACCAAGGTTGCCAACAACCATGGTCAAGTCGAGGTTGTGCAGAACGGAACCTTATCATAGTCTAGAAAAAAACAAATCTAATCCAACCAAAACCACAAAGCCCCCCAACAGGCAAGCATCTCAACCCAAAAAGATAAAACCATAAACTGGACCCAGAAACAATCAAGAACAAAAAAAAGGGGGGGGGGGGGGGGGGGGGGGGGGGGGGGGGGAAGGCATAAGCCTACTACTTTTTATGTTTCCTACTACTACGACATTTGCTACCCCCTAGGCAAAAGATTTTTCAACGATGCGACTTACATTCAAGTTATACACCTCGTGATCATCCATCTCCAACCCATCCAAAACATCCCTATCACCCACACAAGGAGAAGTAGAACCATTAAGACAATCATTATAATCCACGTTAGAATCTTCCTCATTAACCACCATATGAGCTTTCAAGGCATCGGAAGATATAAGAGCAACATGAACATCAACAAAATGTACATTCGTTAGAAACGGCTCACACGAATTCAATGATGACTCAATAAAATCATCAACCACACCCCTAGAATCTAATTCATTCCCAAAAGCAATCGGACTGGTAGAGATCACAATAGCGCCACTACCTTCTAAAATTAAGGATTCAAAAATACCACCAGCATCTGCCACTGCATCAACACTAATAGAACTAGTTATATGGTTAATAAAACAATTATTGGCATCACATATCACATTAACAACTTCAAAAATCAAGGGCAAATCAATAACTTCCCCCTCAACAAGAACATGAGCACTCAAAGGCTAAACAGAGTCCAACTGAACAACATCACCCAAAGGAGCAGCCAAACTTGCATCATTAACACTAGTATCTAGCCCCACAGCCTTATCAATTTCACCACACACTGGAATAGTGTCCACGCCCATATGAGTGGGCGGAGTAAAAAACACGGAAGGTGAAACATAGTTATCCAACTTCCAATTTTCCTACTTGCAATAGATGTGTAGGTTGACATAATCTTTTTAGAAATTGGCTAATACTCCATAGGTCAATAGAGCAGCAGATACTTTTGGGAATCATTGAATTTTCACGAGTAAATGTTTACCTTCCAAGTTTCCGAATGCCTTAGAAAAACTAAATAAATATATTTATATGTTTAAATATAACATGAAATAGGACAAATGAACATTTTTTTGAACATGTAATAGAATATAATATTAACGATTATAAATTTCATATTAATTACTATAAACATGACGATTGCAATTATTTTAAAATATGAAATATTTTTTATATATCAAGAAATAATATTCAAACCTAATAATTTGATGAGCCTAAATTATAGTAAATATGTTGCATTTTTTCCCTAATTTTGATACATCATTTTTTCCCTAATTTTGATACATGTTTCTAGTGGATTTTTCATTTGAAATAGGTGTTCTTATTTTTTTTCCCTAGAAATTTTTGCCTGTATGAGTGGTATGATTTCCGATGGATTTTTTGTTGTTAATATTTCTGACAGAAAATTTACCGGTAACACATTATGATACACTTTTTAAAGAAAAAGATTTCAATAAACTTGATAAAGTTTCAATCGGGATCTATCTATTTTGAATATTTCAAATTTATTTTGATATTCAATCCTGAAGGTAGCCTGCGGCAGATATTCCAAAAAAATCTACCAAAAACATTTTGGACAGATTTTTTGTTTGATAGAAAGCATTAATTTGTAATGAGATTTTACCAATGGATAAATGTCTCCAAGAATCCTGAATTTTCAATGTGTTTTACACATTTTGAAAGTTTTTTTTTTTTTTGCTAGAAATGACTATTTTGCTATATTATGGCATTTTTCATGCTATATGAGCGAAATCTCTTGGATATATCTTGAGTCATCTATTTGACCATTACTAAAAAGAGAAGAGTCGCCTTTTATATCCAGAGGTAATACATTGAATTTCTCAATGATCTGCTTAAAAGAAAAATGCATCATTTGTTTATATTTTGGGCTTACCAGGGATTTTTTTCTCTCTTTGGAGAATATACATTTTGCCCTCATAATATTCCCCAATCACTCCCAAAATATAAAGCTACATATCCCTAACGTAGGAGGATTATCTTTGTTTTCCATGTAAGGGATACTTGCTTATATTCCCCTTGTCATATATGGATTTATGCTTTTAATTTTAATAAACTTTTTTTTTTTTTTTCTCTTGTGGTTGTTGCCTGGATTGTTTCTTATTTTGGAAGTTGCTTTCATATGGATCATAGAAGGTTGTAATTTTTTACTTCCTCAAGCACTTTGTTCTTTCGCACCCTTCGGTAATTTCGTATGAAAGGCTTTCAAAGGTGATGGATTCCTTTGTTGTGATATTATTTTGGATTGATTTTAGAGGAACTGAGATTTATTTAAGCTCTCCGGTTGTCCTATTCTCTCGGTTGCTCTGCTTCCATCAGTTGTTCTTTTGTCTGTTTGATTCGCTGCTTTTAAATAATTTTTTTTAATTGTTGTGCTTTTGGTTTTTACTGGAAATTACAACAATTCTCTCAAAAAAATATTTATGGATTTATATATATATATATACTTTCATCTACAGACCAGTCATTTCTGTCATAATGAATGTTTGAAAACATGGAGAACCAATTCTATCCTCTCAAAAGAGCAATCAATTAGCATCATTCACATACCTGCAATTCTCCCTAATCTCCCCATCACCACCCGTAAGCGGACTCAAACTCCCCATCTTAACCATAGCAGCCCCAAAATCTTCCCAAAACGCTTCCCTCTTCTCACTATAATAACTAACCAGGGAGTCCGCCTCGCCACCATCTCCACTAAAGAGCTGCTGGTCCGAATGCAAAACCCCCCGACTCTGCCGCAAGGCGTCGAAGTAATCCGCGTCGAAGCGGGCGGGAGTGTCGTCGAACGATGCGAGAATGTCGTCGCCTCCGCCGTTGGATGGTGGGCACTGCGCCTGTAAGTATCGGGCGAAGGCAGGATCGATGGTGGAGGTTTCGTTGTATATGCGGGATCGGAAGATGAGGCAGCGGGCAAAGCCGAGGGTGTGGGCACCGGAGAGGACAACGAGGTCTTGGAGGCTGAGGCCGTGGGAGTCGAAGTTGGAGACGAGGGCGGGTAGGTCGAAGAAGGGGGCGGGGAGGTCGTTGTTCGCGGCGGCTTGGCTTGCAGTCGTGGCGTCGCGACGGCCGAGTAGAACTTCGTAAGGAGATCCACCTAGCTGTTCAAGATAAAAAAACGAAGGGGATTTAAAATTTTGCATTCTTACCATTATTTATTTTTATATTTACATTTTAAATGTCTAAATTTTTATATTTAATTATATATCATTTTAATGTTAAATAATATCAATGTTTACATATTAAAATGTTGTTATTTAAAAATATATATATTAATGACATTATTATTATGTTTTTTAAATTTTATTTGTTAAATAAATTTATATAGCAAACATAAATTTAGATATATCAATATAGAAATTTTATATATATATATATATATATATATATATATATATATATATATATATAATCGATTTATTAGAATTGTAATTTTTTTTCAATTTAAAATCTTATTAAAATGAACCCAATTGTGAATAGGTCACTTATTGTAGCATTTAGGCTTCGTTTGGGACGGCTTTTTTACTGCTTTCTAAAATGGAGTTTTAGTACAAAAATTTTTGCACTAAAACTCTATTTTATAAAGCAATAAAAAAGCCGTCCCAAACAAAGCCTTAATTGAAATTTTTTTGCGCATCATCAGTCTAATTTGTTGGCTTACATATTAGAACTATAATATAATATGAATTTTTAATAACATGGGCAAAAACCTACTTATAAGTGGAGCATTCTTTAAAGTATATTGACTTGCAGAAAAGAAAATATTTTGTAATAAATATGATCTCATTTGTCTTAAAATATTTATAAATTCTTGTGCGTGTGTGATTACGAAGTTAGGCACATGAAATTTTTAGGGTTATTAATCCCTCACCAGTCCACGATTTTAAATTCCCATTTTAAATCAACTTTCTGTTTTAATTTTGGTTTATTTTTGACCTATAACAAACCTTTAAAATTAATTCATTCACCTCAAAATGTTTCCTCAGAATGTTTATCTAAAAATAACAATGAAAGAGATCTAATTGCCATTCAGATTGCTACTACAAGGAATCAAATTAATGAGGCGTCTCCCAATAAAAAAACTCCGAGTAGGAGTGTCAAAATTTGATCTAACCTGAAATCGTCTTGAAAGATTCAGTTTCGGATCAACCCATTTGCCATATAGGTCGGATTTAGGTTTGTGTTTTCGACATATTTCTAAAATCGAGTCAGGTTCGGGTGTACAGTGCACGTGGAGATGGTCACGAGTTTGAGGATTAAACCTTCACGGGTCCAGTTAGGTTCACCCAGTAACATGCTCGTATTAGGCCTGGGTTGGAATTCTTGATCCGTTTGCAAAATCTAATCGAGTTCAAGTTGATCCTTTTGAACCAATGTTAGGCCGGGTTGGATCCAAACCCGACCTATTGACCCATTTTGACACTCCTAATCAAAGTCATCTTGCATGTGCAAATGATTTTCTTATTGATAATATTAATCATAATCTAAATAATTCTATTGTGACTAACTTCAGTATTTTCAAAAATTTGATCAATCAAATTTTGAGTTACTCTTAATTAATGATCAAAAGACTCGGGGTTCATTTGAGACAGTTTTTTTTATTGATTTCTAAAGCATATTTTAGTACAAAAATATTTTTAAACAAATAATTTTTGTACTAAAGTATGATTTAGAAAACAATAAAAAAACTGTCCCAAACGAAACATACATGCTTAAAAAAATTTTGATTTAGTTGGCACACAAGAAAGAATTATCTCTCAAATATATTTCTTATAGTTTTGTGAAATATGTTTTGTTGGAGAATTTGATTTTTAAAAGTCAAATTAAGGTGGATGTAGCTGTTTGTAAGGATAATTTTAAAAATCTTGATTTACTTGCACTCAAGAAAGAAATCTCACTCAAATATATTTGCTATAGTTTTGTGAAATATGTTTTGTTGGAGAATTTAAATTTTAATAGTCAATATAGGGTGTATGTTAATATAATTTTAAAATTGTTATAAAAATTTACATTTCTTTTTTAATTTTTTAATTTTTTAACTAAAATACTGCTTTAAGAAGCAGTAATCAAGCCGGCCAAAATGAAATCTTAATCTTGCCTAAAAAAGTGTGAACTTTTAATCTATTAATTTATCATAATTTAAATCCTTAAAATAATTAACTTGCAAGAAACTTACAGCAACAATAGAATCACGAGCAGCAACGGCAAGAATATCAGCACAGGAGATAACATTTCCAAAACATGCCAAGTTAACAGCAGCTTTGATCTCATCAATAACATCAAAGCCCCTCAATGAATTGTTATTAGGACCGGCTGTTTTCTCTCCTGTGAAACTCGGTGTGTCATCAAGTAGCACTGAAGCGTCACAACCCTATAAAATTTTCATGAAGATTTACTTAGAATAAATAATGCTTAATATGCAAGATTAAAATGTTTTAGGCAGCAAAAATTTTCATTTTGTTCGCAATTCCAATTCCTTTAACTGATTTTCATACAAATTAACAATTTTTTATCCAAGGAAATAATTGAAGACTTCTACGCAGTTAGTGACTTATGAAATTTTCTAAAATTTTTTAAGTAAAAAGAAATCTGAAATTTATTTTTGAAGCTCACATTAACAAAGCAATCATGGAAGTGTAGCCGAAGAAGCGATGCGCCCATTCTCGGTTCTTTAAAAATGGCAGCGTAGACAATAAGTCGGATGGTTGGCAATGCCTGTGGGCAAATATCTCTATAGAAATCCGGCGAAAGCTGTGATATGGCCATAAAAAACAAGCAAGATAACGCTGTAATTTGAATGAAGCAGCAGCTGAAGACCTTTCGAGATCTCGCCATTTGATTCTATGTATGAACTCTTCTTATTTTTAACAACAGTGAGTTACGTTAGCACGGTAATATATAGTTGATTTAATTCATCAACATTCATTGTTTATTGATCTTTTATTGAATTGGACATTCTCTTTCTTTTGTAAGACGAATGGGCAATGGTGTTCTTGTTTCTTAAGGATCGATTTCATTGCTATGAAGTTGTTGATGTCACGTTTTAATTTGGATTTAATCGTTGAGTTAATTTAATCTTGTTAGCAACGTTTTTTCTATTAGGATATGGATGGTAAGTGATGGGTGGGAACAGAAGAAAGTTATCTAGCTAGAGTTCTGTATATTGTTCCATATTTATTATTATTTTTGTATGTTTTTAAAGTAGCTAATGATACTTTGGTTGATTTTTTTACATTTAATCCTTGATTTTTCCTTCTATCATTTCTCTACTAGAATGATTTTCTAAATATTATATGCCTAGTATATGTTTGCTATTTATAATATTGAAGTATCAATTAAAATCACTATCAATTTGATCAATTAAAATTGAATGGGGAAATTGGCGAGGGTCCCGAGGCAACTCTAAATCAATAACATTAATGAAAATAAATTAATATTAGTGTTGTTGTTAATTAAAAATTGAGAAAATAAAAAATCATAGCAAAAATCATATCACATTAAATTGAAACCTTGTATCAACTGTGTCGAATCTTTGCTAAATCATGTAAATCTCGCAACAACAAGCCTTAATCATAGCTTTGCTCGATCTAATGCACTACTTATTATTGCAAATATGGGCCCAAATACTATGATTGTGTTGATACCAAACATTATGGTTCTCTTACTACTATTTATTATATGTTTTTTTTGACGTATTCACTAACATTTCAGATCAACCGCTCACTTGCAACTTCAATCAGCTCAAGAATTGGTAAACTAGCTATACCACTACTAAAAAATAGGTCTATCACAGCACAATTTTTGGTCTATCACGGCGGTTAAAACTGCCAAATTTTTATTAGCAGCGGTTTTAAACCAATGCACTCCCGCTGTAATTACAATGCGCTGCAATGTCATTCCACAACGATTAAAGACCGGCGGGGTAGATTTGATGAAGTGTTGTATTTTACAGCGGTTATAACCGTCACAAACGTCCAGATTTGCAACGGTTAAAATCGCCACGAATGTCCAGAATAAAAAAAAAAAAACACAAAACTTGAAATATTGCAACAAGCTAACGCATGACACTTTGACATATGCACATCTCCCATCGTCTTCTTAGTTAACAACTAGGGAGCTCATAAGTTTAAACTTACTTTGTTTACACTTCATCATACATTAATTAAGCAGCCTAAGTTTTAAATTGAACTATTTAAACAAACATGCATTAGCTTTCACCTCTTAACTACAATTCAAGTATATCGGATCTTTTAGAATGTAAATAAATAAATAAATATATTGCTTCTCTGAAGGATATCGATCTTTGTATAACTATATATGGCGGGTAGTACATCTTAATAAGGATTGAAATCTTATTTATTTCTCATGATATTAATTTAGAAAGAATAGTCCCAGGAATTTTAAAATGAAATGGAATTTTAAGTCTAGTACATAATGAAATGGAGTTTCTTCCTGATGTACAAAAATCAAAGATAAAGACCACAAGTTCATAAGATTTATGGAATCATTCATGTCATTTTCATGTCACATTAATTAGCACCAAGATAAAAATGAAAGAGAAATAAGACAAAAACAAAAACTCATGGCTCCAACATTATATCATCGTTAAGAGAATTAAACTTCAATGTATTATACAGGGTTGATATTATCATTGTAATCAAACAGAATACCATAACCAGCAATACTAGGATGTTTTATGTAGGAGGAATTACAGCAAGATCTTGCTTTGATTAGATGGAACCGAAGTAATGTTTTGCAGTTCTGGTGGAAATGGCATGAAGCAATGATTCTAAATGGGAACCATTACAGCTTCTCATTTCTGACGCCAAACTTGGAATTCTTGTTTCATGTCGCTACATAAGGATGCACCTAATGAAAACAAAAGAAAATAAGAAATCAAGTTTGGCCAAAAAAAAAAAAAAAACTGTTGAATCATATAACCAAAAGGGCAAGTCTTGGTTATCACACAAGAAAAATAGCATGTACATAGATTTTCCAAACAATACAAGATTAGCATTCAAAAAAATAGTGGAGGTCATTGATAAGTATCTTCATAATGCTAGCATAACCCAACAACTTAACAAGAAAGTTAGCTTAATTTGAATGACTCCAATTATATTTTTTATTTGAAAATTCAAAGATATTTATATATTGTGTTTGGATACGGCATGTCAGGATAGATCATCGTGTAAATACTAAACGAGAAGAAATATCTTTAACCTAAATATCAACAACCTAGGCAAGTGAAAATCAGAGCAAACAGAGTTTAACCTATAAATATCAACAACAATATGCTTATTTATACTGCAAAACAACTAAAACATTTTGAATGCCAACTTGTAAATCTTTGCACAAGTACCCAAAACCTGCAAGGAAAGAAACTGCAATTCACCTTATGTTTTTCCTTCAGCGCAGCAAGATGGAAAAATTGAGTAGGTTTGTCATAGAAAACTGAAGCACTAATATGAGGAGAAAGCATTATATATATATATATATATATATATATATATATATATATATAAACCATCCAAACACTTTTTATGCATGTTGAGTGAATAAGGATTTGGTTTAATACACATACTTGACTCCCCAATTTTGTGCAAGCCATTGCTGCATTGACTCTGTAATGCATAAAGGGCTATTAGCTGTCTTTCCAAAATATTTCTCAAACCTAGAAGTCCATATGACATTACATTTTAATAATAAAGTTAAGGTAGGGTATGTGACAATATACAAGCCATTAAAGTAAACAATTACCATTTGTAAAGTTTAACTATAATATGGTTACTGACATGTGACATCCAAAGTAAAGTATATCCAGTGTTGTATCAATCTATAACAAACCCACACCGTCCAAGCCAAATCCTACTAGATAGTTTGACGGCAACTAAAGTCAGAACATAAGGTGGATTATGCAAACACAATAGCTTAAACAAAGGTGAACATCGAGCAAAACATATATTAACAAATTCCATATCGATTAACCTAAAAATAATTATAAAATTATAAGAAAATTAAATTTATTATATTAACTAATACTGCATTAGTATAGAACAGCTATAAGAGTAGCACTACTAGATAGGAACATACAATTAGTTTAACAATTAATAGCATGAATAATAACAATAATAGGGAGCATTATGTTGAATTTTACAATTCCCTGGTAGGGAAAATAAAGAAGATGCGGAATAAGAAGGTTAAGAGAAGAGCTTAAGAAGAAGATCATGGCAAAGCTACCAAAAGAGAAAATCTAAGCATTCCTAGGTTTTTAATTGAAAAGCAGATATAATAGGTTACCAAATAATCTTTCGATATCTAGAAATACTCCTCATTCCAGCATTAGAGGATTGGTTTGAGGCAGGAGTAGCTGCTAAAGATGGATGTTTGTTTCCTTGCTTAATTAAATTGAACCTAATTGACTCCTCGAAGTTGAAAGAGTTGCCCCATTTGCTTCCTAAGCTCAAGAGCTTGAAGATAGGAATTATGAGGTGGAATTAAGACTTGAAATTTTTGTAGCATTTCAATTTATATTCTCAATGAAACATTAGAGGTCTCTCATTGCCGAAACATCACAATTCTTCTTCTATCTGATGAAAGAGCAAGACTTATAGAGATACCTGAAAATTAAAAATTGCCCCAATCTGTTCTCTCTAGGAAGACATAGAGAAGCACAGACAACTAATAATTGTCATTTCATACTCAGCGATTTCAATATAAGTGAATCATCGGTATTGCTAATAGAGCCATCGAGAAGTGCAGAAATTTACTTACCAAAAATTGTAAGTACCTCCACCAACGGCTTCGGCTATCCATCTCGCTTTCCTCCCCATCACCGTTGCCATTGGGATGGCAAGATTAAGCATCAGAATGGTAGGTCTCTTCGTCGAGATGGTGTCTTTGGCAGTGGGGCTGGCTAATTCGGCGTGGATGATCATCGCGAGATAAACCAAGACAAAGGTATTCCTAGCTGACAAGAGGAGAAGTAGATTGAGCGGCCTATTTAGCCAGCGATTTATAAACCACTGCTACAAAATATTTGAATAACTTCAATTTTTTGAAGGTGAATTTAGCAGCGGTTAAAATTGCCGTCTATACTTATTTATAGTAGCAGTTTTAAAACTGCTGTTATAAACTGCTGCGAAAACATTTACATTTTGGTAGTGTAGTGTTGATTTTGTTTGTAATTTTAACTTCAATGTTCTTTTACCTTTCTTAAGTCAAGTAATATATATGATGAATACTAAGCTGAGTAATCTTGTACACACACACTCAATGGAGTGAGTATTTTTTTTTTGATGAATGCTAAAATTGCATAGAAAGAAAAAGCAAAGCCTAGAAACAAGCTACTAAATGTAAGGAACTCTTATACACTCTTCCTTTACCATATTACAAAAGGAAGACGGTAAAACATTCTCACAAAACAAGTCCCAAAAAAAGTCTGAAGAAAAAGCATGACTAGCACAAAAATCTGCTAATCTATTACAACTACGATTCACCCAATGAAAAATCACATTATTAAGCTCAAACAAAAGAGAAGAATCTTCAATCACCAATCCGCTATCCATATTCTCTAGTGTATTGTGCAATTTGTGAAGAATATCAATAACAATCTTATTATCACCTTCTACTATAATGCCTTCAACTTCACAAAATCTGCCCTGTAAAACTTTCTTCATATCTTTAATGACTACCATCTCCAATTGGGCAATGTCCCAATGTATCTCTTTCTTCCGAACGCAAGTAGGAACCTTCCTCTAGAATCCCTAACAATTCCTCCAATACCAGCTTCATAATTTCTCTTCAGAGATGCATCGACGTTGACCTTGATCCAATCGGGGGGAGGAGGTTGCCATTTATGAAAAGATAATCCATAGGACTGATTAACAACCTAGTTACCTGATTGAAAAGTCAGGGAATGACCCTGGCTAATAAAACTGAGAATAGAAATAGCAATGAACACATTGCTATCTTCCGGCATTCCATGCTTGACCTTGTTCCTGTAGTTCCAAACAAACCAAATAACAGTAAAATACAATTTTACCAACATCAAATTATCGTTTCTATGCTGCTTAAAATCTGCCAAGCATTCACACCACCCATTGTAAACAGGAATTTGAAATCCCCATCCTCTCAGCACATCCAGCACCTTACGTAATTTGCAACAGCAGGTAGTAATATGATTACAATCTTCCAATACCTCACAACACATTAGACATATTGAATTATTAGCAAGTTTCCTCCTGCAGAGGAATTCAGCTGTAGGCAGAGCATCCGAAAATAGCCTCCATAAGAACACCTCCAGCCTAGCATTCAACTTCAATTTGTATATCCAGTTGAAAGAAACAACCCCTCCCATGTTCTTATTCCTTTATTTCGTAATTAGAGCCGAGATAGACTTCCCAGACATGTTAAACTTCAATTCCATACTATCTCCAGACAAACAGGGAGAAATCGGAACCATACAAATGAAATCAACAAGCTCAGACCAAAATAATTGCCTTAGTTTTATCCGGTCCCAGTTACCCTCTGTGATGAACCAATCCAGAGTAACATCTTCATCCTCAAATGTAGCAGAAAATGTGGGCCATTTAATTAGAGCTTTGTCCATAATCCATATATCCTTCAGCACTCTAATTTTAAATCCATCAGCCACCTTCCATCTAACAAGTTCCCTGATAGCATTCCAACATGAAACCAGAATCTTCCAGGTGCTAGAACGCCTCCCATACAGCCGGTAATTCCACCAACTTTCTCCATACTTAGCATTAAGTTGTCTGCTTAACAAAGATTCAGGTTTATCAATCAACTTCCAAGAAAATTTTGCTCTCATAGCATCCCTTCTTTCCATAACAGATTGAACACCCCAACGTCCAAACTCTTTCGGTTTACAAACATAGTCCCAAGCCAAGTAATGAAGACCCTTCTTTTCATCACTTTTATTACATATGAAATCTCTACAAGTTTTATCAAACTCCAATAATATACTCATTGGAATAAGAGAATGAGTCATGGTAAAAATCGGAAGAGAAAGAAAAACAAATTTGATCAAAACCATCCTACCAGCAAATGAGACAAACCTGTTACTCCAAACATTGATTTTTTTTTGCAGGATTTATCCAATAAACACTAAAAATCAGCCTTCCTTAAACGTCTCAAAGCCAATTTAATGCCCAAATACTCAAACTCATCAACAAGCTTGATACCCATGAATCTGGAAATCTGAATCCTCCTTCTGTTCACCGAATTACCACACACCAATGAAGATTTATGGTAATTTATATTTTGCCCGGTCCATTTACAGTAATCTTCCAAAACCTTTCTAACTTTCTTCATAACATTCCTTTTTGCTTCCAAGAATAACAAAATATCATCTGCAAACAACAGTGAATTAAAAAAATTACTATTTTTTGAACAAATTGTACAGTATCATACTATACAATCAGTTAACCTAAAAATCCCAATTAGGACACCCTTTGATAATTGAAATTGATTAAACTAATCGTACTGTATGATCCTAATCATACATGATGATTAAGTATAATCACAATATTTAGCCACCAATCATACTTTAGAAAATGTTTTAATATTCAAATTTTGCTCTAATTGTATAGTATGATATACATTGTACTGGACGATTTATGAAAATCATGCCTAAATTGATCATGTGATTAGAAAATTAATTATGTTTAAATTGTTGAATCACAGCACGCAGGATGATCGTACTATATGACCTGAGATATATGTGGGACGCTATTTAATAGTTGCCCAGCATCACTTGTCGTACTGAATGATAAATACAATCTCTTTAACTAAGCATGTTAAGACTATCGTAGGATCGTATAGAACCTCAGTACAATCTCTTGAACTGATCATACAAACCAATGCAATTCAAACTATATGATAGTGCTATTTTGTTCTAATCGTACAAGACGATCATGTAAACATACAGGATGATCATTGAACGCAAATTAAAATATAGGGCTTCAACATCTTTATGCTATTGAGTTGGCCTGAGAGGGAGCTTAGAGAGAGTTGAGGAGAGCTTTGGGAGAGAAGAGAGAGAGTTCTTGTGAGGGGGAGTTGCGAGAGTATCACAAGGTTACTCCAAGAATAGTTCCTTCCAATCCTCTTTAAATCTCTACTTTGATTCTTGGGTGGCTCCGGTAGACATTCTTCAGCACTAGATCGTGGTTCTCTTCCAACTATGGAAGGAAGTAAAAGGATTCTTGGTTCTCTATTATCTCCAGGAGGAAAAAAGAAATTCCTGATTCTCTTCCTTCACTAGGAGGTTGAAAAAGATTTAAGGTACTTTGTCGTTTCATGTTGGTGGAAGATATTTTTGTAAGGGCTTCTCCGCCTAGTTGAGGGGGATAAAGAAGAAACACTAAAAGATTTAGTGTAATAATTAGAGTTGAGGCCTCCAGGGAGTGGTTGTTGGTTATATTTAATCGAACTACTATAAAATCTATTGTGTTCATTTTTTACGTTATCACATTTTAATTTATTTACTTTTTATGATTTACTTTGTGGTTGAAAACTATGATTTATTTTGTTATTAAGAATTTATTCGCTTCCACATCCATTATTGAAATCATCTAATTTTAGTGTTTGAAAAAGTATAAAAAGATTTTTTTTAATTACAAATTCACTCCCTTCTTGGTTACCTTCGGACTAGTTCTTAGTGGTTTGACAACTTACAAGAACTTTTAAGTGGTATTAGAATGGGATTCAAAACTATGTTTTAAAAAACTTTTAAAAAATGATCCAAGGCTACTTTTGGTAATTGGAATACATCAGAAGGGTATTCAATCACACGAGCACCTTTATTTGATAATATTCCTTATAATTTTTAGAAAGTTCACATATCTACTTTCTTGTAATCTATTGATTATAAATTATGGATGTTAGTTTAAGAAGGATATTTTGCATGTTCAAGTTTTATTAATGGCATAAAAATTGAACTCCCTTTTTTTAAATGGAGCATAGAAGATAGAGATTTAGCCCAATTGAATGCTAATTATTTAAACTATTTTTATATGCATTAAAATTTGAAGATTATATGCATGTTTCTAAGTGCACAGCTAGTAAAGAAATTTAGGACAAAATCTGCATAACCTATGATAGAATAAATAAAGTAAAATAATCTGGGTTGAACATTCTACTCCATGACTATGAACTTTTTCACATGAAAACTAGTGAATCAATCATCTAAAATATATACTAAGTTCACTCAGATTGTTACTTTCTTGCATGTATTAGGAAGAGAACTTACTAACTATTAAAATGATACAAGATCTTATGATTCCTACCTACTTCATATGATGCAAAAAATGACTACTATTATTGAATCTAAGAATCTAAATGTTTACTCTATTGATAACTAACTTAGATCACTCATTATCTACGAATAAGCAATAATTTAAAGATAGCTTGGTGCATGTGAAAAGAGAAATGAGAAAACTATAGCCTTAAATGCTAACGATTCAGATAGTGATAATTCTACACCTGATGATGACGATGACATATCAATGATGATAAGAAAATTAAAAGCTTTCTAAAGAAAAAGTAAAAGCATTGACAATAATGAAACAAATGTAATGTTAATAAAAATTCTAAGGTTTTTGCTTATGCCATCTATTTTGAATGCAGGAAGCCAGTGCATTTGAGGTTAGATTGCCCAAATCTGAAAATACGCCCAATTAAGGAGAAGGGTGAAGAAAAATCTAAGTTCAAGAAGGGAAAGCAAAAGACTTAGTAGGCTTTTTAGGCAGACTCTGCTTCAAACTCATTTGAAACAAAATCTAAAGAGAAGGTAACCAACTTGTGCTTAATGGCATATAACCATCTTGATCATTGTTATAAAAAAGAGGTATGTGAGCTTTCCTTCTATAAACTATTTGAAGTTTTTGAAAATAAAAAATCATAATGCATATAAGAAGCTAAAGAAAATGTATGCAAGCCTTAATTTTTATTATTTAATTATGCAAAAAGAGCATGAATTACTTAGAAAATACCACTCTACTCTGGATAATAATTATATGATTTTGCTTGATGAATTTAATGCATTAAATAAAAAGCATCTTGATATAACTACTGAGCATGATTCCTTGAAACATTTATATTGATTTGGAATTTTTTTTAAGGAATTAAATGAAAGTTTAGATGAAGTTGATAATAGGAAGCATGCATAAAAAATTAATAATTCAATTCTTGAAAGTGCAAATAAAATTTTGCAAGTAGAACTAACTTCTTTTAAACAGAATAAACCATCACCTTCAATTGCAGAATTTTATAAATCATTATCATAGCATGCATCATCTAAACTTAGGAAGAAGCACCATAACCCAAATAGACTTGTAAATCTATTCCCATGAGTTAGGTATTTTTCTTATGGCATGCTACGACATATTTCATACACTTGCACTATCTATCATAGCACACATTTAGTGTGGAAGCCAAAATTACATTGACCACAATATAGTTTGCTAATATATAATCTTTAAATCCATAAGGTGGAACCCAAACTTGTTTAAGTTTTAAATCCAACCCTTAATGATTTTGTAGGGCTGCTCTCTCAAAAGGCCTATAGAGAGCATGTGACACTTGGATAACAGGTATTAAAGGCATATGAGTAGATATGGAAAGCAATTCATCATGCTGGAGGCTAGGACAGGGGACAAGATAACACTTGGAGACAACTCTACTAGGAAGGTGGTGGGGTCAGGTTTAATTAACAACTCAAAAAATTTCATCATTGAAAATATTTTACTCATAGATGACTTAAAACATAATCCGCTTAGCATTAGCCAAGTCTATGATAAAGACCATAGCATAAAAATTTTGTCTACTAGCATTATAAGCTTGAATGGAAATACTATTTTATAAGAAAAAAGAATTAACAATATTTATATGCTGGATCTAAATTGAATTGAATATGCAACTTCTCTTTACATAAAAATTATTGTTGATGAATCCTAATTATGGAATATGAGATTATATCATACAAGCATGAAAAATATTAGAAAAATTACCTAAAAAGATATAATAAGAGGCATACCCAAACTAGAATTCACTAAGAGTTACTTATGTGATGCTTGTTAGTTAAGAAAATAAGTCAAATCTTTCGTCCACTCAATTAATGACATTAACACTACCAAACCTTTAGACCCATAAATACTACAAGCTTAGGAGGAAAAGTCTTTGAGTATGCGATTGTTAAAAATTACTCGATATTTACTTGGGTTAGATTTTTATTTCATAAAAGTGAATCATTTAGGGAGTTTAGGACATTCTCTAGTTGGATTCAGAGGAAGTAATGGTTTGAAATTCTAACCATTCATAGTAACCATGGTGAAGAATTTGAGAATGAAAAATTTAAATATTATTATAAGGAGCAAGGGATAGAGAGTAACTTTTTAACTCCAAGGATCCCTTAGAAGAATGAGGTAGGTGAAAGAAAGAACAAGACCTTAGTAGAAACCACTAGTCATGTAAGCTGAATATATAGGTTTAGGATGTTGTGTGGCATAGGTCCTTTGGTTAAAGAAATAAATCCTAGATTTAGGACTACATGTTGGCACCATTCCAATCTTAAGTAATAACACTAGTAGCATATGTATTTTAAATAATCTAATATAACACTCCATGAACAAACATATATATATATATATATATATATATATATGTAAGGCACAATTTTATTAGGGACTATACGGGGAAAAAATTTAACGCCACCCCTTAGATTTTGATTTCTCCTTTTTTGTAATCAAATAATACATTGAGAATAAACTATAGTCTCAGAAGACTGACACAATATTCTACAATGGATTCAATATCAAAATAAAGTTTTGAAAAATGATATTTCTATAATCAAACACAATTCCAACAATAACATATCATCTTAAAAGATGAACATTTCTATATAATGTGTTTACAAATAGAAATAGAGTTTTTTTTTTTTTTGAAACTTTTATCCACTCTTTGATAAGATATAACAAGAAAAATATTATATCATCTCAAAAGATGAACATAATATTATTCAAGGCATCTAAAAGCAAGAATGAATTTTGTAAAATTCATTATTTCTAAAGTTGAATATAACAAATAGAATATTATATTAACTGAAAGATAATAATAATATTCTATAAGTATATTTAATGTGATTTTTAAAAGATATATGCAATTTTAAAGATTTATTTTTGATTTTACAAGAATAAAAATAGGTTTATTTTAATATAGAGTTCTCAAATCCCTATAGGGGAATTCCCTATAATTAATTACGTCTTAGAAGCCGTACTCCTAAGAAAACTCTTGATTAAAGAAGGGATTTCATTCCTTTGATTATAAAGTGGAAGACAAGGAAAAAAGTTAGAATTTTTCAAGGAGAAAGCTAATTGTTGAATAGTTATTAACAAGTCATAGGAGGAAAAGTAAGAGATGTCGGATTCTGTGAAGCTCAGAGGTAACCTCCATCTACCATATGTTGGGCTTTACATTTTAGAAGATAATTTTTATGTTTGAGTTGGTATTTTATTAGAAAGTTAGGATTATATTACCGGGAGGGTGAGGACTTAAAATTTGAAAATCTACCTCAAAACTTGAATTTAAATTTGATACTACAAAATAGTAACCTGAATCTATCTAATGAAGTACAAATTTGGACTTACCCTAACATGGATTGGGGAGCTAGGTAACCACCTAAATAATTTAAAACCATATGTCCAATCTCTTTAAGAAAGATTGGTAGGGGCATTGTTTAAGTTTTAAAGAAATTAGGGGCCAACATGTTAGACATATCCTAATTGGCCTCTCAACTTATGTAGGGTAAATGATGCTTGAGAGAAAAATATAATTAAAATTTTAGACCATTTTAATTTGTATCTAAAGCAATGCATGCTAATTGATTTAAATGCATAACATGATTATGAAGTAGTTTTAAAATCAAGCTTAGAAAATATATTCTTTCCTAGAAATTACACAATATTACTTTGATAGAACTATACTCTAATAGGCCATGTGGTATGCTAGAACCCGAAGGTTGGAAGGTGCCTAATAAGAAAAAGAAGGTAATAATATGCATATACTGATTGTCGGCGACCCCAACCTTACTTTTTAGTTCATTAGAGTTATTATGTGAGCTTAAAAATTTTATTAGAGTTTCAAGTATAAAAATTTTATCATAGTCTTATAAACACTTCGATCGTATCCATGCTAAAACAAAACACGACATTCAAGAAAACCTAGAAAAAAGGTAATTCTACTTCACAAATAATGTAAACAAATAAATTAAATTATCTAAAATAATGTTCAAAGTCCATATGGCAAGTGCCATTTTATTTACAACCCAAAATTTGTTGAAAAGTAAAGTGGCCATATAACACTAACAACAAACCCGAATTCTAATCCTAAGGGCAACACAAGCAATTTTGAAATGAGATATCCCTTCTTTTCTTCACTTCTTCGTCTTCTCTATGTGGGCTCCAAAAATTCCATTTTATATTGGTGTGTTCCCGACCTCTCCACGACATCGATCTATTTTCTTTTGAGTGTTTGTGTGACGATGACAATAGAGAGTTTTAACTAAATTAGGTTCCGGGAGAATTTTTAGAAGGCATATTAGGTTTTAGATAAGACACTAACCAGAGATTTCGCCCTCATATTGTGAGGACTTTTTGATCTGAGTTCTGGTTTCCTATAGGTGCAAGCCCCTATAGTTAATTACCCCTCTCGATAATAGGAGAGAACTTTTGATTAAGGCTAGTTGTTAAGGATGTCATATAGGTTATGAACCCATCGTATAATAGAAATAAGTTTATTGCGGATCAATGGTTTATGATTTTGATGATAACAAACATTCTTATTTCTCTACGACTCCCTTATGTACTAACATTTCAGGTCCACACGATCAGACTATAATTTGAAACCAGCTCAAGATTGGGTAGACTAGGTCTGAGTCCGTTTGTACTCTTTTTTCCTTTATTGAGTCTGTTGTATTTGGTGTGACACCGGTTGATTTGTAAACTTGGAAGATGTTCTGTTCTTCCCTAAAGATTTCTATTTTGGGTAACATCATCCGGAATGATATTTATATCATCCTAGACGATCTGTCCAAAAATAGAAACCCTAATTAGGGCATCCTCATTAAGGCAGCTGTCATTAGCTGATCGGCCTGGACAATACCTGTGTTGCAAATTCGGATCTATGAACTATGTTTTGATGATTGGAAAACACTCTTACTTATCTTGGACTATCTTTTACTACAGACTTTTCAGGAATCAATGATCGGACGGAAAAATAGAGCCAGCTCAAGAATGGGTAGATTAGGGTTGAGTAAGTATGTAATATTATTTTTTCCTTCTTGAGTCAATTATAATCTTTGGTGTGACTGATGCAAAGTAACCCTACACACACACTTGAGAGACTTAGAATTTTTGTTTTTACTCATATCGGCCCGGTCAATATTTACATCGTCTTGGATGATCTTGCTTAAAACAGAAAATCTAATCAGGGATTCTTAATTAAGGCAGTCGTCATTAGCAAATTGGCCTGGATGATACTTTTATCGGCCAGGATGATAGGCTCAAAATAGAAATAAATTATCGCCATAAATAATTAAGGTATTCTGTACTTTTGGTAATCGGCCAGGACGATCTCTGATCGGCCTAGACGATATTCATAATTATGCCTTAATTGATCAGAAAATTAAGTAGGTAATTAAGGATAATTGATATGGTCATATCATCCTGGACGATCATAAGATCGGTCGGGCCGATCTATTCTAAAATCCTTAGTTGCTCCTTGATGATAAATATCGACCAACATAAATTCTGGGTGATGTGCTGGATGATCTGAATCAGACAGCTTGAATTCAGGGAGATGCTCTGCACAATTTTTCTCTGATTTAAACTGATCAGCTGGAATGATCGTGAGATCGTCCTGGACGATCAAGCCAATTTTCAATCGTCTAGTTTGTATTCAGGGCGATGCTCTTGCCGATCTCATGGGATTTGTACTGATTGGTCAGGATGATTTCTATATCGTCCTAGATAATATAGTCAGTAACTTGCAATTAATGAGCTCCTTTGAAGCTCTTCTATTTAAGAGCTCTTGTTCAATATTTTTTAAACATCCTTGGCTGCTGTCTTGACTTGAGAAAATCTAAAGGGGAGAGAGAGAGAGAGAGAGAGAGAGAGAGAGAGAGAGAGAGAGAGAGAAAGAGGATCTTGTGAGGAGGAGCTTGTGAGGGGATTCACAAGGGTTGCTCCACGTATTGTTCCACTTCTTCTTCCATAGAGTCTCTTTCCTTAGAAGGGTTGTGAGAGATAAGTTTCAGCAAGTGATCGAGGTTCTCTGCCTGCTTCAGGAGGAAGCAAAAGTTGAAAGGTTCTCTGCCTTGCCGGGTGTGGCAAAAAGAGGTTTACTCAGATTGTTATTTCTTTGCATGCCTTAGGAAGAGGACTTTCAAACTTTGAAAAAGTAAACAAGATTTTACGATGTTTGCCTTCCTCTTTTGATGCTAAAATCACTGCTATAACTGAATCTAAGGATTTGAACATGTATTCGATTGACAACTTACTTGGCTCACTCATTATTTACGAGCAAGGAGTGAATCAAAAAAATCTTGATGCAGGTGAGAAAAAGAAAGAGAAAATGGTGGCACTGAAGGCACACAAATCTGAATCTGATTCTTCCGGGTCTGAGAGCGATGAAGTTGCCTTCATCTCAAGGCAATTCAAAAACTTTCTAAGAAAGAAGCAAAAGAATCATTGGAGAAAAGGTAAGGATAACAAATATTCTAAAGGATCTTCTGATGTTGTTTGTTAGGAATGCAAGAAACTCGGACATGTGAGAGCTGATTGTCCTACACTTGAAGATCACTCAAGCAAAGGAAATGAAAGGAGAAACCCAAGTTCAGGAAGGACAAGAAAAGACTCCAAAAGGCATTTTGGGCAGATTCTTCATCGGATTCATCGGAGACGGAACTAGAAGATGAGACAACAAAATTGTGCTTGATGGCAGACGATCATCTTGATCAAGAAGAGGTATGTGAACTTTTCTTAGATCAACTTTTTAAAGTTTCTGAAAAAATTCATGCATCATATAGGAAACTCAATAAAATACATGCAATCTTAAAATTGGAATTTTTGGAGTTATAAAAAGAAAATGCAATTATAACTAAAAATAACTCAACAATTGATTCAAATCATATTGCTCTACTTGATGAATTTGATGAGTTAAATAAAAAGCATTGTGAATTAATTGAAGAGCATGAGTCACTAAAAATCACACACACCTCACTTGAGTCTGATTTTAAAAAGTCTAAAGAGATGGAGAAAAAATTGAGGATTGATAATGATGCCCTAAAATTTACTAACTTGAGGATTCAAAATGAATTGGATACATTAAATAAAACTAGGATGACACCAACACTTGATCAAAAGACAAAACCTAGGAAGAGGTATTATAACTCAAACCATTTAAGAAATCCTTTTCCAGGTGTTAGATGTTTTTAATGTGGCATCTAGGACACATCTCACACAGTTGCACTGTTCACCATAGTACACATTGTGTGTGGAGACCAAAGGTGCATGATTCACAGCATACCACACATGCATTGCATTCTACTTTTCATAAGAAGGAACCCAAACCTGCTTGTGTTCCTAAGTCTAACATTTGATAATTTTATATGTGGGCTCTCACAAAATGCCTCGTGAGAGTATATGGTACTTGGACAGTGGTTTCTCTTGACATATGACTGGTGATGCCAATCAATTTGTTTCGCTGGAGTCAAGGACTAAAGGCAAGGTTACTTTTGGAGACAACACCACCAAGAAGATGATAGGCTCAGGTATAATTGGTAATTCCAAGAACCTTATGATTGAAAATGTTTTGCTTGTAGATTGATTGAAGCACAACCTGCTCAGCATCAGTCAACTCTGTGACAAAGGCTTCATCGTGCAATTCTTTGTAAATTCATGCATTATAAGTTTAAGTAACAATACTATTTTGCAGGGAAAGAGGATCAACAATGTCTACATCCTTGATTTAAATGACATTGAATTTGATGCTTTATTTTGCTTAAAAATAGTAGTTGATGATTCATGGTTGTGGCACCGGAGACTATGTCATGCAAGTATGAAAACTCTTAGGAAAGTGACCCAAAAAAACCTAGTTAGAGGTGTCCCCAAACTCAAGTTTTCAAAAGACCACCTTTGTGATGCCTGTCAACTAAGAAAGCAAGTCCACTCCACCTTTCACCCCATTAAGGAAATTAGAACCTCTAGACCTTTAGAAGTCCTTCACATGGATTTGTTTGGACCCATTATCACTGTTACCTTGGGAGGGAAAGTCTATGGATTTCTGATTATTGATGACTACTCAAGGTTCACTGAGACTAGATTTCTTACACATAAAAAAGAGTCTTTTGAGGAGTTTAAAACATTTTATACTTGGATTCAGAAAAAGCTAGGTTGTGAGATCTTGACCATCCATAATGATTATGTGGGAGAGTTTGAGAATGAAAGATTTGGAGATTTTGGTGAGAACAAGGTGAATGATTCAGGAGTGGTGGTTAGGAATAAAGCAAGATTGCTGGCTAAGGGGTATAACCAAAAAGAAGGGATAGATTTTGAGGAGACATATTGCCCCTGTAGCTAGATTGGAAGCCATTAGAGTGGTATTAGCCTTTGCCTGTTATAAAATATTTAAGCTTTATCAAATGGATGTCAAGAGTGCCTTTTGAATGGGGAAATAAAAGAGGATGTGTTTGTAGAACAACCCCAAGGTTTTGAGAGTTCCCAATTTCCAAATCATATTTTTAAATCAAAAAAAGGCTTTATATGGTTTAAAGCAGGCACCAAGAGCATGGTATGAGAGGCTTAGCATATTTCTACTAGAAAGGGAGTTTGTTAAGGGAAGCGTAGACACCACCATTTTTCTTAGAAAAATTGGAGATGATTTGCTCATTGTTCAGATTTATGTGGATGATATACTCTTTGGATCTCCTAATAAAAAACTTTGTGATGAGTTCTCTAAGACAAATAGTAGAGAGTTTGAGATGAGTATGATGGGAGAGTTGTCCTATTTTTTGGGGTTTAGCATAAAACAATTTGATGATGGAACCTTACTTAATCAAACAAAATACATAAAGGATATTTTGAAGAAGTATGAGATGGATAAATCTAAGCCAATTAATACTCCCATAACTTCTAGTGTTCAATTGGATAAGGACCCAAGTGGTAAGTTTGTTGATCAGAAGAAGTACATAGGCATGATTGGATCTTTACTCTACTTGACCGCAAGCCAACCTGACATAATGTTTAGTGTTTGCCTTTGTGCTAGATTTCAAGCGACCCTAAGAAATCCCACCTGACTGCTATTAAGAGAATTTTTAGATATCTTTTAGGGACCCAAAAGCTCAGAGATTTGGTATCCTAGACACAACACTTCTTTTGAGATTATTAGATTTTTTGACTCTGATTTTGCAGAATGCAAGGTGGATAGAAAAAGTACTTCAGGAACTTGTCAATTCATAGGACAATCTTTGGTCTCATAGTCTAGTATGAAGCAAAATTCTGTTGCACTTTCCACTGCTGAAGCTAAGTACATTGCTCTTGGATGTTGTGTGGCCCAAGTAATTTGGTTGAAACAACAAGTATTGAATTTAGGATTACCTATAGGCACCATCTCAATCTTTTGTGACAACACTAGTGCCATATGCATCTCTAAGAATCCTATCCAACATTCAAGGACTAAACACGTTGATATTAGGCATCACTTTATTAGAAACCATGTGACTAAGGGAGACATTGAGTTACACCATGTGACAACTGAAAATCAACTAGCTGACATCTTTACTAAACCACTGGCCTTCGACACTTTCAGCTCTTTAAGGACCAGATTGGGTGTGACTGAGACAACTGTATAAACTTGATCTTATATTTGCTTTATTTGGTTTTTTGTTCTTTTTCTTTTAGGTGCTTTTCCTTTTTGCTCTATGTTTTCTTTTCCTTTTTTTTTTGTTTTTTTGCTTGATTTGGCTTACTTTTTTTTTGTTGCTTTTCTTTCTTAATTTTTTAGCTTTTAAAAAATCATTGCTGAAATAATATCGTATGCCTTATCCTTGCTTTTGAGAATTTATAGTCAATATTTTACATCTCTTAATCTATTAGATGGTAAAAATATTTCGTTGATTGTGTCTCCTTCTTTAACCTATTTTAGTGGCACAGTTTTCTTTTCTAATCATAAATCTATTTCAAATTAAAGATTGTGTATGAAATTAAGATCTTTTCTAAACTTTCTTAAGCAAATCTATCTTGTATTTATAATGCTTAAAGTTTTTTTTGTCACATCAAGATTCCTCATTACTCTTATCATTGGTTATTGATTCTATTTTGTTGATAGTTCTGCTCTAGGTTAGATATACTCACAACTATGAAGTCTTTTTTAAGAGATTGAAAAAGAGAATTTAGCTTGCAAAAAAAAAAAAAGGCCAATGATGTCAAATTAAAAAGAAAAGTATATACACAAAAGTGTATCAAAAATCAAGATGCTGCAAGAGCCAATCAAAGTGATAAGAGGCATAAAATGAGTCTACTAAAAGGCAAGCTATTCTCACTTTTCAAATCTTTTAAAACTTAGAAGTTTTCTTGTATCAAAGACTTGATTTCGATTGTGACAAATTTACTATGGTTCATTATTCTATAAGATATTTTTTTCTTAAATCAAGCGATGAATGGATTCTTTTTTTCTCATATCCAATTGATTTTTTGAGTTAGGTCATTGATTTCAAAAGACGATTCTACCCTAAGAGAAACTCCGAGCTAAGGGTAATCATGATCGAATATTCTACAATTCTTTGGATTATTGATGTTGTTAACTCATTAACTCACAAGTTTTTAAAATCAATCACATGGAATACTAACTCATCTTCATGCCTTGGTATAAAAAAAAGGTGTCTTGTGGTTTGCTTCTGTTCTTGATTCCCTCCTTTTTAGGATGTTTCTTACACTTTCGATTTCGTGTGTTATACTGGTATTTTTTAAATATTTGGAGTAGTATTTTTCCATCATCAAAAAGGGGGATATTGTTGCAAATTCAGGTCTATGAACTATGTTTTGATGATTGACAAACACTCTTACTTGTCTTGGACTATCTTTTACTTCTGACTTTTCAGGAATCAAAGATTAAACGGAAAAACGGAGCCAGCTCAAGAATGGGTAAATTAGGGTTGAGTTAGTCTGTAATTTTATTTTTCCCTTCTTGAGTCAATCTAATCTTTGGTGTGACTGATGCAAAGTAATCCTACACACACACTTGAGAGACATAGAATTCTTGTTTTTACTCATATCGGCCCGGATGATATTTACATCATCCTGGACGATCTGGCTTAAAATAGAAAATCTAATCAGGGGTTCTTAATTATGGCAGCCATCATTAGCAAATAGGCCTGGACGATACATGTATCGACCAAGACGATAAGCTCAAAACAGAAAGAAATTGCTGCCATAAATAATTAAGGTATTATGTACTTTTGGTAATCGGCCAGGACGATCTTTGATCTGCCTGGACAATATTCACAATTATGCCTTAATTGATTAGAAAATCAAGGAGGTAATTAAGGATGATTGATATGGTCATATCATCATGGATAATCGCAAGATCGATCGGGATGATCTATTCTAAAATCCTTAGTTGCTCCTAGATGATAAATATCGGCCAGCATAAATTCAGGGCGATGTGTTGGACGATTTGGATTAGATAGCTTGAATTCAGGGCGATGCTCTGAACAATTTTGCTCTAATTTAAACTGATTGTCCAGGATGATCATGAGATCGTCCTAGATGATCAGCCAATTTTCAATCATCCAGTTTACATTCAGGGCGATGCTCTGGCCGATCTCATGGGATTTGTACTGATCGGCAAGGATAATTTCTATATCGTCTTCGATGTATAGTCAGCAACTTGTAATTAATGAGCTCCTTTGAAGCTCTTCTATTTAAGAGCTCTTGTTCAATATTTTTTGAACATCCTTGGCTGCTGTCTTGACCTGAGAAAACCTAAAGGAGAGAGAGAGAGAGAGAGGGAGAGAGAGAGAGGGAGGATCTTGTGAGGGGGAGCTTGTGAGGGGGAGCTTGTGAGGGGATTCACAAGGGTTGATCCAAGCATTGTTCCACTTCTTCTTCCCTAGAATCACTTATCCTTGGAAGGGTTGGGAGATATAAGTTTTAGCAAGTGATCGAGATTCTCTGCCTGCTTCAGGAGGAAGCAAAAGGAGGAAGGTTCTTTGCCTTGCCGGGTATGGCAAAAAGAGGTGTTTGTAAAGGCTTCTCCGCCTAGCTGTGGGGGCTAAAGGAGAGTCACGTTTGTAGTGCAATACTTTGAGGGCGCCTCTGAGGAGTGGATGTAGGTCAAGTTGACTGAACCACTATAAATCCTTATGTTCTTATTTTTTACTGCTTCTGCATTTATTTTCTTCTGCACTTATTTTTGTAATGATTTGGTTTGTATTCGTGCTTTTCTTAAAGAAATTTTTTAAATACCAATTCATCCCCCTCTGGTTAGCCTTGGCCAGTTCTATAGGGCTTAACATCCCTAATGAACATTCAACCTATTTCGGCGAGGATGATAGTCTCAATTCAGAAAGAATCAACCGCCATAATCAATTTAGGTATTCTTTATTTTAAGAAATCGTCCAGGACGATATTCCTATCATCGAGGATGATCTAACTCAATTATGCCTAAATTAATCTGATATCTTTGGAAAGCATTAATGGTTGATTGATACGAACACATCGTTCGGGACGATGGTTGGATCGACCGGGACGATGTCCTGAACAATTTTCATCAGACAACTCAAATTCTAGGTGATGCTCTAGATGATTGAAATTGGTTTTAAACTAATCGTCCTGGATGATCGTGATATCGACCATGACGATGTAACCAATTTTCTTCTGATCGTCCCAAATCATGCCGGGCTGATGAGCTAAATTTGTACTAATCGGCCAGGACAATATAATTATCGTCCTGGACGATAATGTCGGCAACTTACATTAATGAGCTTATTTTGAGCTTTTCTATTTAAGCTTTGTTAAGACACTTTTGTAAGTGTCTTTGGTAGCCATTGTAGCTTCGTTCTTATGAGGGAGACTTGAAGAGAGAGCTTGAAAGGGAGTGAGGAACGGGTGAAGTCTTAGAGGGAGAAGATCCTGTGAGGGGGGACTCAAGGGAGTGTGGAGGGGATTCCACACGGTTGCTCTGGCAGGCTTGCATCTTAATATTGTCGGATTCAAGTCTTATCTTGAGGGAAGTTCACCAAAGAAGAAGTTCACTTTGGTGTCAAAAGACCCGGCGACTGCGCCGCACCGGGGAAGGTGAAAGTGATGTTGTAAGGGCTTCTCCGCCTGGATGTGCTGGCTAAAGAAAAGACACTTTTTATAGTGCAATACTTGGAGGGTGCCTCCAAGGAGTGGACGTAGGTCAAGATTTGACCAAACCACTATAAATCTGGTGTATTCTTTCTTATTATTTGCTTTCGCATTTAATTTCCGCATCGTTGATTTATTTGTGGTGATTTTGGTTTGTACTTTGCTTAAAGTTTCTTCTTTACCAATTTATCTCCCTCTTCTTTAGCCTTGGGCCAGTTTTATAGGGCCTAACATCCCTAACAAACTTTTAAGTGGTATCAGAGCACTTTCTAGTGTCATCTCAAGGGGTATCAGAGCGGGATTCATAAAAAATAAAGTTTGAAAACTTTTTTGAATTTTTATCCATGGCTAACTTTGGGAATCGTAATATTGCGAAAGATTATTCTATTACCTGACCACCTTTATTTGAAAATATTACTTTTGATTTTTGGAAAACTCATATGTTTACTTTCTTGCAATTGATAGATTTTCGTATATGGCATATGATTTTAACTGGTTATTCATCACCGTCACGTATTGTTAATGGAGTTAAAATTGATATTCCTTTTAACCAATGGAATAGGGAAGAATGAATCAATGCTCAATTGAATGCAAAATCTTTAAATTATTTTTTTTTGTACTTTAAATTCTAAAGATTTTATATTAATATCCACGTGCACTACTGGTCAGGAAGTTTGGGATAAACTACACACCATATACGAAGGCACTAGTGAAATCAAGCAATCCAAGTTGAATTTGTTAATGCATGATTTTGAACTGTTTTTCATGAAACCTTATAAGACGATCTTAGACATGTACACTAAGTTCATTCAAATTGTAACATCATTACATGCCTTAGCAAAAGATTTTTCAAATTTTGAAAAAGTTAACAAAATTCTTTGTTGTCTACTGAATAAGTTTAATGCTAAAGTAGTTTCTATTTGTGAATTAAAATATTTGAATGAATATTCTATTGATAATTTAATTGGCTCACTCATTGCCTACGAGCAAAGTTTGGGTCAAAGACTTTTGGATGCAGGTGAAATGATTGTTTTAAAAATGGAAGATAGAGAAGAAGATAGCTTAGTTTGTGATGACTTGTCAAGCAAATCACAAAGCTCACCAAAGCATAAGTAAAAGAAGAAAAAAGTTAAAAATGGTAAGGAAATTCATATTTCTTCTGATGTTATTTGCTTTCGTTGTAGGAAGCCTGTACATATTAAAAATCAATGCCCTGATTTAAGAATTCTTCCTACGAAAGAAAAGGGTAAGGCAAAGCTAAATTTAATTTGGGGAAATAATGAAAAGCAAAAAATCTCATGGGCAGACATAGTTTCTGAAGCATCGGACCAGGAGATAGATAATGGTTAAAAAGTCTTCTTTGTTGTGTTTTTTTTCTTTTCTTATTTCATGAAATTTCTTTTTCTGATCAACACACACATTCACTTTTCTAAAAATGAAAAATTTATTTCCGGTATTTTTCTTGAACTCTTTGGTAAGTTGCGATTGACTTCTCTAAAAATAGTTAAAGGAAGGAAACTCATGTGTTTGACTCTCAATCTCTGTTTCCTAAAAGAGGTTATTCTACTTTTGATTTAAAATTTTTTCATCTTTTAAATTGATTTTTAAAATAATTTTTTTATCTCCCTACATTTTATCTATCACATAGGAATCTTTTTACAAGTTTTTGAATCTAATTCAAAATTTTCTTAATCAAGAAATTTGCTTTATCAATAGTATGAGTTTACTTTTGGTATTTAATATTTTAGAAAGGTAGCATAGTCAAAAAAATTGGCCAATGATGCCAAAATAAAAGATGCGCAAAGCGCCAAATTGAAAAATATAGAATACACAAAGTGTATCAAAAGATGCGCAGTGAGCCAATCAATTGTCAGGAGGCATAAGATGCACCCACAAAATTTTAATGCTTACCATTCTTGTACTTCTTAAAAACCTAAGAAAACCCTTGGTTCTTTCGATACTTGAATTTGAAAATCATGATTCCTGATTCAACAATTCGTGCATTGATCTTCTATTAAATATATTTTATGGAAGGAGTTTTTCAAAAATGATTGTTTCTTTCTCTAATTTATTCCTTGATTTTGATATTGAATTAAAAAGTTTATTAGCCTTTTTTAAAAAGAACTTGAGTTTGGATTATCAAATTCCGAATTTCTAACATTTTCTATGCTATGCATTGTCAATCCAATTCTACTAAGTTTTTTTTATTAAAACTTAGAGGCAACTTTCTCATTTTAAGAATATTTGCTTTTTCCCTAGATCATGGAACATTTTTTTTTCTTTTGTTCGTTTTGTTTTCTTTTTGTGCATCCTCTCTTTTAGATAATGTTAAAACGGGAAGAACATAATGTTAAATTTGTATCCTTTTTTTTCTTTTCAAAAGATTAAAAACAACAAAAATATTTTTTTATCTTCCCTATTATTTTAAAAGTGTTTATTCTAGTGAGGGGGAGATTAGGAGAATTTGTTTTTTTTTTTTTTAAATTTAAATTGAGTTGTTTGCCATCATAAAAAGGGGGAGATTATTGCGATTCAATGGTTTATGATTTTGATGATAACAAACATTCTTATTTCTCTATGGTTTCCTTATGTACTGACATTTCAGGTCCACGCGATCAGACTGCAATTTGGAATCAACTCAAGATTGGGTAGACTAGGTCTGAGTCAGTTTTTACTCTTTTTCCTTTCTTGACTTTTATGTATTTGGTGTGGCACCGGTTGATTTATAAGCATGAAAGATGTTCTGTAGTTCCCTAAAGATTTCTATTTTTGGTAACATTGCCTGGAACGATATTTATATTATCCTGGATGATCTGTTCAAAAATAAAAATCCTAACTAGGGAATCCTCATTAAGGCAATCGTCATTAGCTGATCGACCTGGATGATACCTATATCGACCAGGAAGATAGTCTCAATTCAAAAAGAATCAACCGCCATAATCAGTTTAGGTATTCTTTATTTTAGGAAATCGGTCAGGATGATATTCCTATCGTCCAGGACGATCGATATCTTTGGAAAGTATTAATGGTTGATTGATACGATCACATCATCCGGGATGATGGTTGGATCGGCCGGGATGATGTCCTAGATAATTTTCATCAAACAGCTTGAATTCAGAGCGATGCTCTGGACGATTGAAATCGGTTTTAAACTAATCGGCCTGGACGATCGTGATATCGGCCAGGACTATGTAACCAATTTTCTTCTAATCGTCCCAAATCATCCCGGGCTGATGAGCTGAATTTGTACTGATCAGCCAGGACGATATAACTATCATCCTGGATGATAATGTCGGCAACTTGCATTAATGAGCTTATTTAGAGCTTTTCTATTTAAGCTTTGTCAAGGCACTTTTGTAAGTGTCTTTGGAAGCCATTGTAGCTTCATTCTTGTGGGGGAGACTTGAAGAGAGAGCTTGAAAGGGAGTGAGGAACGGGTGAAGTCTGAGGGGTAGAAGATCCTATGAGGGGGGACTCAAGGGAGTGTGGAGGGGATACCACACGGTCACTCCGGCAGGCTTGCATCTTAATACCGTCGTATTTAAGGCTTGTCTCAAGGGAAGTTCACAAAAGAAGAAGTTCACTTTGGTGTCAAAAGACCCGACAACTCCGTTGCACCGGGGAAGGTGAAAGTGATTTTGTAAGGGCTTCTCTGCCTGACTGTGGGGGCTACAAGAGAGACACTAGTTTTAGTGTAATACTTGAAGGGTGCCTCCAAGGAGTGGACGTAGGTCAAGATTTGACCGAACCACTATAAATCTAGTGTGTTCTTTCTTATTATTTGCTTCCACATTTAATTTCCTCTTCATTGATTTATTTGTAGTGATTTTGGTTTGTACTTTGCTTAAAGTTTCTTCTTTACCAATTCACCTCTATCTTGTTTAGCCTTGGGCCAGTTCATAAGGGCCTAACATCCCTAACGAACTTTCAAGTGGTATCAGAGCACTTTCTAGTGTCATCTGAGCACTTTCACATTTTAGAGTTTAAATCTTGGATTTTGAGTTTTGAAGTTTAGAATTTCAAAGTTCATCACCATAAACATAAATTGGTGGTGGGGGGAATGAAGACGAGCCCGATCAAGATCCCATGGTTCTGTCATCTTGGGCTATCATAATCCCTAGTCTACTTGGTCCGAGGAGGTAGTCGACCCAACCTGACAGAAGGCACCTTATCGGCAGCCATGGGTTGCTTCGTCCAAGAATACCTTATAGACCTGGGTTGGTGTTTGTCTAAAAAGATATATCTGAATCCACCTTAGCTAATAGAGGGCTTTATGCCTATCTAATATACCCTTTGATTCATAATTCAAAGGTTTGACGCCTTTAGGGAACATACGGGCTTTGGCCATGATCGTAATATAATGGTGCCATTTTGTGGTAAAACCACCCGATCAGAGGGCACGTGCCATATCCTTGTTGGCAAGATACTATTTGAGGATGAATCAAAGTCCTACACCCGACATGTATTCGCTCTTTGTGAGTTAAGATTAATTTTAAATTTATCGCCCCAAATAAACGGTTGTGGGAGGTGGATGATTTTTAATTTTAATTTTAAGGTGGTATATTTCATTTCAAGAATTTGAATTGTTATGTGATTTGAGATTTGACCCCTCCGGTTGAGATTTTCGATCAACACGGCCATCATCGGGGTGACGATTAAGGTCACATGTATTTTTATAGGATTTTGGGAGGTATTTTGTTATTTCAAGTCAAGTCAACTCCAGTCCTTTCAAGGAGGAGGATGAAACTTGAATATTTAGCCCACACAGTATTCTCAAATTGTTAGATTTGGGACTTAGATGTAATGATTGGAGAACATGCGGGTTGTAGCATTTGACCCTGCATAATATTCTCAGTCATTAGTGTTTATATTTTTAACATGTTGACTAGAGCACATGCAGGGTTTTTAGTTTAAAGGATCATATTTAATACATAAGGGGCATTCTAAAAATATTTAAATATGATACGTTATGTGAGAGGGATTTTATTTAAGAAATGCCCAAATTTTCATTGAAGGGCCTACGAACGCCTTCTGTCCGCTTCTACACATGTTGCAGATCTGGTGGCGTTTAAGTGGTATTAGATTTAACTTATTGCATTTAGTTTATTTTGACTTCTCTAAGCGTCAATTAGCACAGCTCGTAGAAGGTGTTTGCTCAATCAGTACTTGTAGGAGAATTATCTTATTTTCTACAAATTTCGTTATCCTCCCTCGTAGGTGGATTGAATTGTTCAATACAAGCTCTTTTGTCTTTGCTTGTAGGCTAGTTGTTGTGGGCACTACGAATTCCCTATTTCTTCAAATAGGTGAATTGTAGCATAACTTTAGCCAATCCTTTTATTGATTATTCATTAGTTAAAATTTTGGTTCCATTCGAGCTCGAGTCCTTTCCATTTGATTCAGATCAAGTTCAAGTGTAAATCTACATTGATCATTAAAGTCAAGTCAACTCAATTTCAAATCAAGTTCAGATTCGAGTCCAAATCATTTTCCTTATTTCTAAATTGATTAAAAAAATAAATTATTATTATTATTATTTATCAATTATATGAGGGTCATTTAATCATTTTTCAATCTTCACAAAAATTTGGCTAAGTCTAGAGTTTTTGAGTAAATTTTGGCAGCCTTCCGGCGTCCCTCCCCGACGTCGGGAGGTAAGAGAATCCTCAACTCGGCCGGATCAAATTGACGGCGAGAAGATTTGGGAGAGCAAATTGATCCCATAAAAGAGTTTTCAAGTCTTCTAATGTGGGCGATCAACCTGCTAATTTTAACAATTTAATTTAAATTAAAAAAATACTTTTAGTCCCCTCGAAAATTTGGCAGCCTTCCGGCGTCCCCTCCCTGATACCGGGAGGTAAGAGAGTGACTCGAATCTGCTGGATCAAATCGACAGCGAGGAGATTTGGGAGAGCGAATCAATCCCATTAATGGTCTTCGAAAGGTCCTTTATTGTGCGCAACCTGTTAATTTAATGGTCTTCAGGGGACCAGATCAATTCCGGGACTTCCTTCAAATTACTCAAATGTTTGCAAATTATTTCTCTTTCATCTTTTTTTTTTAATATATATATAATATTATATTAATTAATATAATATAATATTATATAAGTAAATATAATATTATATTATATGTATTATATCAATATAACATTATATATATTTATAATATTATATTATTATAATATATATATATATATATATATATATATATATATATATATATATATATATATATATATATATATATATATATATATATATATATATATATATATATATATATATAGTATATAATATATCATATAATATATAGATAATATATTATATAATATATTTAAATATATTTTATAAAAGATAGAAAGAGAGGGGCAGTGGGAGAAGAAGGAGGCCCGATTGGGCTAGGGCCGAAGGCAAATCCTCGCACAAGTAGGCTCGGGTTGGCGTCGGTGTGCAGGTCGTCGTCGAAGGCAGGTCGGTGGCAGGCTTGGCCGGGGAAGGTGCAGGTCGGGCCGGTCTTTGGATGCAAGCGTCAGTGCAGGATGTTTAGTGAAAGAGGAGATCAATGACTAGAGATCGGATCAGCGAACACAAACGCCTGGAGGTCAAAGTCATCGGCTTCGTTTGTTTGTGATGGTTGGTCGGAGTTGCTTGGAGTCGTGTCGGAGCCGAGGCTGCGAGAGGTAAGTCACAAAGTTCTTCTTTCGTTCCTTGTATGCGATGTTGAGAGTGTGAGTCTCTGTGTGCGTGTTAGAACCGAATGAGAGATGGCGTCATTGTTTTATGTGAGAGGGAGTGGTTTGAGCGGTTATGTCTGATCGTGGGGGAGTGTTAGGCTGAGTCGTGGGTGATTTCTGTCTGAACCGGAGCCGGTTGGGAGCAGTTATAGTCAACACTCTCCTTAGCCTTCTTCCTTCTATGAGCTCCTTGAATTTGTCGGGTTTGGATATCCAAAAGAAAAGAAGTGCATCCCTGAACGGGTATTTTTTTTTCTCTTTGGATATTAACATTATCTTAACTTGGCTTTCTAAATATAAGAGAACATTCACCCGAGGGATATTCTCTTCTCTTTAGATTCCAAGTTAGATGTGATATCCCACATTCATGTCACTTTCACATTACAACTATCTTTCAAACCATTTAAATTTACAATACAATTTAAATAAAAAAATATTATACCACCTTCAAGCTTTTCCTAAACAATTATAATAAAAGCATCCCAATAAGTTATATATTTGCATTAAAATTAAATTTTACCATCCACACTTGACCATGCTCTTATAATTTTAAAGGGGGCTTAGAATTTTGTACCTACAGGAAATTTATATTAATTTAAATCTTTAATTTGCCCCCTTTAGTTTAAGCTTATACGAGCATGACCACCTCTATAAAATCTATGAGCATCCAGATCATTCCTAACCTAGGGGTAATCTATCATCCATCACATCAATTCTCATATTATAGGAATAAGTAAATAAATAAACACACCAATCATTACAACCAACATGTAGTGAAAATTACAAGAAAGCCCATCACATAATAGTGAGAAAGTAAACACCAGCATAACCTAAAGCTAGAGTTGATTGTCCTAGCAAATAAATCTAAATGTATGCAGTAAGCTATGTGATTTGAGTATTTCCAAAGTTTATTTTTTGTTAAATTTTGTTAATTAATTGGATTTAGTTTGTTGAAATGTTAGGGGAATTTTATATTTAAATTTAAGTTTTAGTGTTTGTAATGTTTTGAATGTTCATTTTTAGGTTGAATTTAATTATTAAGGTTGATTAATTAGATAGGTTATTTAGGATGTCTTAATTAGTTACATTTTTTATTATTTAATTTATAACATTTTAATGATTTATTTAAAATTATGATGATTTTTTAATTTTAAATGATTTATTGAAACTTTAATTGATTTATTAAAGTGTTAATATTTTTTTGAATTTTTTAAAATTTTGTTTAATTTTTAATGATTTTTTAGAATTTTACAATTATTATTATCATTATTATTATATTTAATTAAGTTTAATTTATTATTTAACCTCTTATTTTTTAATTTTATTTAGGATTTATCTTTTATATATATATATATAATTTTTTTATTTAATCATTTTATGATTTTCATTTTATTTAATTTTAATATTTAAGTTTAACTTTTATATTTGAGATTTATATGTTATGATTATTTAGGATTATTTTTTATTATAAGTTTATTATTATTATTATTATTATTATTATTATTATTATTATTATTATTATTATTATTATTATTATGTACATTTCCACTTTTATACATGTCATCTTTCAACACAAACATAGACTTTACTTCTCAACAAACACAAATTCATCAAACACTTTATCTTTCAAAAACACACAATTCTCTTTTCCAAGCATTTCACCTTTTAAAACTTACACATGTCATTTTCCAAAAAATCACAATTCACTTCTTAATATAAGAAAATTTTCACCATTCTTTGTTTTCTAACATACACCATATAACATTGGATTGGTTTCATATTGAACTCATATAAATCTCATTTTAGTATCAAATGCACGCAACCACTACTTGCCAAGAATTCAATATGTCTATCTTCTTTCATTTTTGCAAGAACCTAATTTGAGCAAAATGGCTATTGATTTTGATATTCTTAATCAAGAAAATAAAGTTCCAATTCTCTACTAAACAATAGCAGTAAAGGAAACCATTAAGCTCTCCTAAAAAAAATCTGAAAGCCACTACTCTTTCAAATATGTTTGAAAAATTATCTAATTATAAAACACATAGAACCTTGAGTTATGATAATTTAGCCTAAAATATTCAAATCAGATCAAGACATCAAAATAGAGGAAAACCCTTCATTCTTTACTCGGCAGATGAGAACAATTTATGTTAAGAAAATGAATTTTTTCTTTTGAAGATCACATCTCTTCTTTAATGTACATAAATATAGCATAAGAAACCATGAATCCTCAAAATTCTCAAAGACTGAAGGTTGAGAAATAATCTCAACAAAGGCATTATATTATTACTTAATATTGAAAGAAAGAAAGCAACATTCTCTTCATACATAGATGCCATGTTGATGCAAAGACAACTAAAAGGAAACTTCAAATAAGTCTTTTTGAATTCAACATTCCAGAAAGAACATACTAACATCATACACTCTCAAATTAGAACCAATCCCCATCACTTATTTTACCAAATAGACAAGTGGATGAAGATTAATGGAGATGAAGATGAAAGAAGATGAAAGTAGAAGGAGAGGATGATGAGGAAGAAAGAAATAGTAAGAATAAGTTTACCTAAAACTCTCGACTAGGGAAAAAGGGGTTGGATCGAATGCGGATGCCAAGGATGGTTAGTTAGGGAAGGTTGACGACTAGGGCAAGAGTTAGCATTAGAGACTGGCAAGAGAGAGGTGTAGATGGACTAGGGGTTGGCTGAAGCATTTGACTTGAGAAACAAAGGGACATGGGAGGAGTTGTGCCTCACGAATAGAAAAAGGCATAGAGGGGGATTCGAGCCTTAGAGTTGTGCGAAACTGAAAGGCGATGGGTAGGGAGGAGGCTTTCATAAACTGGGAGGCATGGGACATTTGGTTTTGCGAATAAGAGGGATCGTGGAGGTTGTAAACTGAAGGAGACAAACGGTTTTGAACCGAAAAGAGATAGAAAGATTGTGTGGGGGCTAAAAAAATCCTAATCTTCTCTCCCTAATTTACCAATCTACCCTTCCTCTTTAAATCATATATTAAATCATATATTAAATCATTTAAAGCTCTCTTATTAAAAATAATATCAAGATATTATAATAAATTTGAAAACAATTATATTTATTTTAATATCATTAGTATATGTGTGTGTGTGTGTGTGTATATATATATATATATAATCACATTAATTATTTTTTTGTTGTATCTTAATAAGGGTCAAACTAGGTTTGGGTTGAATTATAAGGCCAAGTTGATGCTGCGTCAATGGGAACCAACCTAAGGGAAATTCTATAGGCCACATCTATGCTAGGTTATAAAGACCTAGAAGCTAGATATGGATTACGGGGAAACTGACCTCAAATAATGAGGTCAATAGGCACAATGTCACCAAGGGAGACATAGAAATACATCTTGTAGCCACTAAAAATCAGCTTGCAGATATCTTTAAAAAACCATTGGCTTTTGAAACCTTTAGCACCTAAAGAATAATATTAGGGGTCATAGATATTCTCGATTGGAAATCTGAAATCTAATTATTGTTTTTTGTTTCATGTTTTTGGTCCTTTTAGCAATTTTTTATTTTTGTCGTTTTTCTTTATACTTGTATTTGTTTAAGTATTTTAAAACTTAAGAATATGATCACTACTTATTTAAATAGTTGAACTCTTCTTTAAATACAAATCTTACCTTTTTTAAGTATTGATTGACTCTAAAAATAGCTAAGGGAAGAAAAATTGAAGATTATCTCTCTTCGTCTAACTCCTTTAAGGGTTTAATTTCTTTTTTAATTAAAATCTTTTTAAAATTAAAAATTGGACCAAGAAATAGAGATATGTTTCATCTTCTTACAATTATTTATGTAATTTGAATATTTTTACAAATTAATGAATCAATTTATAATTTTCTTAATCAAGCTCATAAACTATATCAGAAGGATCAGGTTTTGATCTATTGTTTACTCTTTCTTCTATAATAATGTGAGTTATTTTTCTCTTAAATTTGGAACATAATCTTACAAATGAGTGTCTTTCAAGACTAAGAAAGGAAGCAATGTTGTAAAAATGAAAAAGAGGCATAAAATGAGCCTAAAAGCTGAAAAGATGTGTAATGATCGTCAAAAATTGAAAGATGATAAAGTGTATCAAAAATCAAAAGATGTACAAAGTACTCCAAACACTAATAAAATTTTCACAAAATGAGCCCACAATGAGTTAGCTTCCTTTCCTTGCAAATCTTTAAATCTTAGACAAATCTGTGTGCCAATTGATATCATCCACATATGAATTTGAAATTCATGATTTTTGATTCATCACTTTGCAATGATATTCTCTTAGATATATTTCTGAGAAGAAGTTTGAGATGATCACATTTTCTTTTTAATTTATTTTCTGAACTAGATTTTTGTTTAAGAAGGACTTTAACTCATAAGGAGCTTGATCTAGGGTTGAGAAAATTTAAATTTCTAATCTTTCTGGATATTAGTGTTGTCAATGCATTTCTTACTAGGTATTATGCTCTACTAATATGGTAATTTTTTTGTTTAGTGCATGTGATCGTTTCTAAAAAAAATTCTAACTTTAATTTTGTTTTGTTATTGCTTTTGTTTTGTTTTTTGATTCACTTTATGTTATTCTTATTTTGTTTTTGTTTTGGACCCTTCCTTTTCATCACATTCCATCCTTTAAACTTCTATATTTTTTGTTCCCATCATTTAGTACGATTCATATCATACTGTATAATCTGAAATATTAAATCTCTAATCACAACACATCCAACAGCTAAAATTGATCAATTATTAGTGATCACACAATAATTTTTTTTCTTTGTACGATATGATCCACATGGCTAAGGCTGTTGGACAAATTGAATTTAGTCGGTATAATCTTTAATAATTGATCATACAGTATGATCCACCTGTTTGAAATGTACAAACTCGTAAGTCAGCAATCTTACAAGGTCACTTCTCAGGATGAGTGCTCTCTCTATCTAATCATCAAGTTTGATGTCTGATCAAAATAATAAGACCAACTTTTTTATTGATAATTTAGAAGAATTGATTGCACATAGTCATCTCATATGATTTCATAATTTTACCATATGATTTGGTGATTCCTATTTAAACAACAGGATTTTTTTCACTTTCTTCACGCTATTTCAATCCTCTCATCCTTTACTTTCCTCTTGCACTCTCATACCTTGAAATGGCTGGTGGAAAATGTTCCCGAGCACTTGTGGGTAGTTCCTCTAGGTGCACTATCGATCCTAGATTTACTAAGGAAGCTGATGAAGCACTTATAATCATTATAAAACTATTGGAATTGCCCTATTAAAAAATTGTCAATTAAGAGGTTCTAAACTTTCAATAATTTGATCTTTTTTCCTACATAACTCTTGGTTTCAACCTCACCCTTGCCTTTTCATTCAATTTTGAACTTCTATTTTAATTTTTGTAAGCCTTCAAATTAACAATGAGGTTACTACCCTACAATCTTATGTTTATAAAAGACCTGCAGAAATCACTTATCAAACCTTTCATAAATTTCTTCACCTTTCCATTACTGGAGATAAAATTCAAAATTTAGCCTCAAATTCTAACCAGAATTAGACCCTTATAAATACTATTGTTAGGGAAATAATTGTCAACTATCATGTAGCGCAAGTGGCCACCATAGTCCAGGATGCCCAAATCATTCAACACATTCATCACAACTAAATACATCTTAAAGCTGGGGATCAGATTAACATTACCCATGTTGTCTCACTTGCCACCTACTACATCATGGCTAACATTGATTTTAATACATATTATCTTATCATTCTCTATCTTGACAACCTAACTTGTATTCGAGATCCTCGCCATAAAAGAATTCCTAACTTTGCCTTAGGGTATATAATTTCCTTTGTCCTAGATTCCAAATACAATCTTTAATTTCCTACTGCACTTGATCACCTCCTTATATTCTATTTCAATATCTCCTTCCACATCCATCATAATACTCATTATTACACTATGCACAAAGAGCTTGTGCAATAGGAGGGAGGTCCTATTCCTACACCTTCCCCTATCCGCCAATAGTCTCAGATTGATTAGCTAATTTAGAGATTTAATTTATGAGAGGCTAAATTTTAAAACCATGTAGCTGAGCAACAACAATAGCATGTAAAAGATCTAGCTCATTTTGAAAGTTATGCAGGACAGCAGTGACAACAGAATGATAACGATATGGCTTGGTTTGGGGAGCAATTGCTTCCATCCTCCGCTTCTTCCAACCACCACCACCTCCACCTGATTAGGATTCTTCATTTTTCTAGTTTTCTCTTCATTTTTTTTCTTATGGTTGTATTGTTCTTTACTGCTTTACTTCTTGATGTATATTTTTTTCTCTCTTTTATGTCTTTTGCTTTTCTTATGATGTCAAAAGGGAGAGTAATTGTTTATTATTAAGTTAATTGAAACCTTGTTTAAACTAGCCAATTTACTACTTTGCTTTTGTTTATTATTGCTAAATATTTCTTGTACTTATTTAATACTAAAAAAATTTAAAAAAAAAGTTTCTCTCCTTACTTTGAAAATTTTACCTTCTAAAGGGAAGAGTAGAGAATAACAAATAATTTCAATATCTTAAAACAATAATATTTGTAATCATTAATAAGTCAAAGATTGTTGCATATCTGGGCCTAAGTATTGTGATATTGATGATACTAAACATTATTATTCTCTTACTACTATTTATTACATATATGCTTTGTTTCCCTACTCATGAAATTTTTAGGTTCACCATTCACATGAAACTTTAATCATCTCAAGATTGGGTAGACTAGGGTTGAGTCTGTTTGTAATTTCAACTTCAATGTACTTTTATCTTTCTTAAGTCAGGTCATATATATGGTGGATACTAAGCTAAGTAACCTTACACACACAAACACACACTCATGGGAGTGAGTCCGTGAGTTAGAAAAATTTCTATTTTTTAACTAATTGTATAGTACGATTTATATCATATTGGATGATCAATTAATTAGAAAACAATAATTAGGGAACCCTTTGATAATTGAGATTGATTAAACTAATTATACTATGCAATCCTAATCATACAAGGCGATCATGTATAATCTCAATATTCATCCGTACAATTTTGATAATACTTTAATTTTCAAATTTAGCTCTAATCGTATAGTACAATATACATTATAGTTGACTATATGTGACAATCATTCCTAAATTGATCCTATGATTAAGAGAATAATTATGGTTAAATTGCTCAATCACATTATATAGGACGATCATACTATATGACCCAAGAGATGTATGAGATGATATTTAATGATCATCCATCATCCATCATCGCTTGTCGTACTAGACGATCAATATAGTCTCTTAAACTAGTCATATAAGAAGTTCGTAGGATCGTACGAAATGACAAGTATAATCTCTTGAACTGATCGTACAAACCAATGCAGTTTATACTATCTGTAATGCTATTTTGTACTAATCATACAGGATGATCTCATGATCGTACAAGATAATCCTTGATGACAAATTAAAATTTAGAGCTTCTTTAGAGACTTTCTATTCAAACTCCTAAATTATCTTGTAAGACATCTTTGGACTGTTGATTTGCTTGAGAGGGAGCATAGACAGAGAGTTGAGAAGTGCTTTGGAACAGAAGTGGGGGATAGTTCTTGTAAGGGGGAGTTGTAAGAGGTTCACAAGGTTATACCAAGCAAAGTTTCTTAAAATCTTCTTCAAGTCTCTATTTTGATTCTTGGGTTGCTATGGGGAGACATTCTTCAGCACTAAATCTTGGTTCTTTGCCATCTCCTTTAGTAGTAAAATAATTCTTGGTTCTCTGCCATCTCCAGGAGGGAGATAAATTTTTTTAGGTTCTTTGCTTTCACTAGGAGGGTGAAAAAGATTTAAGGTACTCTACCGCATTGGTTTAGTGGAAGAGATTTATGTAAGTGGTTCTCTTCCTAGCTGTAAGTTCTAAAGTAGAGACACTAAAATGTTCGGTGCAATACTAGAGTGGAGGCCTCGGGGGTGTGGATGTAGGTGATATTTGATCAAACCACTATAAAATTTGGTGTGTTCATTCTTTTTACTTTTTTGCATATTAATTTCCACACTTTTCTATGATTTATTGTGTTGTTGAATACTTTGTTATATTTTGTTATAGTGAATTTATTTCCTTCCACATCCATTATTAAAATAATCAAATTTTAGTGTTTGAGAAAGTATAAAAAGATTTTTTTAAAGGAATTTTTAAAATACCAATTCACCCCCAGTTGGTTAACCTCGGGCTAATTCTTAGAGGTTTAACAACCTACACAAACTTTCACCTATTCATTAAAATTACACAAAGTCGAGCTTATTCTTATTCTTCAATATTCCCATGCATGAGAACACTGACTCCAACACCTCTTGTGCATCCTAGCCTCTTAACTGACCTTACCTCATATGAATAGCTCCACCTCCCCTCACATCAACCAGTAACTAAACTTCTTAAGTCACCCATGTTTGACACTTAGTTTATGGAAAAAACTAGGGGCACACAAATAACTTTTGTTCTCCTGATATCCACACCTCTGTTCATCTCCTCCTTACAACACAGATCAAAAACCAAGAACATCAGATGAAGCCAAAACCTTCACATTTCTATAAAAATCTATCTCTATGTTCATGAGCATAACCCACCTCTTCAACTTTACTTCCCCACGACAATATATGAACCCTATTTAGCAGTCAAACTATGCCAAACTTTCCTTGATTAAAAGGTTCATCAATTTTCTTTAAGCAGCAAGTCTAACCCAAGAACTGACCGACCCTTACTTACTGAAGTTAAATCATATCTTCAAGAAGACCTCGCTGTTTGCTTGTGTCGATTGCCAAGCTGCAGTCCATGATACCTTCCACCTATAGTCGGATCCCAACTCTAACTCCAAATCCTATCTGATGTCCAGCACAATGTTCAATAATTAATCCCGTTCCCAATTACCTAGCTAGCTATAGTGGAAAGACTATTGTGTTGATTTACACCACCTAAGCCTAGTCATTCTTCTCCATGCCCTGCAACTCACTTCTTCACTTCAGTTCACTATCTCTAGATTTCTTCAGCTAAAATCCATCATGAAAAATAACCATAAGCCCTTGAACCCGATCCCTTGTCTATAAGCCACAACTCATCCATCTGATAGAATCACCACTAAACATTTATGGCTACTTTGCTGATCTCATACTTTGGATTGAGCTCAGCTTCCACATCTTGCCTTTTTCTTCAAAATAATAATAATAATAATAATAACCCTTTGCTTTTCATTCACCTCTCCACTATAATAACCTCACTATACTCCCCAAATAACAACCTCCTTTAATCTCCATCATCACTTCTTGCAGCCATACAAAATCTTTAGCCCTAGCTTCAACTTCATGATCACATAGCTTATACTCCACCAAAATTAATATACAAATAGTAAGTTTCTATCATAATGCTTATTTTAGCAACAATTTGGGTGCCCAATATTATTAATATCATTATTAATTAATGTTATTAGTTATTATATATATATATATATATATATATATATATATATATATATATATATATATATATTTTTTTTTTTTCTATGTGTGTGTGTGTGTGTGTGTTCCAAAAAAAAAAAGAATGAAATGGTGGTGAAAAGGAATTTTGAAAGTTAAGAAAATAGGAGAGAGAAAAATCTTATACCTCATCGATGTCACCACTACCACATCACCTAGGTAAAATTCCCTTTAGACTTAAAAATCCCACACTCAATGTTTGCGGTGAGCTGGTGTACCACCTTACACGCTCAGGTAGCACGATGGGAGGAAAACTGGTGCAATGCTTGCGATAAAGATGGTAGGTCTCGAAGCACTCTCATAACATGATGAGGATGAAATTAAGTACCCTTTAGTGCTTCTGTGGCATGGCGAGGATAGAAAAATATGCACCATCAAATAGTACCCCAAAGACCCGTAATCACTCACATAACACTATGGGGATTGAAGACATACGACTATGGTGTCCTGAAACCTACTTGAAGCACTCTCATAGAATGGAGTTGAAGACCCGACTACCAGAATTCCCCCAAAATATTGGAGATGCCGGAAGGCTACCAAAAAATTAAGTGAATAGAAGACCTAATTTGAACAAAAACAAATATGGGACAATACTTTGACTTGAATTGAACCTGGATAGTAGGAAAATAAAAATAATGCACAGGGAACCAAACTTTAGTTTAATGAAATTATAATCATATTGAAAATATAAAAATGTTAATAAATGAGTTTGAGTATGAAAATGAAGATCGATAAATGAATGGAGAACTTATACTAAAGTCTTAGTAAGCGTGATTTGGTGATTTCTTCATAAGTAAAAATGCAAGCTCTCAATGAATATGGTAACTCACCAACAACTATATGCAGGGAATGTAGTGTATTTGCAAACAACATTAGAAGAGCTATAAAGAATATAAACACTTATGGCACTAGAAGATTCATGACGTACACAGTGCTTCATTCACAAATAAAAGTAATTGAGTTCTTCATTCACACAATTAATGGCATATAAATTTAGGAGTTGATGACATAAATCTTTTAGTTCACATGATGCTCTCATTCATAAGCAATAATGGGGGGCATAAAAGTGAACATAAGCAACAAACGACCAATGTGCATGAAAATTAGTGGCAAATGCAGCTTGACCAACATGAAACATATCTTCAATACATGTAAACACACTAAACTCTTATGTATGATGAAAATGGCATGCATTGATTGCAGAGATGCCCTCATAGTCAACATCAACTGAGTATGAAAAAATACACAAGATCCTTATGGGTGAAGGAGGTTGACAAGTAGTGGAACATTATGATATCCCTTCAACTAGTATAAGCTAGCTAGAAACTGAGAGCTGTAGTCCTCTACAAGCATAAAAAATTATGCGTAATGAATGTGATAATTAGTTATAATGACACCTTGCATTTAATACTGATTCATGAAAAAACACATCATTCTCCACAAGTAGTGAAGGCCAATATACAAGTGATTACACTGATCTTCCATGATGTAGGACCGTTGTGAAGAGGATGTGGAAATACTCTATAGATGACAAATAAATGCATTCATGAATTAAAATTGATGTTGCTGATAGTCTTCATAGCATTCATGTAAGAGGATGCTGAATCCACACTATATCCACTTGCAAAAACCATAATGGAGAAATATCCTATAGGATTTAAACAAGGTTTGAAGTGATTGCAAAGAAAGTGTTGATGAATATATAGTTAACCTGAAGTCAACATCAAGATACAAACAAACACACTACTCTTCATGTAGGCAAGGATACAAATATCATGGTAAATACAAGTACCTAGAGGTTTTAGCAGGAGAGTTACCCGTAGAAAGCAATGAGCAATCCATAGTATAATGCCATGCCACCAGATCCACAACATTCGAATAAGATGACAGAAGTCATCCATGAGCTATGAGGTGACACCACTGGATCTTAAACACCTATAAAAGCAAATATAAGGCATTTATGAATTGTCAAATGAGACCTAGCATACCATGACACCACGCCACCAAATCCAAAAAATACATATAAGTGGACATAAGGTGTCTATAAGCACTTAAATAGAGTATTGCGTATATTTAAATGATGGTCGCCCATAAAACCAATCTGGACTAAATATTCTAAAAAATACCCACACACAAATACTACAATATATATACACACAAACACAAAGAAATGCATATGCAATCCTACACCTTCATGGGCCCTAATGAGTTTGTTATGGATACCCATATGATGTATGAGGATGTTGTGCGAGTCAAATAATAAATCTAAGTTCAATCCCGTTCCTCCTACATGGGTAGATAGGAGTCATGACCACTTGATAAATGTACAGTTATAGTATCGACCGAGAAATTTGTTTTATATGTTCATATTATGCCTTAAAAGCCTATGAATAAGGAAAATTCAATAATAAAAGCATGCAACTAACAATGAACCCTATCCTTTATTGACAGCTAACAAAATTGATAGGCTTCAATTAATAAAACACAAATGCCAAAAAATACCCTGATGATGGTCTTGTTGAATGTAAATCTCGACCAGAGGGGTTAATTCTAAATATTCTGAATTCCTCCCAAATGCCCATAAAGTTCAAAACTCCAAAAATATCAAAACCTAAAATATTTAAAAGTAAAAATAACCATCAAAATACATAAAATAAAAGCCCTCCACTCTACACTATAGTTTATCGAGGTGGATAAATCTAAAAATTACTTCAAGTCATAATGTGTAGATGTCTGGTTGAGAATATAAAAAGGATTCAATTTCAAACTGTCTCTTGCCAGCAAGGATGTGGTCCTCTAACCACCAAATGGCGCTGTAGGTAAAAAATTATGACCAAGGCCCTATGAAGTGGGTGGTTTGCTGCCAAATGCAACCAATAAATTATTATCATGGTCAGATCCCATATGCTCATCAATGGAACTAAATCCTTAAGATGAGAATTAATAAGATATAATCGATAGGGAATAAAGCCCTTTATCAGTTAAGGTGGATTCATATTTATCCCCTTAAATAAATATTCACCCCAGGTTTACAAGGTACCTTTGAACGAAGCAATTTATGGCTATCAAAAAGGATATTTTTGTCAGATTGGGTTAACTACCTCCTCTAACAAAGTAGATCAAGGATCACAGTGGTCTGGGATGATAGAACCATGGGATCTTAATTGGGCTCATCATCATTTTACCCATCATGTGCTTTAACTACAAGATGGTGAAGTTTTAAATTTTAAATATCAAACTCTCCAAATACAAACCTATGCTATTACTATATACCAAATAATACGTATCTCCATGTATTTTATGGACAACTAGCCTTAATCAAAAGTTCTTTCTCATTATGGGGAAGGGTAATTAATTATAGGGGCTTGTGCCTATAATAAAATAGAACTTAGATCTAAAATCCTTGCAAATTGAGGGGGAAATATTTGGGTAGTGTCTTATTCAACCTAATATGCCTTCTAAATATTTACCCTGGAACCTAATACATTAAAACTCTATTGAAGGTAGGGGAGGTCGAGGTGCAAATTTTTGGAGCCCCAATAATACCATCTTATGCTTACAAAATAAAATAATACAATTACAAGAATACTAACTTATGCAACCTACAATTGTTCTGACCTATATCATATAATAGTTTTAACTAGTGCTTTAAAAGGATGAAATACAAGGAAAACTTCTTAAAAGTTTAAAAATTTCACAAATCATCATCAATAGAATTGGTTTGTGTATTGCTTAAGGAACCATTTTGTTGAAGCTATGTTAATGTTTATTTCATAATCTCCTCAACCTTATATTGTGTAAATAGCTTCCCTTGATGATAACTCTATGTAGATCTTTATGAGGTGCAATACAAAATCCTATTCTCATAACAATACATGAAGTCTTATTTATAGCCCTTGAGAAATCTTCCCATTGCTTCCATACTTGATTAGGATCAAATACATCGTGAATAATAATACCTCCACACATAATTTTGTGATTATTTCTTTCATATGCCCTCCTATATAAATAATGATTAGTACTCTCCACGTCAAATTTAGAGAGAGGAGGTTGGATGAGGCTACTCTTAAAGACTTTAACAAACTTTACTAATCAATATATTATACATTCATTATAGAAAATGTAATTCATCTAATGTGACTAACATAAATTTGTATTGACAATACAATATCTATTTTTTCATGCATGGCAACTTAACTAGCCACACAAAGATTATGCATAAAAATGCCCCATAATAGCTAAACCCCCTACACCGGTAATAGTGCTTGTCATATGCAGTGTAATGAGGAATCATCCCTAAAATGCTGACATAAAGAACTATGATATGATAAAATAAACAAATATGTGATCATGTGAAATAAATTTAAATCATAACTCAAATTTCTCTATGGGATAGAGAGTAAATTACAGCTCAAATTTTTCTATGGGGTATATCATAAATTTATTAAAGAATTTGAAATTATAAGTTAACTCCTGTTGACCTCATTATTTGAAGTCAATTTCCCCAGAATCGACTCTAGCATCTAGGTCTTCGTAGCCTAGTGTAGATGTCACCCACAGGATTTCCCTTAGGTGGACGCCCACTTACGTAGCATCGACTCGAACCTATCACTCAAATAAAATCAAATTTGCCTCGACTCATTCAAATTCAAATCATTATAATTGAGATAAAAATTAGTATTTTGAAATTATTTTTATTTTAAAATTAACTCAAAATACGTATTTTAATTATCAATTATTTTTAAATTAATACCTAAATCATTCTTAAACTTTTGAATTACAAATCAACTTTTGATTTCATCTTTAAATCTTGATTAATCTGAACCATTTGTTTGAAGTGGAATAGAAATAAGTGTAAGATTTAGATGCAATTAGAGCCGGCTTAAACCAAGACCCATGATCTCTCTTCCTGTTATTTCAGACAAGACAACACGATCTCCCATGACTCATTCGCATACAGAGAACTAAACACCCAGTTCGAAACTGCCTCCCTCTCCTTTTGGATGGGCACGCACAGGACCGAACTCCCTCACCGTTACTCCCTCTCTCATGTGAAGTCTAGTTCGCAAAAATGAAACCGAAGACAGGCCAGGCTCTAATTCGCGAACCACCCCGTCGCCTCCCTCTATACAGTTCCGAACTGCCCTCTGCTCTCTGTTCGCACAATCCAGACGAGAAGCCCGCCTCTCACTCCCACGATCCTTCTCTCTGTAGTTCTGAAATCCCCAAATCTGCCTCAACAGTTCGCGTGAGAAGCCTCCAGCCCGTTCAGCCCTCTTTTCGAAAGCCCTAGGCGGAAGTTCCCCAACCCATCGCCTTTCCCAGTTCGCACAACCTCACGATCTCCTTCTCTCACGCGTGAGAAATCCCTGGCCAAACGTCGGACTCCTCCTCCTCTCTCCCGTCCAATCCGGCGCCTACCTTGGTCAATGTCTGCGAGCCGCCGATTTACCCTAGCCATCAAATCTCTTGCACTGGGTATATTTTCCCTTACATCTTCACTTTACCTTCAACCTTTAAAATCAAGTATTGATTGTTTGAGTATCGATCTTCTTAATCAAAATCTGAGACAAAATCTATTCATGTTTCCTTCTTTTGATAAGCATTTGAAATAAGAGAAATGATTAAAATTTTGTTAGAATGTATATACGAATTTACATGTTTTTCATCTCTAAGGACAAATGATTACATCTATTTCATTTTACATGGTTCCATTGTCTATTTTCTCCATTCTCCTTTGTTCTTTCTAATCAGAAAAGTATTAGAGGTAGGATTACATCTTGCATGCCATGTATTTACTAATAGATTGTGAGTTCGTAGAAAAATAAATTTTCACTAAATCTTTCTATCTCTCAATTATATGCAAATAGTTGAGTTAAGTTTTTGTTACTTAGATTGATTTTATGACATTTGAAATAATTGCAAGATGTGTTTCTTTCATTCATGTTATATGTATTTGTAAATGGGAAATTTATAAGTTTAGTTTAAGAGTGGAGAAACTTGTGATAGCTTTGTTCTTACTTGAGATTAAAAATTGATATGAGTGGTTTTGTTCATAATTGGAAAGAAAATCATGATAGCATTTTTTTATGTGAAGGAATTAAAAAGTTTTAAAGAAGATGTGAAAAAGTGTTTGGCACCATTTTGTAATTGTTTAAAGGAGATTTATGTGTTTCTTTGAACGGTGAAAATATGTGTGTTTAAAAGGTGAAAAATGTATGTTTCTAAAGATGATTGTGTGACTATTGGAAGGTAAATGTACATTGTCTTGAAAGATGATTTGTGAACTTGTGTGTACTTTGAAATGGTAGAAATTGTGTATGTGAAAAATAATGTGTGTATATCTTTTGGAAGATGAAAAACATGTGTATTTGTGGGAAGTAACTCTTGTGTGTTTTTGAAGGATGACAATTATAAGTTTAGAAGAATAAAATGCATGCTATTTTGAAAGAAAAAGTGTACATGTATTTTAGAAAAGTGCATTAAGTATTTTTCTAGAAAGTGAAATAAAGGTGAAAGGTGAATTGTTTATATGTGTTTGAAAAGCGAAATTATGAAGTTTGTATGTATATGAGTTGGATTGTGTATGTTGGAAGGTGTAATTTGCGTGTATTTTGGAAAGTTGAAAACGGAAAGTTTATAAAGGTGTAGAAAGTTAAGTGTTTGTATGTTAAATAGTGAAAAAAGGGTGTATAGTTTAAGAAGTGAATTTTGTAATGAGTTTTGTGCTTAAGTTTGAGAGGTGAAAGTAGGAGGAATTGTATGACTTTAGGAAAGTGTAAAGTATGATTTTAGGAATGGTAAAAATGTGCAAATGTGAGAGGTAAAGTGTTTATTTTGTAAAATTTGTGTAAATTTGGAAGAATGGAAATGAATGTTGAAAAGATATAAAGTATGTTTCCAAAAGTAAAAGTTCAAAAAGCAAAGTCAATAGAATTGGTGTTCAAGCCCGAAGAAAGGTATGTCTTTTATTTTCAGTAAATTTTAAATATTTCATTATTATTTATTAAAAGTGCTTTCTAATCCTTATTTTTCCTATTTTATTTGAATAAACTGTGAGGAATGGTATCAGTCGAGGGAACAAAAGGACAAGGAGCTAATGACGTCAGTCGCCTCTATCCAACCGGGTAGAGGTGCTACGGGCGGAACCATCGGGTCGTAGCCCATGGTGACTGTAAGTATTTCTAAACTTAGAAAACCTTTTGGGGCCCCTTGATGTGGTGTGCGTAAACCCTTCCCTTTTAGGTCCCTATAGTAACTTCAATTTTATTAGGTTTACTTTTATTTGCTTTTAGATCCTTAAACCCCTATTACACACGCTCACAGTCCTAAGGGCTAGTAATAACAAAAATTTCACCCTATACAACAGTAGTGACACTTAAGGACAAAAATTAGGGACTGAGTCTTAGAAAACTTAGACTTAGGATGCATGCACACTTTAGGATAGAAACTTATAACATAGAAAATTTAGTGACACCTCACCTTAGAATTAGTGAATATTTTTAAATTAAAATTCAATCAATTAGAAAACTTTAGCTAATAATTGACCTAGGACATATCAAAACCACATAACCTATTGCACACACTTAGATTTGTTTGTTAGGACAACCGACTCTAGTTTTAGGTTAGGCCGGTGTTTATTTCCTTACTGCACTGTGACGGGCTTTTTCTCGTGTTTTATTGCATGCTGGTTGTGAAATATTGGTGTGTTTGTTTATTTTTACTGCACTCTGTGTTGTGATTTGATTAACGATTAGATTACCTATAGGTTAAGAGCTATCTGGATTGTTAATATGATTTTTTGTAGGTGGCCACACTCATGCAGGGCAGAAAAAGGGGGCTAATTAATTAATAATAAATAAATGCTACAGGTGCTTCAGCTGCTTAGCCCCCAAATGAATAAGAGTGTGGCCAAGTGTGGCTTAATAATTTAAATTCAATTGCATATATATATAACTGCGTGGGATGATTTTTATTATAAATTGCTTAGGATAACCCTGCAGGTGGTTTTGATTTTTCTTTTCTTTCTGTGAAATGTAATGTAAATGTAAATGCGTTTGAAAAATGTTATAAATTGTGAAAGTGATTTTGAAAATGGGATATTACATCCAATTTGGAATCCAAAGAAAAAAGAATATACCTTAAAGGATTATTCTCTTTTATTTGGAAAGCCAAATTAGGATGATTCAATATCCAAATAGAAAAGAAAATACCCCTCTTAGGGATGAGTTTCTTTTCATTTAGATATCCAGAACCCGACGGACCCGAGAAGTTCATAGAAGAAGAAAAGACAGAACAAGAAGATTGAAGAAAGAAGATGAAGAAATGAAGATTTAGGGAACAGTGTATCCCATTTCAAAAATCACTTGCGTCATTCTTAGGATTAGAATCCAGGTTTGTTGTCAGTGGTGCCCGGCTACTTTATTTTTCTGCAAATTCTGGGTGTAATATGGACATTGGACATTAGACATTATATTTGGATTATTAAAATTGATTGTTTACATTGTTTGTGTAGTAGATTTTTTTAGGACCTTGCATGCCGTGTTTTGTTTTAGCCTGGATTCGAATCAGAGTGCTTTTTTTCGTAAGGGTACGCTTAAAATTCTTTTACTTGTAATTAAAAATAAAAATTTTTAGGCTCACATAGTAACTCTAACGATCTAAGAAGTAAGCTCGGGACCACCGAGAGTCAGCATAAGCATATTATTACTTTATCTTCCTTGTTAGGCACCTCCCCGCCTGCGGGTTCTGGTAGACCACTTGACATATGAGGGTGCAGTTCTGTCAAGGGGAAGTTGTGCAATCTCTAGGGAAAAACCTATTTTCTAAGCCTAATTTTTAAATTGCTTCATATTCATTTTATGCATTCGAGTCAATTAGCATGCATTGCATTAGATACAAATTAAAAAGAGTCTAAAATATTAATTGCATTTCTAGACATTTTTCACCCTACATAAGTCAATGGGCCAATTAGGAACTGTCTTAGATGTCGGCCCCCAATTCATTAAAACTTAAATAAGCATCCCTGCCCATCTTTCATAAGAGACTGGACACATGGTTTTAAAGCGCCTAGGTGGTTAGCTGGCTCCCCAATCCAGGCTGGGGTAAGTCCAGATTTGCACTTCATTAGTTAGGTTCAGATCACTATTTTATAGTACCCAAATTAGATTTAGGTTCTGAGGCAGATTCCTTTTAGATCTTAAGTCCTCGTCTTCCAGGAATATAAATCCCAAATTTCTAATAAAATGTCAACTTAAATATAAAATTTTCTCCTAAAATGTAAAGCCCAACATAGGATAGATTGAGGTTGTCTCTGGGCTTCTCAGAATCTGACACCTCCTACTTTTCATCCTTTATCTCGCTAATAAATGTTCAACATTGAGCTTTCACCTTGGAAAATTCCTACTTCTATTTATTGTCTTTTACTTTATAGTCAAAGGGTATAAAATCACTGCTTTAATCGAGAATTTTGTTAGGAGCATTCCTCCTAAGATGTAATTAACTATAGGGGCTTGCCTCTATAGGGATTTGAGAACCCCAGACTAAAATAAACCTTGTTTTATTTGTATAAAATAAGGGAAGAATCTTTGGGAACGTAGATATTTTTAAAACCTCATTTTTAATTTTGAATAGACTTGTAGAATGTTATTATTATCTTTTCAGATAATATAATATTATACTTGTTATATTCAACTTTAGAAATGATGAATTTTATAAAACTCATTGTAGCTTTTGGATATCTTGAATAATGTTATGTTCGTCTTTTAAGATGATATAATATTATTCTTTCCATATCTAAATAAAAGAATGAATAAAATTTTTCAAAAATATATTTCCATCTTTAAACATATTGTATAGGATTTCATGTTCATCTTTTGAGATGATATGTTATTCTTTGAATTATGTTTGATTATAGAAATATCAATTTTCAAAATCCCTATTTTGATATTGAATCCATTATAGAATATCGTGTCGGCCTCTCGAGACTGTACTTTATTCTCAATGCAGCATTCGATTACAAAATAGAAGAAAATCAAAATCTGCGTGGTGACATAATTTTTTTCCCACCAAGGTTTTTCTGGCGACTCCGCTGGGGATCAATCTTCTCTCCATCTTTAGTAGTGTTTTATATCCTTTAATCAGTAGTATACTTGTGCTTGACATAGGTTGTAACTTCCTTTCTTCCGCCGGTTCTTTAATTCATTTCATTCTTGGATAATTTGCCCGGCATGTAAAAAACTTTTAGAGGTCTTATTTTTGACCCCGTTAGAAATATAAGGGGAAGCTCCTTTATACGACCTTTTTGTAAAATAAATTCCTGTGCTAATTCGAATGTTGTAGTTACAATTTTTTTTGTAGCTTGATGTTTGAGTTAGCACTGGGTCCAAAATCAATTTACCCAATCTTTCGTAATATGTATAGTTTCTTCTTTTAGTAACTTAATGTATTATTTGGATTGTGTCTAAATTTTTTTTTTAAGTCTTCAAAAGTTTAAAGTTCTCTATGTCCTAGCCAACATATTGCAGTTATATATTTTTATAACTTGATATGTGATTGGACAAATCCTGAGAAAATTTGAGCTTTTAAATCAAAGTTTTCTCCTTATCTAAACAAGCATATTATAGTTATATATTTTTATAGCTTAATATGTTTGGTTGAATAGGGTCCAAAAGCTCAAACCTTCAAATCAAAATTTTCTGCTTGTCCTAATAATATATTGTAGTTACATGTCCTTTGTAGCTTGATATATTTTCTAGGACAGGGTCTAGAATGTGATATATGTAAGATTTTCAAGATTAAAGTCAATTTACATTGAGAAAAGTTTGAAGGTTCGAATAGTAGTTAAGCTTATACAAATAATTTTGCTAGAGAAAATAGTAGGTTGATTTCTTTTAAAAAGAAATTTACCTCTATCTTCCTTAAATTGTAATTAAAACTTCATTGTGGTTGACTCCTCTAAACATTTAAAGAATAAGACCAATGGTTATCAATGCTAAAATGAAAAGTGTGTTCCCTCCCTCCCTCCACTTGAGTGGATTAACACTTTAGATGAAGATATATTTAATCTTATTTCCTTTTGTAAATTTAAAGAATAAAAGTTTAGCTAATTTTGCTAAGTTCCTAACAATCGCTGAATTAAATTCAAATATATTTTCAAATCTTCTATTCAACCATATTATGATTTTTCTAATCTTAGGAATGTATAAATATTGGTTGACATATTGAAGTTTGAAAATCATTTTAAATTTCCTCACCTTTAAACCTTATTGTAGGTTAAAGTTTAATATGCCTATAAATCCTATTTCCTAAGAGTACTACATGGATACGACGATTTATCCTCTGCCATGTGATTTAACTCTGATAGAATGTGGATCTTAAGGTATGCGATGAAGATAAATAGACAAGTTATATAAAAGCTTTTGTTCATCATATGTAGTTTTCTCTTATGGTAATACTTTTAAATCAAACATTAGCTAAGTTTACTCTTGGCTTTATTATTCCATTTGAGAAAACTCATGAGCAATTCTTATTAAGATTGATCATCTTAAATTCCCATTTCAGTCAAAGACTTGGGATAATTCAAGGTTCTTTATTAAGGCTAACCCATGATATGATAAACATTTCTTTGTCATGTGGCTTTTCCTTAAAATGAATTGACACATCTTGAATTGATATCGAGTCAGGTGATTTTATAACATATTTAATAGTTTTCTTCTTCAATTATAATAAAAAAAATTATCATATTTGGGTTCACCCATTATGATATTCATATATATCTTCTTTTGAATTAAGATTTATGTCAAATTAAAATTGGAGGAAAGGAAAGTTTTGTTCACCTCGTTGTTATACATTTCATAGGCATCTTGCAAATTGATGAACTTATTTCATAATTATCTCATTCAAGTTATTTATTCTTACTATAGGATTGGGTCCGTTTTGTAGATCCATATTCCTTATATAAGAGGGTTAATTTTCTACTCTTATACTTGGAAGATGGTTTTATAATTAAAATAATCATTTCAAGATTTAAGTAGAGGAAGCCTTCTTTAAAAAAAAAAAAAAAAAAAAAAAAAAAAAGTGAAGAAGGAAAAGAAAAGAAAAAAGAGACACATTCATTAAATGTGTAGCAAAAATGAAGAAGAAGTGGCTTCCCTTTCTAAATCTTAAATATCAAAGGACCTATTCATCCTTTAGTATTTTAAACATTTGACTTTGAGAATTCAAAATTTTGGTTCATCATCAAGCATTGATGTTCTATTAGATGTAAAATACATATATCATCTGAAAGATTTGAAAAAATTGAATTTCTATCTCCAATTTAATTTCTTTGGATCTTAGTTTAAAAAGAAGAAAAAGATGAAGAAGGAAACCCCAGTTTTGCTTATAGGGAGCTTTGATCTAGGTTAACAAAATCTAAATCTTGAGACCTCTCTAGTTAGCAAACTTGAGTAGGTTAGTTTAGATTTTCAAATCATTATCAAGAAAAATTGCATAGATGATCAATCTAAATGGAATTATAATGGTGCTGATTGTGCATTATTAGGTTTCATATATCTAACCTAATTAAGATGCATAAACAAACTATTATCCAAAATATTTATCTTCAACTCTCTTTTGAACATCTTTCAATTCGAATGAGATTCTAGACAGGATCCTAATACTGGATGATCTATAGTGATATTTATGGATATAAAAATCACTTTCTTTAGATTCAAAATTTTCAAAATAAACTAAGGGACATCCCTTAGTTGGTTTTGAGATGATTGTCTAATGTTCTCATTCAATATTGAGTAGATATCATACAAATTTAAATCTATTATTGACTGAGCTAGGATGTTAGAACATGAGGGGTTCTATTCTTAGTGATGTCGATGATACCTTTGTTTGAATCTTTATCAAACTTCAAAACAAAATCAAACTACAATTTGACTAAGTTTATAATTGACTAATCTTGAATGTTAGAATTGGAGGGATTCTATTCCTGATAAAGTCAATGGTAACATCGTCAAAAAGATATTAAAATTCAATTCAAAGTATATCTTTTTCATAAATTAGAATCGAATGTTAGAGTCTAACCAACTCTATCCCTGTTAAATAATATTTCCAAAGCATTGAAATCTAAAATATTTGAAACTACAATTTTCTTTAAAGAAAGTTGTTAAGTTTTGGATATTTTGATTAAACTCATGTTGATCATATTCAAACTATTTAATTTAGAGGGAGTTAACCAATCCTTCGTTGAGTTTTTAAATCTTTTCCAATATCATTTTGATTGGGTTAAGATAATTAAAACTTAAGCGATTACAGTCAAATATTATGAAAAAATTATCAAATAAAAAAATAAAGCTTTTACTTTTTGATGAAAATCAAACTTTTCTCAATCATTATGAGAATTTGATATTCCTTAGTGCTTTCACTATAAATGATGCTTAAATATTCTCCTTGTTCTTCAATAACTCATGCAAAAGTTAAAATTTTTGAGGAAAATTTTATCATGTTGCATTTAGTTCTCCTAAAACATGAAAATGAGGACTCTAGAAAATTCATATGATTTCCTTTGAGTTAATCAAAACAAATTCAATCAAAGAATCAATCTTTAAACAAAATCTTGCATTTATCTTTTGGTGGTCGAGATGCTTTGTTAAGTCTTTACTTATCAAAGATGATCAAACTACTCCCATTTCCCTTTTTCACATATGATGATCCAATATAAAAAACAAAATCCCTAGTGGAATATTTGTATGTTATAAGGATCATCTATATTAAAAAAGAGAACAAAGTTTTCAATTCAATGAATTTCAAAATTTTTATTCTTCCAAACATTTTTCTTTCCCTTTTAGAAAATGACATATACAAATGAAATAATATCTCATAGAATATTTGCAATTTGTTAATGTCATTTGTGATGAAAGGGAAATGATCCATGGCTTTAAAGAAATCAACTATAAATCTAAATTCTAAATTCTGGCTTAAGTCCGCTTTTACGGCAGCTAATCCAGTTTAAATCCGTCTTTAGGTCTAAGTCCGCTTTTATGGCATCCTACTGACTTTCTGGCTTAAGTCCGCTCTTACGGCAGCCAATCCAATTTAAATCAGTCTTTAGGTCTAAGTCCGCTTTTACGGCATCCTATTAGCTTTCTAGCTTAAGTCCGCTTTTACGGCAGCCAATCCAGTTTAAATAAGTCTTTAGGTCTAAGACCGCTTTTACGGTATCCTATTGGCTTTCTAGCTTAAGTCCGCTCTGACGGCAGCCAATCCTGATTAAATGAGTCTTTAGGTCTAAGTCCGCTTTTACGGCATCCTATTGGCTTTCTGGCTTAAGTCTGCTCTTACGGCAGCCAATCCAGTTTAAATCCGTCTTTAGGTCTAAGTCCGCTTTTACGGCAACCTACTAACTTTCTGGCTTAAGTCTGCTCTTACGGCAGCCAATCCAGTTTAAATCAGTCTTTAGGTCTAAGTCCGCTTTTACGGCATCCTATTGGCTTTCTGGCTTAAGTCCGCTTTTACGGCAGCCAATCTAGTTTAAATCAGTCTTTAGGTCTAAGTCCGCTTTTACGGCATCCTATTGGCTTTCTGGCTTAAGTCTGCTCTTACGGCAGCCAATCATGATTAAATAAGTCTTTAGGTCTAAGTCCGCTTTTATGGCATCCTTTTGGCTTTCTGGCTTAAGTCCGCTCTTACGGCAGCTAATCCAGTTTAAATCAGTCTTTAGGTCTAAGTCCGCTTTTACGGCATCCTATTGGCTTTCTGGCTTAAGTACGCTCTTACGGCAGCCAATCCTGATTAAATCAGTCTTTAGGTCTAAGTTCGCTTTTATGGCATCCTATTGGCTTTTTGGCTTAAGTCCGCTCTTACAGCAGCCAATCCAGTTTAAATCAGTCTTTAGGTCTAAGTCCGCTTTTACGGCATCCTATTGGCTTTCTGGCTTAAGTCCGCTCTTACGGCAGCCAATCCTGATTAAATAAGTCTTTAGGTCTAAGTCCACTTTTACGGCATCCTATTGGCTTTCTGGCTTAAGTCCGCTCTTACGACAGCCAATCCAGTTTAAATCAGTCTTTAGGTCTAAGTCCGCTTTTACGGCATCCTATTGGCTTTCTGGCTTAAGTCCGCTCTTACGGCAGCCAATCCTGATTAAATCAGTCTTTAGGTCTAAGTCCGCTTTTACGGCATCCTATTGGCTTTCTGGCTTAAGTCCGCTCTTACGGCAGCCAATCCAGTTTAAATCAGTCTTTAGGTCTAAGTCCGCTTTTACGACATCTTATTGGCTTTCTGGCTTAAGTCAGCTCTTACGGCAGCCAATCCTGATTAAATCAGTCTTTAGGTCTAAGTCCGCTTTTACGGCATCCTATTGGCTTTCTGGCTTAAGTCCGCTCTTACGGCAGCCAATCCAGTTTAAATCAGTTTTTAGGTCTAAGTCCGCTTTTACGGCATCCTATTGGCTTTCTGGCTTAAGTCTTCTCTTACGGCAGCCAATCCTGTTTAAATCCGTCTTTAGGTCTAAGTCCGATTTTACGGCATCCTATCGACATTCTGGCTTAAGTCCGCTGTTACGGCAGCCAATCCTGATTAAATCCGTCTCTAGGTATAAGTCCTCCTACGGCATCCTATTGACATTTTTGAAGTTAGGTATAAGCATCCCTAGTGGCATCCTAATCTTCGTCCCGATGAGAAGTATATGCATCCCTAGCAGCATCTTCTCTTCGTTAAATGTTAAATCTTAAATCCATCTTTAGGTCTAAGCCCGATCTTACGGCATCCTATTGATTTATGACTTTTATCAAATTCAAAATCAAACTCTCCATTCCGTCCAAACTATATTCTAATCATTGCATTCAACTTTTCTATATCTTGGCTTTATTTAATAATGCTAATTTCATTAGTAATTATTTGCTAAAGTCATTATTGTCAATATCGAATTTTAAATCAAATAATCGATCCAAATCCTTCAAACAATCAACTCAAAACTCTATCAACTTTATCTAGATTTTCTATCAATTCAAAAAAATCCCTTCAATTCATATACTAAGACTTTCAAGTTCAATTTCGGATCCAAATGATTGTTTCGGTCAGCGCCAATACACATGATAAACTTTAACAAGTTTATCTTGCCTATTGGGGGTCCATTTTTTGACCTCATTATTTGAAGTCAATTTCCCCGGAATTGACTCTAGCATCTAGGTCTTCGTAGCCTAGTGTAGACGTCACCGGCAGGATTTCCCTTAGGTGGACACGCACTGACGTAGCATCGACTCGAACCTATCACTCAAATAAAATCAAATTCGCCTCGACTCATTCAAATTCAAATCATTATAATTGAGATAAAAATTAGTATTTTGAAATTATTTTTATTTTAAAATTAACTCAAAATACGTATTTTAATTATCAATTATTTTTAAATTAATACCTAAATCATTCTTAAACTTTTGAATTACAAATCAACTTTTGATTTCATCTTAAAATCTTGATTAATCTGAACCATTTGTTTGAAGTGGAATAGAAATAAGTGTAAGATTTAGATGCAATTAGAGCTGGTTTAAACCAAGACCCATGATCTCTCTTCCTGTTATTTCAGACAAAACAACATGATCTCCCATGACTCATTCGCATACAGAGAACTAAACACCCAGTTCTAAACTGCCTCCCTCTCCTCTTGGATGGGCACGCACAGGACCGAACTCCCTCACCGTTACTCCCTCTCTCACGTGAAGTCTAGTTCGCAGAAATGAAACCGAAGACAGGCTGGGCTCTCATTCGTGAACCACCCCGTCGCCTCCCTCTATGCAGTTCCAAACTGCCCTCTGCTCTATGTTCGCACAATCCAGACGAGAAGCCCGCCTCTCTCTCCCACGATCCTTCTCTCTCTAGTTCTGAAATCCCCAAATCTGCCTCAGCAGTTCGCGTGAGAAGCCTCCAGCCCGTTCAGCCCTCTTTTCGAAAGCCCCAGGCAGAAGTTCCCCAACCCATTGCCTTTCCCAGTTCGCACAACCTCACAATCTCCTTCTCTCGCGCGTGAGAAATCCCATGCCAAACGTCGGACTCCTCCTCCTCTCTCCCGTCCAATCCGGCGCCTACCTTGGTCAATGTCTGCGAGCCGCCGATTTACCCTAGCCATCAAATCTCTTGCACTAGGTATATTTTCCCTTACATCTTCTCTTTACCTTCAACCTTTAAAATCAAGTATTGAGTGTTTGAGTATCGATCTTCTTAATCAAAATCTGAGACAAAATCTATTCATGTTTCCTTCTTTTGATAAGCATTTGAAATAAGAGAAATGATTAAAATTTTGTTAGAATGTATATACGAATTTACATGTTTTTAATCTCTAAGGACAAATGATTACATCTATTTCATTTTACATGGTTCCATTGTCTTTTTTCTCCATTCTCCTTTGTTCTTTCTAATCAGAAAAGTATTAGAGGTAGGATTACATCTTGCATGCCATGTATTTACTAATAGATTGTGAGTTCGTAGAAAAATAAATTTTCACTAAATCTTTCTATCTCTCAATTATATGCAAATAGTTGAGTTAAGTTTTTGTTACTTAGATTGATTTTATGACATTTGAAATAATTGCAAGATGTGTTTCTTTCATTCATGTTATATGTATTTGTAAATGGGAAATTTATAAGTTTAATTTAAGAGTGGAGAAACTTGTGATAGCTTTGTTCTTACTTGAGATTGAAAATTGATATGAGTGGTTTTGTTCATAATTGGAAAGAAAATCATGATAGCATTTTTTTATGTGAAGGAATTAAAAAGTTTTAAAGAAGATGTGAAAGGGTGTTTGGCACCATTTTGTAATTGTTTAAAGGAGATTTATGTGTTTCTTTGAACGGTGAAAAAATGTGTGTTTAAAAGGTGAAAAATGTATGTTTTTAAAGATGATTGTGTGACTATTGGAAGGTAAAGGTACATTGTCTTGAAAGATGATTTGTGAACTTGTGTGTACTTTGAAATGGTAGAAATTGTGTATGTGAAAAATATTGTGTGTATATCTTTTGGAAGATGAAAAACATGTGTATTTGTGGGAAGTAACTTGTGTGTGTTTTTGAAGGATGACAATTATAAGTTTAGAAGAATAAAATGCATGCTATTTTGAAAGAAAAAAGTGTACATGTATTTTAGAAAAGTGCATTAAGTATTTTTCTAGAAAGTGAAATAAAGGTGAAAGGTGAATTGTTTATATGTGTTTGAAAAGCGAAATTATGAAGTTTGTATGTATATGAGTTGGATTGTGTATGTTGGAAGGTGTAATTTGCGTGTATTTTGGAAAGTTGAAAACGGAAAGTTTATAAAGGTGTAGAAAGTTAAGTGTTTGTATGTTAAATAGTGAAAAAAGGGTGTATAGTTTAAGAAGTGAAATTTGTAATGAGTTTTGTGCTTAAGTTTGAGAGGTGAAAGTAGGAGGAAATGTATGACTTTAGGAAAGTGTAAAGTATGATTTTAGGAATGGTAAAAATGTTCAAATGTGAGAGGTAAAGTGTTTATTTTGTAAAATTTTTGTAAATTTGGAAGAATGGAAATGAATGTTGAAAAGATATAAAGTATGTTTCCAAAAGTAAAAGTTCAAAAAGCAAAGTCAACAGAATTTGTGTTCAAGCCCGAAGAAAGGTACGTCTTTTATTTTCAATAAATTTCAAATATTTCATTATTATTTATTAAAAGTGCTTTCTAATCCTTATTTTTCCTGTTTTATTTGCATAAACTGTGAGGAATGGTATCAGTCGAGGGAATAAAAGGACAAGGAGCTATTGATATCAGTCGCCTCTATCCAATCGGGTAGAGGTGCTACGGGCGGAACCACCGAGTCGTAGCCCCCAGTGACTGTAAGTATTTCTAAACTTAGAAAACCTTTAGGGGCCCCTTGATGTGGTGTGCGTAAACCCTTCCCTTTTAGGTCCCTGTAGTAACTTCAATTTTTTTAGGTTTACTTTTATTTGCTTTTAGATCCTTAAACCCCTTTTATACACGCTCACAGGCCTAAGGGTTAGTAATAACAATAATTTCACCCTATACAACAGTAGTGACACTTAAGGACAAAAATTAGGGACTGAGTCTTAGAAAACTTATGCTTAGGATGCATGCACACTTTAGGATAGAAACTTATAACATAGAAAATTTAGTGACACCTCACCTTAGAATTAGTGAATATTTTTAAATTAAAATTCAATCAATTAGAAAACTTTAGCCAATAATTGACCTAGGACATATCAAAACCACATAACCTATTGCTCACACTTAGATTTGTTTGTTAGGACAACCGACTCTAGTTTTAGGTTAGGCCGGTGTTTATTTCCTTACTGCACTGTGACGGGCTTTTTCTCGAGTTTTATTGCATGCTGGTTGTGAAATGTTGGTGTGTTTGTTTATTTTTACTGCACTCTGTGTTGTGATTTGATTAACGATTAGATTACCCATAGGTTAAGAGCGATTTGGATTATTAATATGATTTTCTGCAGGTGGCCACACTCATGCAGGGCGGAAAAAGGGGGCTAATTAATTAATAATAAATAAATGCTACAGGTGCTTCAGCTGCTTAGCCCCCAAATGAAGAAGAGTGTGGCCAAGTGTGGCTTAATAATTTAAATTCAATTGCATATATATATAACTGCGTTGGATGATTTTTATTATAAATTGCTTAGGATAACCCTGCAGGTGGTTTAGATTTTTCTTTTCTTTCTTTGAAATGTAATGTAAATGTAAATGCGTTTGAAAAATGTTATAAATTGTGAAAGTGATTTTGAAAGTGGGATATTACATCCAATTTGGAATCCAAAGAAAGGAGAATATACCTTAAAGGATTATTCTCTTTTATTTGGAAAGCCAAATTAGGATGATTCAATATCCAAATAGAAAAGAAAATACCCCTCTTAGGGATGAGTTTCTTTTCATTTGGATATCCAGAACCCGATGGACTCGAGAAGTTCGTAGAAGAAGAAAAGACAGAACAAGAAGATTAAAGAAAGAAGATGAAGAAATGAAGATTTAAGGAACAATGTATCCCATTTCAAAAATCACTTGCGTCATTCTTAGGATTAGAATCCGGGTTTGTTGTCAGTGGTGCCCGGCCACTTTACTTTTCTGCAAATTCTGGGTGTAATATGGACATTGGACTTTGGACATTATATTTGGATTATTAAAATTGATTGTTTACATTGTTTGTGTAGTAGATTTTTTTAGGACCTTGCATGCCGTGTTTTGTTTTAGCCTGGATTCGAATCGGAGTGCTTTTTTTCGTAAGGGTACGCTTAAAATTCTTTTACTTGTAATTAAAAATAAAAATTTTTAGGCTCACATAGTAACTCTAACGATCTAAAAAGTAAGCTCGGGACCGCCGAGCATCAGCATAAGCATATTATTACTTTCTCTTCCTTGTTAGGCACCTCCCCGCCTGCGGGTTCTGGCAGACCACTTGACCTATGAGGGTGCAGTTCTGTCAAGGGGAAGTTGTGCAATCTCTAGGGAAAAACCTATTTTCTAAGCCTAATTTTTAAATTGCTTCATATTCATTTTATGCTTTCAAATCAATTAGCATGCATTGCAATAGATACAAATTAAAAAGAGTCTAAAATATTAATTGCATTTCTAGATATTTTTCACCCTACATAAGTCAAGGGGCCAATTAGGAACTGTCTTAGATGTCGGCCCCCAATTCACTAAAACTTAAATAAACATCCCTGCCCATCTTTCATAAGAGACTGGACACATGGTTTTAAAGCGCCTAGGTGGTTAGCTAGCTCCCCAATCCAGGCCGGGGTAAGTCCAGATTTGCACTTCATTAGTTAGGTTCGGGTCACTATTTTATAGTACCCAAATTAGATTTAGGTTTTGAGGCAAATTCTTTTTAGATCTTAAGTCCTCATCTTCCTGGAATATAAATCCCAAATTTCTAATAAAATGTTAACTTAAATATAAAATTTTCTCCTAAAATGTAAAGCCCAACATAGGATAGATTGAGGTTGTCTCTGGGCTTCTCAGAATCTGACACCTCCTACTTTTCATCCTTTGACTCGCTAATAAATGTTCAACATTGAGCTTTCACCTTGGAAAATTCCTACTTTTGTTTATTGTCTTTTACTTTGTAGTTAAAGGGTATAAAATCACTGCTTTAATCGAGAGTTTTCTTATGAGCATTCCTCTTAAGATGTAATTAATTATAGGGGCTTGCCTCTATAGGGATTTGAGAACCCCAGACTAAAATAAACCTTGTTTTATTCGTATAAAATAAGGGAAGAATCTTTGAGAACGTAGATATTTTTAAAACCTCATTTCTAATTTTGAATAGACTTGTAGAATGTTATTATTATCTTTTCAGATAATATAATATTATACTTGTTATATTCAACTTTAGAAATGATGAATTTTATAAAACTCATTCTCGCTTTTGGATATCTTGAATAATGTTATGTTCATCTTTTAAGATGATATAATATTATTCTTGCCATATCTAAACAAAAGAATGAATAAAATTTTTCAAAAACATATTTCTATCTTTAAACATATTCTATAGGATTTCATGTTCATCTTTTGAGATGATATGTTATTCTTTGAATTATGTTTGATTATAGAAATATCAATTTTCAAAAACCCTATTTTGATATTGAATCCATTATAGAATATTGTGTCGGCCTCTCGAGACTGTACTTTATTCTCAATGCATCATTCGATTACAAAATAGGAGAAAATCAAAATCTGCGTGGTGACACAATTTTTTTCCCACCAACTCCAAGATATTGTTGTAATAGAGATTAATGTGTATAGGCTTTGCTTGCAATTATACTAGTTAGTTTTCTATGAATACTTCTTAGAATATATGAACTATAAAAGGAAATATTATCTACTAATATACCAAGATTATATACAATTTAATAAAATAAAAATTAATTTAAACAAGAAGATGTTAGGGATTTTCTACAAGAAGAAGTTGTGAGAAAGTGAGCAAATATGGTGTGGGACTAAGGGTGGATGTTTAAGAAGGGTGCGGGTTAAATGCCAGTGTGATTAGCGATGTTATAAGGATGAGAAAGAATTATTCATTTTACATAGGTGATTAATCAAGTGATAAGAGAGGAAACATAGACGAGTGATTTAGTTTGGTTGTAACCTTGATTGAAGAAATGAATTGGAAGAAAGAAATGGTGGTGAGGTGGGCTAGAGCATGAAGATTCATAAGAGATATACGATATGTCATGAACATTATTCATTAATCTCATAGAAATATACAGTTTTTTTGGGGGGTGGGGGGGGGGGGGGGGACCCACGGAGTGGCCTACACATTAATTAAAAATGATATTAGAAGGTACTTAAGGGGACTTTCACCACTTTACTACTATGAAGAGTTACAAAACAAATAAAAATAAAACTTAAAAGCCTAAAGTCACCTCTACACAAAATTACAATATTATCGAGTAATATTCTAGGGTCTCCAGGAGCTTGCACCCAAAAAAGAAGATCTAAATTAACACAATCAGCATACTATTTTTGCTAAAAAGGGTGAACTTGGAACCTAAAACATCAAACTAATTGACCTACACAAAATAAAGGCTCTAATAGAAAATGTTAATGCAATTTATTACATGGTAATAAAACATTATGTTCCATGAAATGAAAGCATTATAACATACATAATAAAAAAACTAGAGATCAAAGTACCAGGATAACTGAGATAAAATAATGACGTAGTATCTTTGCTCCATCTGTTGATGAGTGAATTAGTATCCCAACAAAAATACATAAGCACCATATAGCAACACACAAAAGTAACCTGATAATAACCAACGCAAGGGCTGCTAAAAAATCCATGGGAAAAAAAAAAAATAAACCACAACATTGTAGGAATAGAGAAAAAATGAAGGACAAAAGTCCAAGCATGCAACAAAAAAAGATAATAAAGAATGACAAGGAATAGGGATGAGGAAAGCTAGTAAAATAAGATCACAACCTAAGAGGTCAACACAAAAACAATAACTCTAAGTACAACAAAACCACAAAAACACTCCAGTAAAATAACCACCAAAATCCACTTGTCTGAAAAATGACAACTAGTAGATAGAGACAAACTAAAATTCAGCAGACCAACAACGAAAGAAGAATGAAATAAATTAATTGATTAAATCCTGAGGAGAGCATGCAACACATGAAATGGATGGAACCAAACACCCTAACAAAAAATAAGAAATATAAGCCCTCTAGCATTATAAATGTAAGGCAAGATAGACCTATCTAGATTAAGAAAACCTTTCAACATGTGGGGAAGATTCATAACATTAAGTTCCTAAAATTCAACAAGATGGAAAAAAAATTTAGCAATCCAATCATCACAATAATAGGCTTCTCAATAAATATGTATGGTAAAGTTGTTTAGATTGGTAAGGCAATGTTTAATTTTTATAATAAAATAAAAATTTTGAGGGCTACCAGTAACCACATCATTAAAGATATGGATTAAAAGCATTGCATCAACCTAAATCCAGGCATTCTTGATCTCTAATCTTTGACACATATCATGACCATAGGATAAATCCATGAGCTCAACAATAAAAACATTACAAAAATTTAAAGACCAACAAAAGCATTAATAACATTGCCCAAATGTTTACAAATAATCCCACCAACACAAGCTGAAGAAGAACCAATAGAACTATCAGAGTTAATTTTACAATAATGAGGGGATGGCTTGACCCACCTCACAATCCTATCACATCTAACCAAATTCTTAAACTAATTGGAAATACCCAAATCTAGGACAAGGGTAGTAAAATTGAAAAGGTTTCTTTTGGTAATGAGATTCATAGAGTATAATTACATAATTTTATTTCTCACTTTGGAAATAATGGGAGTAAAATAAATCTTAATATCATTTATCTTAAAATCATTTCTAGCCATCTAAAGGTACCACAAAATAAGGATGGGCATTAAGTTCAAAATGTGGCATTTAGTGGGATTAAACCAACACTGTAAAATAAATTCCACATTACTTTTGCTATAAAAATCACCCTTATTAGCCATTAAAAAAAAATTAACTCCAAACCCTTTTGAAAAATAGCCCCATTGATAGATACATGATAAACAATTTTAATATTAGATCAACTTTGACATTTCAAAGGTAAATTAAATCAATTTTTTAATAGTAGATCCTCAATAGGTTAGAAATCTGGAAGACATCTCCAAAAAAGAATGGAATAGGATAGAAAAATGTTCTTGTGCCAAATAGCCTTGAAAGCCTAAGATTTTTCATAATTAACTCTAAAAAAATTCTTCACATTCTTTAAAAGAAACTTACCTGAAAAGATAAATTGAACAAAATAATTTCTTTACATTGCATTATTAAGGGAATATTTATGATAATATCAACAAAAACATAAGTAATAACCCCCAAAAGATTGTCAATACTCTAAGAATAATTCTCAATAAAACTTTTAGACTTAATATTGTCAAGAGTATGCATATTGAGAAAGCCATCTATAGAATAAGTCCGCAACCAATTATCCTGCCAAAGAAAAAAAAAACATGCGCACACCCCATTAAAAGTATTTCTCAGCTTTCCATTTAATGTTGCAAAGCTTTTTCCACAATATAGAATTAGTACTCTTATAACTACATAAAGAGGGTGAAGCATATTACAGCATTTATACATCATAAAATTAGCCCACAAGGTGCTATTAGATCTAAAGTGGAACCACAACTTATGGGAGAACGCATGGAACATATCCATAAAATGCTTGCAACCCAAACCCCCTTCCACAGAGAAACCATTTTTTTTTTCAACAAAGCGAAATAAATGTGAGTATATTATTTTTTAAACCCCAAAAAAACTTGTTACAAATTCTCTCCAATATATGAAAAGTAGTCATAATAAGTTTAGTTATGTGGAAAATAAAACTTAATGTTCCTATCGCCCTCCAAAATAAACTTGAAATCAGTTTTCCGCCTCCAAAACGTTTGCTCCTACTCCTACAAATGAAAGAGACCCACTTTAGCTATATTAAATCTAATTAGATTTCCTTTAATAAGATCTTCTAAATACAATTGATCCAACTCAGTGACCTTAATTTTGGCCTCCTTAATATTGGCATATATATTTTTTAAAACCTTTTTTACTCCATATAAGCTTCTGCTTCAACCTACTAAACTTAGACTATAATCTGGACATATCATTAATCTTATTATCAGAGGTGATAGGAGAATGCCAATTGATATGAAATATATTCATAAAGACATCATCTAATGACCACATGTTTTAGAATCTTAAAGCAAAAGGAACTATTAGCTTTAGTACTTAAAAGCAATGGCACATGATCAAAATTATTTCTACTTAGATGTTTCACATGAGTCAAAGAAAGGTTAGTAATCCAATTAGTTTTAAAAAGGATCCTATCAAGTCTTTGCTACATAGTGGACCTATTCCAAGTAAAAGTACAACAAGAATAATTAATGTCATATAAATTACAATTAGTTATCAAAGAATTAAAATTAGTCATAACATTTTTGTTGGGGGGATTACCTCCAATTCTCTAAGAATGATTATAGATATTATTGAAATAACCACCAAAAAACCAAGGGCCATTAGAAATAAGAGAAAAATTAGTTAATTACTCCCAAAGATCCAGTCGATTGAACCTAGAACAAGCAACATACACAAAAGAGGCATTACGTTTGGTATTAAAGAAAATTAGTTGAGTATGCCCTACGTGAAAAATAATAAAAAATAATATTCACAGTAATGGAATTATTTTACATATTCCAAATTTTATAAGAACATTTAGCAAACTTTATAGAAAAATCTGGAAGAGAAGCAATAATATCTAACTTATCAGTATAACTAAATGGCTCAATCAAAGCCAATAAATGAATAACATGCATCTACATAAATTTCTCACTCTAATTTTAAAATCCACTCCTTGAATACCCCTCGCATTCTATATAAGAGTCTTAACCATTAAAATCTTTTAAAGAAGTTTGAGCTCTACTAAAGCATGGCATAGAGGATAATGGTACTGTAATATGTTTTCATTTCTTTTTATCGACCTTACAAAAACCATCATCATCATTAAATTTAGAGTGGCTATCCTTATGAGATGAAGAAGTAGACTCAACATTAAGAATAACACTTTTATGGTTCACATTATCAGGACCCATGTTAGATTTAGGAATAAATTTCCCTTCATCACATTCATAATTAGATAAAGCCCCAGATACCAATTAATCATTTTCTTTTTAAACTTATTTATTAACATTAAGAAGAACCAGATTTATAGGTAAGTGAGAGTTAGGATTTTGCGTCTGAGCTCCCTATGGAGCATATCAAGTATTTTTTGTATGACATTAAGAACTAGTAGGAGGTACTTATAATGGATAGATAACAAGGTTGTAAATTACTTGCTAGTCTTTCATGAATATGGTACATGTTGCTAATAATGGCAATGAAAATAATTGTAATAAAAAATAAATGAAAGTTACAAAAAAATATATATTTTTATGCAAAATTTAAATTTATTTATTTATTCTAATATATTCCTTATCAACTTAAAATAGAAATACGGTAGTCAATATATTGAGTAAATAAGTTGATATTAATAATTTGGTAAAAATGATTGAATGAAGGTGGAATTTCTAATGTTTGGCATGCTAAAGTTCATTTTTTTAAGCATGAAAGTCATCAGAAACCTCTTTCATATGACCACAAAATATGCATGGTCATTATTATAACTGATATAAGGTTAAGTGAATACCCCCTCATTTTTTTTTGAAGAAAATGCAACCAGGTGCATATAAATTTTATTAGAACTAAAAGCAAGAGCTAATAAAAAACTATAGATTCCTCCTTTAACAATGAAATAAAGGTAGGAGGAATATTTAGAACTAGATCATCCCAAATAAATGAACTAATAATAGCATAGTTAGCACATAGATCCGCTAACTTATTGCACTTCCAATCTATACAAGTAAAGATCACATTTCTAAAGTCTTTGAACATACCTCTGAAATCAGCATTCTTGTGATAAAGCTCATCTTGGAGATCCTTAAATCCATTTACATTATCACTTTCAATGATAATGCTATCATAATTCAGCATCCAATCTTTAAAACTTATTTGATGGATTGAATAGCAATAATTTCAAGCCTTGACACATCCATGTGGAGACAAGAATGTCCAAATGCTAATAAAAACCTGCCTTTGAAGTCTCTAAATACTCCACCAATTCCTCCTTTATAAGTTTGAAGTACAGAAACGTCTATATTTATCTTGATCTAGCCGGGTGAAGTGGGATGCCAATGAACATCCAACAGCTTACAAAGATGATTGATACCCCATTTACCTGAGAAAACTGCATAATTTGAAGTTGAAATTGAAGCCATAGTGAGTGACTCCATTGCAATGAATAAGGAACCAACTTCTTTTCCCTCATGAACAAGATTGTTCCTTGCTTTCCAAGTGAAGTAAATAGAATTACAAAATGGGTTTACCAACCAGTAATTTTGATTTTATATCCAGAATATAAATTCTGTGAAAGAGTTGAAAGTTTGAATTATGAATCCCCATCGATTTAGATGCTGGAACACCTCGTACAACTTTTTATATTTGACAACTATGTGCTCATTATCTTCTATCATATTGCAATCTCTAGGACATCCATTTTGCATTTGAAATCTTCTATAGCATAATAATTCAATTGTCGGGATTGCTCTGTTACACCAAAACCCTTTAACTCGAGGTGAGAGCTTTACCTTATTTATCCAACTCTAATAACAAATTTGATAGGAATTCTTAACTGAAGCTTCAAAATCCATGACAGAGATTGATTTGCCTGATCTAATGTTTAAATTCTCCAAATAGTCTTTACACAAATATGAAGATATGTTAGTTTGCATGATCAAACTAACAAGTTCTAATTCAAAGACTTTGTTTAGCTCCTCTGTAATCCATCTTCCATTTGAAATAAATCTGTCCATCGAGGCTTCTTCTAGTTCTTGAGGAATCAAATAAGTTTGGCGGTGAAAGAGGCAGAGGCCGATGGAGGCGGATGATCGCCGGTTTTCAGCTGGTGATTGTCCAAATCGAGTTCAACGATCTACTATGGAAATTCAAAAATGAGTTTTCAATAATAATTCTCCTCTAGTATTTGGTAATACACAATCTGGTATCAACCCAAAGGCTACAAATAATGGAGCAAGGATCTCGTCGTATGTCAAACCTTTGAAGGAGGAAGGAAGGAAATGAAGCCATTACCATTTATAGGCAAAGGTAAAGGAATTACTATCTCAGAGGATCCAAAGTTGCTCAAATTAAATAAGTTCTGCTCGATTGTGTTGACGAAAAAAAAGGAAGATGGTTTTGAAGGTGCAGAAATTCTAGACGAAACAGTTACAAACAAGAAAAATGATTTGAACAAGGTCCGAATGTGTGATTTTGCTGTTAGAGGAACTGGTAATTTGAATAATGATGAATCTGGATCTTCTAAGGAACAATATGGGAACATTCAGTTAAATGCTTGGCAAAAGAAATCCCATAAAAGGATTTCGGATTCTAATTGGAATTTTGGTAGCTATATTTCTGAAGATGGATCAGTATTTCAGCTGTATGAAGAAAAAGTTGTGGAAAATACAAATAATTTGCAAATGGTTTTAGTGATTAAAGGATTTGGAGAGAATGTCTCTTCATTTATGGTTAATAATGAACTGACGAGACAAAGGTCACAAATGGCCAAATTAAAGCTGACTTGGCTTGGTAATGGATGGTGTTTATGTTTATTTGAAGAAGAGAAAGCTGTGGAATCAGTTCTAGCTAATGGTCTCTGGTACATGAAGGGTAACATTATTGGAGTGGATAGATGGAGCCAAAATTTCTCTTCCAATTCGTTGAAAGGCCTAACTGCACCAGTTTGGATTAGAATGGCGAACTTACTTCTACACTGTTGGGATCCTATAAATGTTTGTAGGATTGCATCAAAGGTTGGTAAACCTTATTTGCTTGATGAAAATATGTTTCAATGGGGGATACGTGAGTTTGCAAGGATTTGTGTTCAATTAAACTTGAAGAATCTCTCCCACTTGGAGATTGGGTTGAAGGAAATTCTAGTAAATTTTTTCAAAAAGTAGAATATGAGAAGGTGCCGAATATCTATTTTGGTTATTATAAAATTGGGCATGACCATTCTAATTGTCATGAGAAGATTGTTGTGAAGTCTTCATAAAAATTTTTGGATGCGTATAAGCACACTATGAAGGATCCTGGTATTGTTCTAGTCAAAGATAAATTTGTTGAAGCACGTTTAGTTGATGATAGTGGTTATGGGCCTTGGATCCTTGTCAGATATGGAAGGAAGAACTTTAATGGGAATAGCTTTCAATAGAAAAATACAGTTGCTGACAAGAATTCAAAAAAGCCTAGTTTGAATCAAGGTAACAAACTAACATTCAGAAAGACTGGTGAAAATGCTGGATATATGGAAACAAATAGGCAATCGGTTCCTGTTGCCTCAGACCAGGATAGAGAAAAGGAGCTGGAGATTGTTGAACCTGGTGAAATTATTGAAGTCCAAGACATGCTAAATTCAAATATGAACAAATTCTCTATTCTCACTAATATGGTGGAGGAAGAAGTTTTGCAAAAGGGTTTGATTGTTAAACCTGGAGCAGAGAGCATTGAAGGAAAAGGTGAGTCATGATTTGTTAAACCTTTTTCTAATTCAAAGGTTATTAATAAAGACGATTCTCCTAAGAACTGTGATAGTAATGAGAATGAAGAATTCAGTGAATCTGGGTATTCAAACATTAAGATTAAGCTTGCTGAAGAGGTTAAAAGTATTGGACCTATAAAGATATTACCTAGAGGAAGGAAAATGGAAAATGAATTGAAGGAAAAAAGGGAAGCTCTTCCCTTTTGATCCCTTAAAATGGCCTCAATTATGTTTTGGAATTGTAGAGGAGCCAAGAAAAAAGAGGCTTCTCTATACTTGAAGGAGATGGTGAAAGAGAATAATGCATTTTTTGTGGGGATTTTGGAAACCAAAGTCTCTAATTTTAGCAAAACTGATATTTACAGCCTTATAGGAAATGAATGTGAAATTTTTTAGTTCCCTGCTGTTGGTTAATCTGGTGGGATTTTAATTTTATGGAAGTTCAAGCAAGCTTCTTTTAAATGCTTAGCTTATTTGCTTCTAATCAAGCTATTATTGGTGATCTTGAAGTCATGAAGATGGGGAGGTGGAGAATTGTCACTATCTATGGTGGTAGAGAAGTGGTTCATAGAAGAATTTTATTGGATAATCTGGAAGAGTTTTGCTCTAACAGTAATCTTGTAATTGTAGGAGGTGATTTTAACTGCATTTTGGCTAATGAAGATAAAAGAGATGGAAGACCTTTTTGGTTTTCTCAGGGTGCTAGAGAACTGAGCTCTTTTTTATCTAGATGTGACCTTCATGAAGTCAACATTGTTGGACCAAGTTTCACTTGGTGCAATTACAAAAAAGGCAATGCTAGAATCTTGGAGAGGCTTGACAGATGCTATGTGAATCCAGTGGCTTTGAAGTGCAATCGGATGTTGGTGAGACGTTTGACAAGGGTTACATCAGACCATTGTCCTATCATACTGAGTTTTTTGAATGTTAATTTTGTAGTTGATAAAATCATTACATTTGAGGAGGTTTAGACTTCATATCCAGCATCCATTGGAGTTGTTAAAGCGGCTTGGTCCAAAAAGACTTCTGGAAATAATGCTCAGGTGTTAAATGTCAAATTCCGTAGAACAATGAAAGCTCTATTTTATTGGAGTAGAGAGAAATTCAAACAATTTGAACATAAAAAAATATCCCAGAATTCAAAAATTCTGGAGTTACAGACTAAGGAGGCAGAGATTGGATGGCTAACAGAGGAGGAAATCCTTATTCTTCGATCTCACGTGGGGAGTTTGAATTCTATTTTGGCAAGGATGAACACCTGGTGGAAGCAAAGAGCAAAAATAAGGTGGATGAAGGGAATTGATACTAATTCAATCTTTTTTCATTCATTTGCTTTAGCCAGAAAAAATTCTAACTATATATATAAAATTACTAATGAAGAAGGTTTGGTCATTGAGGATTAGAAGCTCATTTCAAAAGTTTTTCTAAATTTTTTCAGCAGGAAATGGAATAGAAGAGAGGGTATTCTGGATGGTTGGCCTTGTCCCAGTAGTACAATTGATGAGGAGGATAGAAGTTTCTTAATTAGAGATCTAACCATGGAAGAACTGAAAAATGTGGTATTTCATACAAGTGAAAACATTGCACTTGGGAATGATGGAATCACCTATTCCTTCATTAAGCATTATTGTAAAATAATCAAATATGATTGTTGGAATGCAATAAACCAGATTTTAAAAGAGGGAGTAATGAATGATGAATGGAAAGAGACTATTTTTGTTCTCATTCCAAAAGTAGTGGTTCCCTCACTGCCAAGCAATTATAGACCTATCAGTTTATGTAGGTCTATTTACAAGGTGATTGTTAGATATCTATTGAATAGAATGAAGAACATGATTCAAAAAGTGGTGACGGTGGAGAAAGCTACATTTATAAATGGAAGATCTATGGGGGATCATATTCTATTGGCTCAGGAGATTTTTAATAAATTCAAAAATTCTAAAGCTTTAAAAGGATTGGTTTCTATTAAAGGTTATTTAGAATAAGACTATGATAGAATGAGTTGGAATACTCTTGAAGGTGTTTTAAATTACTTTGGTTTTCCAAAAATCTTCTCTAAATGGATCATGGAATGTGTTAAATTTCCTAAATTCTCTTTGATTATTAATGGTAGTATGTCTAGCTGGATTCATGCAGAGAGTGGATTTAGACAAGGGTGTCCTTTATGAACCTATCTATTCATTTTATGTGCTAAGCTTTTAACTAACCAGTTCAAGCTTAATAAGATAGCTACAGGTATCCAGATTGGAAGGAATATGCTAAAGATTTCACACCTTTTATATGATGATGACATCATAATTTTCTCTCATGCTAGTCTTAAAAAAATTAGAGAAGTCAAAGAATCTATTTCAGACTTTTGTTGCTGGAAAGGGAAGAAAGTAAATACTGAAAAATCTGTAATGGTGTTTGGAAGACATGTGAAAAGGAGGAGGAAAGCTATAGAAAGAGTCACGGGCTTCAAAGTGGTTAAAGAATTCCTGTATCTTGGAATTAAATTTGCATTGAGGAGATTAAAAGCTGCAAATTTTTATTTTATTGTGGAGAAAGCTTTGAAGCTTACGGTAGTGTGGGGAAGAAAACGTCTATCATTGGTAGGTAGAATGTTGTTGATTAAAAAAACGTTGCTATCTATCTCAAATTTCTATTGCACCTATTCTTTAGTTCCTAAAAGCATTCTAAAAGAAATTGAAAGGCTTTGCCGTCAATTTATCTGGAAAAAGCATGATGGGGAGTTGGGTTTACACTATGTATGCTGGAGCAAATTATGCAAACCTTTGGATCAAGGGTGAAGAGGTATTCAATCTTGTGTGGATAATGTGAATGGATTAAGAGCTAAGTTAGCATGGAGAGTTATCCAGGATAATGAATCTTTGCTTTTTCAAATGTTAAACCAAAAAATATGGCAAATGGCAAGATAATTATGAGAATGCAGCAGTAACTTCATCTGCTGGGAAAATTTTATCCAGTGGTAAAAAGGTGTTAAAATCAGTAGTAAAGTGGGAAGTTACTAACGGATGCTCTATAAACGTCTTGAAGGACATTTGGATTCTAGACAAGAAACTTAGCTCATGGCCTACATTTATTTCAGTTCAAATTGAAGATGAGGATACGGTAGATTGCTTAATCACAAATGGTGATTTGAATGATATGAAACTAAAACTTAGTTTTGGAGAAGAGCTTTATAAAATAATTATGAATATTTAGATTCAGAAGGAACGTGATAATGACAAACTTGAGCTAATCAATCAGCATTCAGGTTATTCTTTATCCTCACTGATTATAGGAATTCTGTGAAGCAAGAACATGATTGTAAGTTCTGGAAGTGTTTTAAAAAAGCTAAATTGAGCCCAAGGGTTGAAGTTTTTTGGTGGAGGCTGTCAAACAATGCATTACCTACTTTTGAATTCTTGTATCAGAGAAGAATTCAGGGTAATTTTTGCTATCCAAGAGGGTGTGAACTTATTGAAGATGTAGATTATTTAACAGCATCCTGTAAAAAACTGAAGGAAGTTATTCAAAACTTGAATAAATTTGGATTTCAATTCACGTACTCTGACTAATTTCAATCTCGCTGGAGATGGATGGAAGAGTATTATATCAAACAAGGATTCATGGTAAATGTTTATTGCAATGCAGTTTATGTAACTTGGAATTCCATAAACAAATTGATTCATGGAGAATTTGAAGATAGTTCTATGCTATTAGCTTCACATGCTGTAAGCATGGTTTCCATCTCTTTTATGGCTGATGGAAAATTGGGAAACTGGGGTATGAATCGGTCATCTAGACTGTTAAATACTTGGTACCCTCCTTCTCCCAATTGGGTAAAAATTAATGTTGATTCTTCATTATTAAAAAATTACAAAGCTAGAATTGGTGGAGTGGTCCGAGACGATTAAGGTAGATCGGTTTTGGCTTATGTTCAATCTTCTATACATTGGAACATTGCTTCTCTAAAGATTTTTTCGGTCCAATTTATAAGAGAAATCAAGAAAGATTGGTTGCAAGACTATCAAGGAATTATCATAGAAGGAGATAACTACAATGCTATCAAATATTTGCAAGGCATGGAAGGTAAGTAGAAAGATGATATTTTATTGCTAAAAGATCATAAGTTTATTTTTTTTAATTGGGTAAATAGAGAATGTAATAAGTTAACTAATCATTTTGCTAACTATGCAATTTGCAATAAATTCTGTTGGGAGGATTTTTCCTCTAGTAAGATTCCTTCCTTATTCTCAAAACTGTTAAGGGAGGAATCTTTCGTTTCTTCTTCTTTGTAATTTGTTTTTTTTTTGTTAATATGAGTTAGCCTTGAGCTTCTTAAAAAAAAAAAAAACTACAATTGGTCTTAAGAACTCTCCTCCATTTTGAATAATTTTCCAAGCTATAAAACCTTCCTTTTTCAAAACTTGTCTTAAAAAATGAATCCATATTTGGGAAATAAGACTCTGTGCAATAAGGATTCCACCATTTGATTGTATCTCCATGCAAGTTTTGCTCTTAATGGCCCAACTTTGTCATAAGAAGAGTGAAGTCCTCTTCCACCCTATTTTACCAATAAGCACATTACTTTCTAACTAACAAAATGCATATAATGACTACCATTTTTTTTCCAAATGAAGCTTCTACACAATTTGTCCATCTCCTCAAGAATACTTTTAGGAATCAAGGAGTGGGTACTATGAAAAATAGTATAAGAAAGCAAAACCGTTTTGACCAAATTTATCATTCCAACCAAATAAATGAATTTGCTTCCCCAAATATTGATCATTTTTAGAGCCTTTTCAATAATGAATTGGAAGTCTTGGCTAACTAACCTCCTCAAAGATATCTTTGTCCCAAGATAATGAAATTCTTTAACACTTTTGATTCCCATAATGCGGTTTATTTTTTTCTTCTTCCTTCTATTTATAGCTTTCCCGAAAAACACACATGATTTGTTAGCATTCACCTTTTTCCCAGTCCCACCATGTCAATCATCTATTATGCATTTGATATTTTTTACCTCCTTGACATTTTCTTTAGAAACAAATAATGATATCGCCTGCATATAACAAATGTGAGATCCTTGGCTCATTTGGAGAAATGTTTATACCATAATTCTCACCTCTTTTTTTATATGCATTTGTCAATAATTGAGCACAAAGAATGAACAAGTAAGGTGATAAGGGACAACCTTGATGAAATCCACATTTAGCCTCAATTCATTTTGATGAGCTTCCATTAATTAATAGAGAAAATTTTGACTTTGTAACACATTCCATAATTAAAGAAGAAATTGTAGAAGGGAACCCAAAATACCTCATAGTTTTTTCCAATGTTGGCCATCCCATGGAATCATAGGCTTGCTTCAAATCTAGCTTGAAAGAAACCAAACCACTAGAGTTCTTTTAATATTTGAATTTGTGGAAGATTTTATGGGCTATCATGATGTGATCCGACATAGCCCTGACCTTCAGAAATGCCGCTTGTTCAATTGAAATTACTTTGTTGACATTGGCCGCCACTTTGTAAATTTCATTACACAAACTAATTGGTCTAAAGTTGGAAGGGTATATTAGGTTAGAAACTTTTGGAATCAAATTGATTAGAGTTTCTTTCCAATTTGAATTCATATCTCCTGTTAAAAAAAATTGATTTAAAGCTCTCCACAAATCTTCCTTGATGATGTCCCAATATCCTTTAAGAAATGAGTATGTGACTCCATCTTTTCCCGAAGCTATATATTTCCCAGAATTTTAAAGACCATCTCGACTTCATCAATAGAGATTTCTCTGTTTAGCCTGCTGACATCTTCTTCCACCAAACACAATGAAGACTTTGGCCATCCTTCCAATATGCACTTCATGTACTCCCATTTCTTCTGAAAAAAATGAAAGAAGTTGTCTTCAATTCGGTGCAGATCTTCCATCTCCGTTCCATCTTCATTTTTTAGCTTACTTATAAAATTGGCATTTATCCTTGCACTTGCATAAGCTTTTAAAAATTTGGAGTTAATATCTCCTTCCGTAGCCCATTTCACCTTGGCACGTTGTCTCCATCAAGTGTTGAGGCGAGCTAAATTTGAATTGAAATATCCTACCTTTGTTTTGAGAATTAAGAAATCATCACCCGAGAGCCCTTCTCTACTTTATTTTTCTTGTAGCTCCGGGATCTCCTTATTTATATAGTCTTTTCTTTGAGTTAGAGCCTTGTCGTTATCTTTGCTTTAGTAGTATAAAGCATTCAACGTCCTCTGCAGCTTGCAATTCAGAATTTGGCTAAAATCTCCCACTGTTTTCATGCTCCAAACTTTCTTTACCATAGCAAATGATGCTGGATTTGAGATCCAAACGTCTTCACACTCAAAAGTTTTTTTAAGGACTGCATTGTAATTCAACATATTTAGAATTATTGGACAATTGTCCGAGGCAATTCTAGCTAGGTGCCTTACCACTAGCCAATGAGGAGAACTTAAGGCAACTGAATTCAAATAGCACCTATCCAGACTTTCAAGGATTCTATCAGCTCCAATTTTATTATTGCACCATGTGTATTTGGGTCCAATATACCTCACCTCATGAAGGTCATCAGATACAAGAAAAGACTCCATTTCTTTGGTGCTTAATGAATAAATGAATATATTCCTACCTCTTTTGTCATTCTTATTTAGGAGACAATTAAAATAATCTCCAATGATCAATGCTTTGTCCTTTGTAGAGTATACCTGCAATATTTCCCAAAGCAATCTCCTCTTACAAAGATCTGTGCTACCATAAATGGTAGCAATTCTCCAACTTCCCTTGTTTTGAACATCTATCTCCCTAATGATGAATTGGATTGAAGATTCCAAAACTCTTAAAGTAGCCACTTCAGATTTCCAAAGAACCATGATTCCACTAGATAACCCAACTGAAGGGACTTGGAAAAAATGCCAACCTGCTCCAATTAACAAATATGCATCTTTTCTACTAAACAAGGCTACATTAGTTTCCAATAAACCCATAAAAAAACCCCATTTGCTTTAACAAATTCCTTCAAATATAGGGAAGCTCTTCTCTTCCTAGCTCCCCTGCAATTCCAGAAGCCAACGGACGACATTAATGCTAAAGAAGGGAAGGATTCCCCACTTTTTCGTTTTGATCTCCTCCAATATTCTACTCCTTGAAGTCATTTTTATAGGACCTAAGCCCTTGAGTTGCTTAGAACCATTCTTTTTTGAACCTGATTCTTTTGTTTCCTCCATTATTTTTTCATTACCGCAATCCACCATGCTACTGCTATGTTCCACAAGATTAATGTTGCCATAAACATTTGAAAAACCTTTCTTAATAGGAATAACAATTTCTCCTTCCTCGATTTCATCACTTAATAGATTGAATTAATTATTGTCAATAGAAATGGCTGAGAGAAGAGAATCTATACCAAAGCTAGTTTTTTCTTTATTTTGCTGAAAATCTGAAGCTGGTACTTCTCTAGAGTTTTCCACCCTCTCTTTCATGGCTGCAATAACATCGTTCAACTCCAGAGTTTGTCTTCCATTGTCATCAATTGTTGTTTTCGCCACTTTCCTATACACCATAGGATTCTTCGCATGAATTTTGAAGTTACCAGTTTGAACATTTGAAATGTTCTGAGTATTAATTCTTGGACCTTCGTTTTCAAACCTTTTTCTTCTGAAGTTTACATGAATCCAAGGTCCGTAATTAGCTTCATTTGATGCCACTTCTTTAATTAAGCCTTCTTCCTGAACTGAATTGGCATTAGAAGTCAGATTTTTGTTTTGGGCTGGTTGGAGTTCCTTCAATGTTTTATCTGGACATTGGTCTATTAGATGTCCTATTTTTCCACAACAAAAACAAAAGTTTGGATCTTCTCATATTCAATCCTTTAAAAGAATTTTATCGAAGATCCTTCAAGCAAAACTCCCAAGGGAAGCTTGAATCCAGGTTTATACGAACACAAATCTTGGCAAATTCCCTTCTACTCCATTAGAATGAATTCCCATCTATCATAAACGGCTTCCCAATCATTGAAGCAATTCTACATATGTTAATTTCATCCCAGCATTGTAGAGGAAGGTTTGGCATTCTAATCCAAACTGGAGATGTAAGACCTTTCAAGGATGATGGGGAGAATGCTGCTGAACACTTATCTATGCCAATTATGTTATCTTTAACATACCAAGGCCCACTAGATAAAAATGAGTCCAATGCCTCTTGTTCATCAAATGCACATAATACCCATCCCAAACCAAGTACTGTTAGATGAAATTTACTGAATTGAGACCATTGTCTTCTCAATTTCGTGCAAATCAATGGGAATGGGATTCTTTCAACGAAAACTTTAATAACCAGAGATTTATGGAGCTTCACTGAATTCTCTAGTTCATTTGCCACATGAAGTTTCACAATCAAGTTTTTTCCAGTAAAATCTTTCCCAAAGTCCAGATTAGAAACATTAATGTTAGTTTTCTTTGTCCAAGCATTTTGGTAACAAATTACTCGATGTCTTTAATATTGATACATTTTGAACCATCTCCTATGTACAACCAGAAAGTAGGCTTCTTCACATACACGTACTTTCTCCATATTAGCATTTAGAATTACCTCTTGATTACCACCACCATCAGATTTCAAATTCTCTTTAAGGATTAATTTATGATATCAGACTTTGTCTTCCAGCTCCAACCTAGATTTAGTTGGACATTCCTTCGAATTGGATGTCGGCGCTTCACTGTTTCCACCTTTAGCTACTCTTCTGGATTTAGTCGGAGATTCCTTTTTATGAAAAACCATTGAATTATCAGAGATGATATTTTTCCTTTCCAAATAAATTCAGCTAGATTCTTCTGAATCAGAAAACCACCTTCATTAATAACTAATGTCTTCCCAGTCATAAAACGAACCTTCCCGACCAGATTATTAAAAAAAAAACTCTTTGCCAAATGCCAGAGGGGAAGAAGCCAGGTTTGTACGGGATGAGAATAACGGAGTCAGAATAGCATGTCGACCCTCAATTTGACCGCCAACCGTTGAAGATAGCTGGCGATCGTCCGCCGCTATGAAAAGCGTGAATCAGAATTTTAGAAAAAAGTTTTTATTTCTCTCACTAGAAACCCAAAGTTTCTCTCTCTACCATTTTATGATTTTTACAATCATAAGTTCATCATAAAAAGTAATGTGATAACTATATACGCGCTCAGTTAGATTGTAGAGACACTATCTCTATTTTTTGCACTAACCACTTCCTATAACTTTTCAATCTTTTGTTCTTTCAATTTTTCAATCTTTTGTTCTTTCAATTAAATGTGTATTTCCTTCTGAGATGGTTTCCTTAAGAAAAAAATGAAATCATTTATCAAGTCTAAGTCTGGTTAGGTCTCAAAGGAAATTGAGATATTACATGATAAGGCCTTCTTTTGGTATAGCTACAGGGACACAATTCTAAATTTCTAAGAGTCTTCTAAGGATGACACCTCAATGCTTTTGTTGAAATTTTTTTGTTCATTATTTATAATATATTTAAGTTTTACCTACAACTCCCACTCTATCTTGAGTTGGCTGAGTATATAAATTTCTATGGATTTGTGCATCACAAATAATGCTAAACTCCATTATAAACATGTCCACCTTATTCTCGCATTTGTGATGATGGAAGATTATGTGGATTCTAAACATTCTCTACCATGTAATTATCATTAAAACTTTTAAGAGTGGTAGCATCCATTTATCCTTAGTCCACCTAAGATGGATGTACTGTCAAACAAAGTCAAAGAACAGATGTAGAAGTTTATATTTATCAACCTAATGGGATGGGTGGTTTCGACTTGCCCACTACTAGTCATCAAGGACAAGGTGCTGTAGGTTGAGCTAAATAAGAAGAAGCTTTGGCTTTTGATTGAGCTGAGGTGTGTCTGCTAATGATTAGTAATCACATAAATGTGTAATTTATTTATGATACCTTTATAATAAGTAGCCTAGTATTTATTTTTTTAAATTTCATTAAGTGCTTTACAATAATTGAAAATAAATTTAGATACCCCATGTTTGGTGAGGTGCTAAGGTGTACAAACATAAAGGACTTTCATATGTTTGAGTTTTTTATTGATTTTCCTTCCACCAAGGGAGGTGAGAGTAAAAAGTGGAAGGTGGGAGAAGAGGAACCTATGATTCTAAAGGAGAAACCTTTAAAAATGATGATGGAGGTGGCTCCAACTAGCTAACTAGTGGAGGGAACGATGAAACTTTTGGAAGGTGATAAAGTTGAGCCTTCCTTGAGGAAGAAGTTAGTTTCCAATAATTCAACATAGGAGGGTATACTTATTTTCACTCTGGGGTCCTTAATCAACCTTCAAGAAAGACATAGCAATGTTATCACCATAGAGATTCTGGTTATTACCCTTGATCCCCTAAATGTTGTAGTACCACCACTACTATGAGCAAGGATATCTTTTTTGATGAAGTCTCAAACTAAATAAACATGAAGAAAGTGCTAAAGTCCAAGTCCGTGGAAGGTAAAAGTAAATATTTTTCCTCCTCTTAAGGGAGTGAGTCAAACTCAAACAACTCGAAGGATCTTCTGTGTTCAAAGGAATAGGACAATACCATATATGTACTTAAAGGGAGAGGAGGAGCAATTCCATTATTCGAGATAGAAGTTTTACATGGTAGTTGTCTAATTGTTTTCTAAGGAAAGATGAAGACAACTCTTAAGGAGGAGCTCACTTATTCCTTAATGAACTTGTTGTCCTCTAACTAATAGACAACCTTTTTTATGGCTAAAAATCATGAGAAGGAAATAAAGAAACTTACTAGGATGAAAATGGAAATCTAGTAACTAAAGTACAATCTTAATAATAAGTAATCCAAATGCTAGGCATGTTGAAAAAAAGTTGAATATTTAATGGCCGAAAAAGGAAAGATGAAGGAAGTCAACAAGGAGGAGCTAGAGAAGAAGGGTGCCACTTTATACAAGGTTGAGGAGTTGGCAAAGATCTAGCATACTGAAGAACTCTCCCAACAGGAAATTGAGTTCTAAGTAAAATTAGTTAGCTTCTTTTTTAATCTCTCCAATGCTATTAATATTTAAAAAATAGCATAACACTATGTTAAAGTCCTACTTAGGTAACCTAATAATCTCTAAGGAGTAGAACAAAAAGTTATATTTAGAATAATATTATAAATTAAATGAAAATGTCTTTTTTGCTTACTTTTCATATATTTTTGACATTTGTATATGTTGAGTCTAGTAATTAGGTTGTTAAGCCTAAGTAAATGTCCCACGGCTACCAAGAGGGGGGTGAATTGGTAGTTTTAAAAATTTTAAACCCTCTTAAAATTAAAGTTGAACCGAAATAAAATTTTCTTTTAAAGTTTGTAGAAAAATGTTTTTCAACCACAGAGTTGTTAAAACTGAAATTTAAAATGCGGAAACGTAAAAGCAATAAAGTAAATGACACCAGATTTATAGTGGTTCGGTCTATAACCAGACCTACATCCACTCCTCAGAGGCACCCTCTGAGTATTGCACTAATACCACAAAGTGACTCTCCTTTAGCACCCACAGCAAGGCGGAGAAGCCTGTACAAAACACTCTTTTCACCACTCCCCGGTGCGGCAGAGAACCGTCTTCCTTTTACACAATCCACAGTGCTGGCAGAGAACTGTCGTCCTTTCACACTCTCCTAGTGTGGGCAGAGAACCCTACGGCTGTTCACACTTTCCAAGTGTAGGCAGAGAACCTCCTTCCTTTTACACTCTCCTAGTGTAGGCAGAGAACCCACGTCTGTTCACACTCTCCAAGTGTCGGCAGTGAACCGGACCTTCTTGAATGATCTTCTCACAAGAATCTAGAAGGAAGAAAGAAAAGAGTGAAGAAATCCAATTTCACAAGTAGAGATTCTTACCTTAGCAATCCAAGTGAAGCCTTCTTGCTCTAATGGTAGGAATCCTCCTTTGAATGCTCTCTTCCACTCTCCCCTTGGCTATTCTCTCAATAGGCACGAAGATGAAATGACAAAAAGATTGGGTGGCAGTCTAATTTGAAGTATTTATACAAAAGACATGAAAAACCGCCCAAAAACTACAAGTTTTCAATTCTGTACGTAGTGGATCGTCCCGTACGATCATGGATCGTCCTGGACGATTTTACTTAAATGATCTGAAACAACCCAATTTGTATATGTGTACGAAATGACTTCGTACAGCTGATCGTCCTGTACGAACTAGGTTCGTCCAGTACGAACGGTTATTACAAGGTCGGTTCTAGAAACTGCTGAAAACTGTCCTAAGTCGGTTTATCGTTTGGACGAAAATATGTTCGTCTGGACGAAAATTTTCCAGAGAGCCGATCGTCCTGGACGATTATTTATTTTGTCTGGATGAAAATTTTCCAGAGCGCCCATCGCCGGGGACGATAATTTGGTTTCGTCTGGACGAAAATTTTCCAGAGAGCTGTTCGTCCGGTACGATATTTATTTTCGTCTGGACGAAAATTTTCCAGAGGACTGGTCGCCCAGTACGATGGTAAAATTCGTCTGGATGAAATGTTTACAGAGAACCCATCGTCCGGGACGATATTAAAATTCGTCCTGGACGAATAGGACTTAGAAAAATTTTCCAAAGCAAGTTCCTATTCGTTCCAAGTGCTCTATAGGAGATAACTGACAGATCGTCCAGTACGATAAATATCGTCCTGTACGATCAGTATAGAATTTCATGATCTCCTAATTTGTGTGTGTGAGATTTTATTCACTCAATTACAATCACTCCCTTTCAAAATTAATTAAAGAAAAGACAAACTTCAAATAAACAAAATATCATATGTTGAATTTGATTTGAAGTTTTCGTAGTCTGGAGTCTGATTTTCCTGAAATGTTAGTACACACAAGAGCAAGTGCAAATCTTCTAAATTTGTTAGGAGATAACTATACATCTGAACAATAATGTTTGGAATCATCAAAACTACATAAGTTGCACAAATATAAATCATTCAAATAGCAACTATTCAAACAATCTCCCCCTTTTTGATGATGGCAAAACAATTATTATTAGTATGGTTTCAAGTTAAAATATAAATCTCTTATCTCCTAAACTCCCCATGAATTTATGAGTACATTAAAATAAGGAGGCATTAAAGAACAATATTTTTGTTTTTCAAAAATTTTAACAGAAAACACAAATCACAAAAACACAAACACAAACATAATAATTTCTCCCCCTTTTTGACAGCAACAAAAAGTGAAGAAGAAAAAGACAAGAAATGTAAATAATAATATGAAATTCATTGTTAAAATTTAATCTAAATTGTGATTTGACATAGGGTATGCAATTTTAAACTAAAGATATTAGGTCAATCATAGAAATTCATAGAATTTATGAAATGATATAACATGTAAGTAAGAAGAATTTATCAAAGACATGATTCGATTTAGACATTTTGATTATTGAAAATCATTACAAGTGAGATGTAAAAAAAAAATTCTATATTTCAAAGTTCAATAGAATATAAATGAACAGTAGATCAACTTGAATTAAGAGATTAAACGAATTTGGAAAGAAGAGAATTACCTCATGTGGTGCTTTGCACATCTTTTCAAAGTTTTGGAGCACATTTTTGTGCATTTTTCTTTGGTTGGGCTTATTTTGTGCCTCTTTTTCACTTTGCAAATTTTTGCGAATCCCTTTTGATTTTTGTACATTTGTACAATGTTCAAGAGTAATTTGACCAATTCTTTCCAAAATCTATAATCTAAGATTTCAAATATTTCTAGGTGCATAAATATCATTTGAGCATAGAAATACAAAATAAGAAAACATCAAAATTGCAATAACAATATTAACTTTTATGTAGTCTAAATGAATAGACATGAATTTAAAAAAATTCTAAATACAACAAGTTATAAACAAATTATAAATTTAGAAAGTCTAGATTTTCTAATATAGATAATCTCATATTACAATCGAATTTAAGCACAATGTAGATTAAAAACAATATTAATGAAATTCATAAAAATTAGCCACATTTCAAAACAAATCTAAAACAAACAAACTTTCATTGATTAAAAAAAATTACATCAAAACATTGAACTTAAACAAAAACATAACAACACAACAAAAAAAAATACAACAGACACACATAAAAAAAAACTTCTACTATTCTGGAGGAGGAGGAGGAGGAATCCCGCCAAAGAGGTTGAAGTAGGAGGCCATCAACATTACATTGGTATTTATTTCATGAACTTCATCTCTAATATTACCAATGTCATGTTGCTGCTGCGTAAGGTGAGCATCAAATTGATCAAACCTTTGATCAATGTGAGTCTCTAGTCTATCAAATCTCTCAATCAAATTCTGGTAATCTGATTGAGAAGCAGAAGCTTGCACTCCTTCTTCTTCCTCTTCTGAAGCACTGCCATGTGCTTTTTCTTTTTCTTTTTCCTCCTTGAAGAGCAGTCTGAATGATGCATCGTTGTAGTAAACTGGCTCTTCATATTCCTCATCAGGATGTACTATATTGTACTTCTTCTCCAAAACATAAGTAATCAAGTGCCCTAAAGAAATATTCTTCTTCCTCTTCTGATCAGGATGTCCTATTTCTGAAAGCCCATAGATATGATCTAGGATGAGTTGGGCTTCATCAATAGGTTGTCTTTTCATGATTAAAAAAGTTAGACAAGAGAGGAGAGGAGTTATGTTTATTCTATCACCAGCTTTAGGAATAATTGAGGATCTAAGGATATGCTGGATGATTCGGGCATCTTGGGTCATACCGGCCACTCTAGCAACATGATTGTCAATTCCATTTTCTCTAATTACCCTATTGATTTCATACCAATGGAAGACGTTTTCTGACATTAGGGTGTGGGCTCTATATCCTTCAGTCCTTAAGTTTAAAAATGCACCAAGGTCGTGCTTGGTGATCTCAACTTTTTTCTTAAAAACAAAAGAACTAATGATAGAGTGGTCAGGATTGAAACTCATGTTGGCTAGGAAGTAATGGTACGTTTGCTTATTGTAGAGGTGGACAAGAGAAAGAATGAAATGAAATTGGGTTGAGGCGAAGAGGTGTAATACCCGAAATTTCAACTCCGTTTGGATAAGAATGCGAGACGGAGTGATTTTTGCAGATGCAAAACGAGGAAAAGATTCCTCATTTGCTTTGGAAAGGAAGTTGTCAGGGGCATTCCTGTTAGGTTTCTTCACCAAAACCTTTTGTCTTTTGCTAGAGGAGGCCATAGTTGATTTGATGTAGAAAGGGATTGAAAAAGATGTTTTGAAAGTGTGATTTTCAAGTTTGAAAGCCTTCATATTTAAAGAAAACGATACGTTCGTCCTGGACAAAAATATTCGTCCTGGACAAAAAATTATCGTTCGTCTGGACGAAAAAATTTCGTACAGACGATCCAATTCGTCCAAAATGTAACGGCTTTTCGTATTCAACACAACTTACGATGCGTCCCTTCGTACAGGCTTTTTGACTTGACCGATCGTACATACGAAAATATTTCGTACAGACGATCAAAAAGCGTTTCGTTTTAATGACTCTTGAAAACCGTCCCCTACAATGAATCGACACATGTTCGTACATACGAAAAAAAAATTTCGTACAGACGAAATTCGTATTAAAGACTGTCTTATCCACTCAACCGCTGCATTCAATCGTCCCGACGTTTGAGAAAAAGAAAAAATTCGTACTGGACGATCACAGATCGTACAGACGATCCAATAAAAAAAAAACTGCTCTCAAAACGGTTTAAATTCGCGCAAACTGTTTCTTAAAACATCGTCCCGTACGAAAAATTTCGTCCTGGACGATTTCCTCCAAAAAAAATTTTTGATTTTTAAATTTTTTAATTTAACAAAATCAACAAAAAATAATCAACAACACAGAAAACATAAGACAAAAAATATAAATTCAAAAACAATTCATACAAAAACACAAAATTCACAAAATCACAAAAATAAAACACAAAAAATATCAATGTTGCAAAGACATTTTGGTTAAGCATTCAAATCAATAACACCAAGCCCTGTTCTTAAAGTACTGAAGGTATCAAAGGCTAAAGGTTTTGTAAAAATGTCTGCAAGTTGATTTTCAGTTGAAACATGTATGAGTTCAATTTCTCCTTTGGATACATGATCCCTTATGAAATGATGCCTTATATCAATGTGTTTGGTTCTAGAATGTTGAATAGGATTTTTGGAAATGCAAATAGCACTAGTATTGTCACAATAAATTGGAATAGTGCCTATAATTAATCCTAAGTCAATCAACTGTTGTTTTAACCAAAGTACTTGTGCCACACAACTTCCTAATGCAATGTATTCTGCTTCTGCAGTAGATAGTGCCACTGAATTTTGTTTTCTACTAGACCATGAAACTAATGAATTTCCAATGAATTGACATGTTCCAGAAGTGCTTTTCCTATCCACTCTACAGCCTGCAAAGTCAGAATCTGAGTAACCAATAATTTCAAATGAAGAGCTAAACTTAGGATACCAAATTCCTAAGTTTTGAGTTCCTAGTAGATATCTTAAAATCCTTTTCACTGCTGTCAAATGTGATTCTTTTGGATCTGATTGAAATCTAGCACATAAGCAAACACTAAACATAATATCTGGTCGGCTAGCAGTCAAGTAAAGTAAAGATCCAATTATCCCTCTAAATTTCTTTTGATCAACAGATTTTCCCTTAAGGTCTTTATCTAACTGAACTGAAGAACTCATTGGTGTACTAACAGGTTTAGCATTGTCCATTTCATATTTTTTGAGGATGTCCTTAATATATTTGGTTTGACTAAGAAAAGTACCTTCCTCAAGTTGCTTAATGCTAAATCCTAGAAAGTAATTTAAATCTCCCATTAGACTCATTTCAAATTCACTACTCATTGTTTTAGAAAAATCATCACAAAGATGTTTATTTGAAGATCCAAAGATGATGTCATCCACATAAATTTGAACAATAAGTATATCCTTTCCAATTTTCCTTAAAAAGAGAGTTGTATCCACACTTCCTTTTTCAAAAGATCTTTCAAGTAGGAAGGTGCTTAACCTCTCATACCAAGCCCTAGGTGCCTGTTTCAATCCATATAATGCCTTTTTTAATTTGAAAACATGATTTGGAAATTTAGAGTTTTCAAAACCTGGAGGTTGTTCTACAAAAACATCTTCTTCAATTACTCCATTTAAAAAGGCACTTTTGACATCCATTTGAAACAATTTAAAACCTTTAAAGCAGGCAAAGGCTAGTAAAACCCTAATTGCTTCAAGTCTAGCTACAGGGGCAAAAGTTTCCTCAAAATCAATTCCTTCAATTTGGTTATACCCCTTAGCTACTAATCTAGCCTTATTTCTAATGACTACTCCTGAGTCATTCATTTTATTCTTGAACACCCACTTGGTTCCAACAACACTTTGATCTTTTGGCCTTGTAGTTAGTTCCCAAACTTTATTTCTTACAAATTGATTCAACTCTTCTTGCATGGCCAATATCCAAAATTCATCTGAAAGTGCTTGATCAATGTTAGTGGGTTCAACAGTTGAAATAAAGGCTGAATGATTGACTTCCTTGTTTAATCCACGCCTAGTTCTAACACCCTCACTTGGTTCACCTATGATTAATTCCTTTGGGTGGTTTTTAGAAAATCTCAAATCTCTAGGCAAAGGGTCTTCTCTTTCTAAATTTTCTTCCACATTTTCTTCCAAATTTAATCTATCAATATTTTGGGAGTTTTCTTCAATTTCTTCTTCAACAACTTTTGGCTCTTCCATGTTTCCATTTTCATCAAAAACAACATGTGTGGTTTCTTCAATGACTAAAGTTCTTTTGTTGAATACTCTATAAGATTTTCCAACACTTGAATATCCAACAAAAATTCCTTCATCTGATTTTGGATCAAATTTTCCTAAGGCAGATTTTCCATTATTATGTATGAACACCTTGCAACCAAATACATGCAAATGAGACAAATTTGGTGTTCTTCCTTTTAGCAACTCATAGGGTGTTTTATTCAAATTTGATCTCACATTCACCCTATTCAGAACATAGCATGCAGTGCTAACCGCCTCAGCCCAAAAATATCTAGGAAGAGAGTATTCTGCTAACATTGATCGGGCGGCTTCTATTAATGTTCTGTTCTTTCTTTCAACTACTCCATTTTGTTGAGGAGTTCTAGGTGCAGAAAAATTGTGATCAATCCCCTTTTCTTTACAGAAATCTTCAAATCTTTCATTTTCAAATTCTCCTCCATGATCACTTTGTATAGAAATTATTTCACATCCTAGTTTTCTTTGTATCCAAGTTGAAAAATTTTGAATTCCTCAAATGATTCACTCTTATGAAAAAGAAATTTAAACCAGGTGAATCTTGAAAAATCATCTACTATAACAAATCCATATACCTTTCCTCCTAGACTAACAGTGCTTACTAGTCCAAAAAGATCCATGTGTAGAATTTCTAAAGGTTTACTGGTCCTAAGATCTTTAATGGACTTAAAAGAGGACTTCACTTGTTTTCCTAATTGACATGCATCACACAGATGGTCCTTAGTAAAGTCTAGTTTAGGTATTCCTCTCACCAAATTCTTTTGGGTAATTTTTCTAAGATTTTTCATACTAGAATGACACAGTCTCCTATGCCAAAGCCACGATTCATCAGAAACAGTTTTCAAACAAAAAGCAGTAGGAGATTGAATACAATTTAAATCTAGCATGTAAACATTGTTCACCCTTTTTCCATTTAAAACAATTTTTCCATTTAGGCTAATTATGCAGCTAGTAGGTAAAAATTTTACATTATAGCCCTTATCACATAGCTGACTTATGCTAAGCAAATTATGTTTCAAGCCTTCAACTAATAAAACATTATCTATGAAAAAGTTTTCAAATTTCCAATCATACCTGATCCAACCACTTTCTTTGTGGTATTATCTCCAAGTGTAACCTTGCCTCCACTCCTGGCTTCCAGCGTTATGAATTGAGCAGTATCTCCAGTCATGTGCTTAGAACATCCGCTGTCCAGGTACCATATACTCTCACGAGGTCTTGTGTGAGAGTATACCTGCAAAATTCTCAAATGTTAGACCTGGGAACCCAAACTAGTTTGGGTTCACCTTTATGAAATTTATAATCAGATGCATGTATGATATGTCTAGGTTTATGCATCTTAGTTCTCCACACCAAATTAGGTTTCATCTTTAAAGTGCAGGTGTGAGATATATGTCCCAAAAATCCACAATTGTTACATTTAACATTAGGAAAAATATTCCTATGTTTTCTCTCATATGATTGTCTTCTAAGGGATTTCATGAATTTTGGATAATATTTAGGATTTGTAAAATCTTCATGTTTAGGGGGGTTCCTATTATCCTCAAGAGCTCTTATAGTAAGTTTGTAAAATGAATTCATTTCCTCCAAGATTCGATTTGTATAATTGACTCTATATGTCTTGTGCTCAGATTCATCCTTAAATTTCTCAAATTCTTTTTCAAGTTCAGCATAGGATGATTTTAAATTTCAAAATTTTTATTCAAGTCATCATATTCATCAAGTAGTTTCATGTGGTTGCTATCAATTAAAGCATGATCTTTTCTAAGGATTTCGTGTTCCTTATTAAGCTCTTCCAATTCTAAAACTAAACTAGCATGCATCTTTTTAGTTTTCCTATATGCATCATGCATGTGTTCAGAAACTTCAAACAATTCATTATAAGTTAAATCACATACCTCTTCTTGATCTGATTGTTCAGCTTTATCTGCCATCAAGCAAAGGTTGGTGACTTCTTCTTCTTTTTCAGTCTCAGATGAGTCTGAAGCTGAGTCCGCCCAAAAAGCCTTTTGAAACTTCTTCTTGCCCTTCTTTACCATTGGTTTCTCCTCTACCTTCTCCTTGCTAGGAGAGGCTTTGAGTTTTGGACAATCAGTCTTTATATGACCTGGTTTCCTGCATTCATAACAAATCACTTCATTAGAAACCTTGCCATTTCTGTTATACTTACCTCTATTCCATTGCTGGCGTCTCTTCTGCTTCCTCTTTAAAAAGCTTTTGAATTGTCTAGTCATCAGTGCTATATCATCTTCATCCTCAGGTTGTGAGTGTTCACTTTCTGACTCTTCCACATTTAGTGCAATATTCTTGTCCTTTCTTGGTTCACCTGCATCAATCTTTCTTTGACTTACTCCTTGCTCGTAAGCAATGAGTGAACCAAGAAGATTGTCAATAGAATAAATGTTCAGATCTTTTGACTCTGTAATTGCAGTAATTTTAGCATCGTATGCAGTAGGTAAACAACGAAGAATCTTATTAACCATTTCAGCATTAGTTAATTCCCTACCAAGTGCATGCAAAGAGGTGACAATTTGAGTGAATCTTGTGTACATGTCAGATATTGATTCATTAGGTTTCATGCGAAATAATTCGTAGTCATGTAACAAGATATTGAGTCTTGATTGCTTAACCTCATTTGTCCCTTCATAAGTAATACAAAGTCTATCCCATATGTCTTTTCCGCTTTTACAAGTAGAAACTCGCATGTAGTCTTCAGATTTTAAAGCACAAAAGAAACTATTTAAACATTTTGCATTTAATTGTGCTAAGTCACGTTCTTCTATAGTCCAATCTGCATAGGGTGTATCTACCCTATTTCCATCAACTAATCTAGTTGGTTTTGTGTAACCTTCCTGGACTAACATCCACATGCGATAATCAAGTGACTGTAAGAAAGTAGACATGCGTGTTTTCCAAAAATCAAAAGGAATATTGTCAAACAGTGGAGGTCTAGTGATAGAGTAACCCTCAGGTGTGTTTCGGTTTCCAAATGTAGCCATCTACGTTAATCAAAAAGTAGTTCAAACTTATGATTTTGAAACAATGCTCTGATACCACTTGTTGAGTCTAGTAATTAGGTTGTTAAGCCTAAGTAAATGTCCCACGGCTACCAAGAGGGGGGTGAATTGGTAGTTTTAAAAATTTTAAACCCTCTTAAAATTAAAGTTGAACCGAAATAAAATTTTCTTTTAAAGTTTGTAGAAAAATGTTTTTCAACCACAGAGTTGTTAAAACTGAAATTTAAAATGCGGAAACGTAAAGCAATAAAGTAAATGACACCAGATTTATAGTGGTTCGGTCTATAACCAGACCTACATCCACTCCTCAGAGGCACCCTCTGAGTATTGCACTAATACCACAAAGTGACTCTCCTTTAGCACCCACAGCAAGGCGGAGAAGCCTGTACAAAACACTCTTTTCACCACTCCCCGGTGCGGCAGAGAACCGTCGTCCTTTTACACAATCCACAGTGCTGGCAGAGAACCGTCGTCCTTTCACACTCTCCTAGTGTGGGCAGAGAACCCTACGGCTGTTCACACTTTCCAAGTGTAGGCAGAGAACCTCCTTCCTTTTACACTCTCCTAGTGTAGGCAGAGAACCCACGTCTGTTCACACTCTCCAAGTGTCGGCAGTGAACCGGACCTTCTTGAATGATCTTCTCACAAGAATCTAGAAGGAAGAAAGAAAAGAGTGAAGAAATCCAATTTCACAAGTAGAGATTCTTACCTTAGCAATCCAAGTGAAGCCTTCTTGCTCCAATGGTAGGAATCCTCCTTTGAATGCTCTCTTCCACTCTCCCCTTGGCTATTCTCTCAATAGGCACGAAGATGAAATGACAAAAAGATTGGGTGGCAGTCTAATTTGAAGTATTTATACAAAAGACATGAAAAACCGCCCAAAAACTGCAAGTTTTCAATTCTGTACGCAGTGGATCGTCCCGTACGATCATGGATCGTCCTGGACGATTTTACTTAAACGATCTGAAACGACCCAATTTGTATATGTGTACGAAATGACTTCATACAGCTGATCGTCCTGTACGAACTAGGTTCGTCCAGTACGAACGGTTATTACAAGGTCGGTTCTAGAAACTGCTGAAAACTGTCCTAAGTCGGTTTATCGTTTGGACGAAAATATGTTCGTCTGGACGAAAATTTTCTAGAGAGCCGATCGTCCTGGACGATTATTTATTTCGTCTGGACAAAAATTTTCTAGAGCGCACATTGCCGGGGACGATAATTTGGTTTCGTCTGGACGAAAATTTTCCAGAGAGCTGTTCGTCCGGTACGATATTTATTTTCGTCTGGACGAAAATTTTCCAGAGGACTGGTCGCCCAGTACGATGGTAAAATTCGTCTGGATGAAATGTTTACAGAGAACCCATCATCCGGGACGATATTAAAATTCGTCCTGGACGAATAGGACTTAGAAAAATTTTCCAAAGCAAGTTCCTATTCGTTCCAAGTGCTCTATAGGAGATAACTGACAGATCGTCCAGTACGATAAATATCGTCCTGTACGATCAGTATAGAATTTCATGATCTCCTAATTTGTGTGTGTGAGATTTTATTCACTCAATTACAATCACTCCCTTTCAAAATTAATTAAAGAAAAGACAAACTTCAAATAAACAAAATATCATATGTTGAATTTGATTTGAAGTTTTCGTAGTCTGGAGTCTGATTTTCCTGAAATGTTAGTACACACAAGAGCAAGTGCAAATCTTCTAAATTTGTTAGGAGATAACTATACATCTGAACAATAATGTTTGGAATCATCAAAACTACATAAGTTGCACAAATATAAATCATTCAAATAGCAACTATTCAAACAGTATACAACCAAAAAGAGTAGAGGTAATATACTTTTTTTTTTTAATTCTTTAACTTGGCTCATCCATATAATTAACCAAGGTGGGTAATGATAATCATATATTTAGCTCATTCATGGTTAGTGATTTTCTTTAAGTGTTTAAGTAGGATAAAAATCCAAAATAAAATGTAATGATAACTTGGTTATTTGGGAAAAAAATATTTTAGCACTTATTATAATCAGATAAATGTAAATTACTTTAATTAATGAAAGTTCATGAGGTGTGTTAATCCTTTATGAACTAGTTTCGAGGTTAACCAAGAGAGGGGGGGGGGGGGGGGGTGAATTAGATATTTAAAAATTTCTTTAACTAAAAGAAGAATCTTTACATATCTTGCAATAGAAATAAAGTAAATAAATAATAAAATGATTAATAAGAGTTTTCACCAAAGAAGTTAATCATAGTAAAAATAAAGTAGAAAATAATTAGAAAGAACACACGAGATTTCTAGTGGTTCGTTAAAACCTGACCTACATCCACTCCTCGGAGGCATCCTTTGAGTATTACACTAAACCTTTAGTGACTCTCCTTTAGCCCTAACAGGTAGGCAAAGAAGACCTTACAAAATCAATTTCACCTTCACCAGTTCAATTGAGTAGCCGTGTCCTTTGACACCAAAGAGATCTTCTTCTTCCCAAACTTCCTTCAAGATGAACCGTGAATCTGATAGTACTAAGGTGCAAGCTTAACGGAGTAATCGTGTGAAATCCCATCCACACTCCCTTGAAACCACCTCCAATGATCTTCCCTTTCAAACTCCACCACTTGCTCTCTCCTTTTAAAGTTATCTCTTTAAGTTTTCTCCAGAAGAACAAAGACACAATGGCTACTAAAGAAACTTACCAAGTGTCTTGACATAGCTAAATAGAGGGCTTTAAAAAACCCAAAAAATCAATTCTTTTGGCAAAGATCATCCAACAATCGCAAGATCATCCAGTACAATGTGCTTTCAAAAAACCCTAAAATCTCAATTTTGGCGCTAAATATCATCATGGATGATCGCAGGATTGTTTAGTACGATTTGTAGAATTTGACCTGATAGTCCTAGACAATCTCAGGATAATCTTAGACAATTAGTTTAATTTTGTACATATCGTCAAATATGATATTGTGGATCATCCTAGATGATTAGAAGAAAAATTATGGTATTTAATCTTGTATGATTTAGGAAAATCAAATATGTCAGAAAATATCGTCTATTATGGTACATATATCATTTAGGATGCTCTGATCGAATAATTTATCCATAATTAGTTCCCTTATCATATGATAAATTTAGGCATGATTGGTATTAATCGTTCAAGAAATCTTGATCGTCAAGGATGATTAGAACAAAATTTGAATAATAAATTCTTACCTAAATTATCATTGACGGCTATTTTTCCATGATCATAAAGAATCTTCCAAGATGATCAAAATCATCTAGTATGATTAGTTAAATGAGCTGATCATCCTGGATGATTGAAATTATTCAGCATGGTTAGCTTAAAACATGAACATCTGGTTTTGACTAAATCTCACTCCCCCGAGTGTGTATGTGCATGGACACTAAGTTAGCAAACACTTTTACATGACTTGACTCAATAAATTAAAATTATATTAATGAATATTATAGACTCTTTATAGCATAACCTTATTTCTTCCCAATATGGAGCTCTAATTCTTTGTTGGATAGTGTATGGTTTTCCTGAAATGTTAGTTTACACACAAGCAAGTATATAATGAAAATACTATGAGACATAAAAATGTGAGCTATAATATTTGTTATTATCAAAACAATCAACTTGTGAGCTCGAGTCGTAATGATATCCTCCTTTTTAATGATGGAAAACATTATGGGTGAATATTGAAAACTAAAAATATTTTTAAATCTCTCTCTCACTAAAATAAAAATTTAAAAACAAGGAAAAAAAACTAAATTTTCTTTCTTTTTAATATTTATTTTTTAAAATAAAATTAGTAAAACATTATAAATAACTAGATAAAAAGATAAACTAAAACAAATTTACAAAAACAGTAGTACGTTCTCCCTTTTTGACATTATAAAAAAAAGAGGAACATAGAAAAAGAAAACTGTAAAAACTAACCAACATAAAAAAATCAAATGATCCTTGATCTGGTGAAGATGATGTTTTTAGAAGAATCAGTTTGAAATTTTAAATTTTCTTGAAATGAGAAATTTACCTCTAGATTTTATTCAAAACATAGTAAGGCATGTATTGAAATTGCATTACCCAGAAAGATTAAAATTCAGAAATTGTTAATCTAAGATCAAGTTCCTTTAAACGCTCAAAAACTTTTTAGCCAATATCTAAATCAAGAAACAAATTAGAGAATAAAACACTAATCTTTTCAAAACTCATTTTATGAAATATATCTAATAGAAGATTAATGATGGTGAATCAAGAATCATGATTTTTAAACTCAAGTATTTAAAATATTAATAGATATAAGTGTTTTCTTAAATTTAGGAAATACAAGAAATGTAAGATAACTTAATATGGGCTCATTTTATGCCTCTTTATTAGTTTTTGGTGTACATTACACATCTTTTAATTTATGATATACTTTGTGTATCTTTCCATATTTGGCGTCATTACACATCTTTTTAATTTTTTCCACACTTTGTGTATCTTTCCATATTTGGCATCATTGCGCATCTTTTCAGCTCCAAGCTCATTTTGTGCCTCTTTTCCTTTTTTTTTCAAAAAATATGATTCCTTTCTATAATTTTAAAAACTAAAGTAAACCCATTCTAATGAGAAAAATGAATTGCGTGATTAAAAAACAAAAGAGGTGGATTCAACAACCTTTAAAAGATCCCTATGAGATAGAAAAATGTATGGAGATAAAAAAAGTTCAATTTTAAAATCAAATTAATAATTTGATGAAGATTTTGAATCAAAAATAAAATAGCCACATTAAGAAATGAGATAGAGAGACAAAATCACAAGTTTCTTTCCTTTGACGTTTTTTAGATAAGCAACCAAAACTTAAATTAAAATTTAAGAAAATAGGAGATAAATTTTTCATTTTTTTGAAAAAATGATCTTTGAGAAAGATATGATTTTCTAAAGTGTAAAAAGTGATTTATGTGTGTTGATCATATAAAACTTAAAAAAATGTAAAGACTAATTTAAATTTTAAAGAAATAAAGAAAAAACACTAAGAAGAGAAAATAAAACCCAAGAAAAATACATAAAATATACAAAATGATAATGAATAAAATATACATGCATACACAAAATAATTAAATACACGAAAAAGGCTTTAAATATCATCTTTCTCTTGGTATGATGATTCAAAAGCTAGCTTTGCTGAGGAGATTTTTTGCTTTTCATTATTTGCCCTTTTTACAATTTGCATGGCTTTACCCTTTTCTTTTATTTTTTTGGTTAAAACCCACAGAGAGGCCTACGCGTTAATAATAAAAAATTGATTACAAAGTCCTTAAGGGAGACTAATCACTCTCTATGCTCCAACGAGCTACAAAGGAAAATAAAGAAAATTCCTTTGAGCAAAAAGTCTCCATTAAGTAAAATTACAGAAAAACCTAGAGACATTCTACAGATGCTATAGAGAAGCATCCAAAAAAGAAAGCTATAGATGTATAAATGAAGCTTGAACTTTCTACAAATAGGGGTGAAAATAACATGAAGCCAATTCACCTGCAAAACATAAATGCTGTAGAGAAGAAGTGTATAACAACAAAATATATAGGTAAAATAATAAGAATAGAAAAAAATAAGATTAGAAAGAGAAAAAAGATGATCAAAGCAACTGAAAAAAAAATGATCAAAACACCACTGAAAGTCAGAGCATGGATACATACTATAAAATCTCAGGATTAAAATAGAATAAATTGCTTCATCAAGAACATCCAAATGCCACTCGATCCAACCCATAGAAGAATAAATCATGTAGTTCTCTAAGGGACCCGAGCATAAGGGGTAAGCAAAAATAATAGGAATCCAAAATAGGTACAAAGAAGCATCTATACCAAAAGCACAACAGCACCATAATAGACCTCCACAACTCAAGCAAAATAACTTCAAGCTATGGAGAGGAATGGCCAAACCCTCCAAAGAATTACCATAAAGACAACCAAAGACATTCCAGCATTTAACATGAGGAACTAGCCACCCAAACTTCCCAGATAAGAGATAGTCGATTGCAAAGCAATCTAGAACCCCAGCTAAATGAACAGAAACACTCCTAGCATACCAAATTAGCAACCTGAGGAAGGGAGAGCACCAAAGGGAAATACTCTCAGCAAAAGTAACATTGCAATCATAGCTCAACTCTATAACCAACCAGACAATAGCTATAATGAACAAATCTGAAAGAAGAGGCCAATAAGAATAGTAAAAAACCACGTAAAGAGCAGCTAAAAAGGGGAGATCCAAAATCTAGAAGCAATAGAAATCAATTAACAGAAAGCACACAATGGGCCAGCACCGAGAGTCCCAGAATAAAAAAAACCAGCAGAGATATTTCTACAACAGAATGAGAAACTCAGGCAAAAACATTTAAACAACAGTCCAAATATCGAACCCCCCATTAAAGGGAAAAACAAACCTCTAACCAAAATAATAATAGCAGTTATAGAAGGATAAATTAAGATGTAAGAGAGCCTACACACCCCAGATAAGCCAACTAACATAAACCAAGTTCTATGAATTATAAAAATAGTGCAAAACAACCCAGCCAATTAGTTAGAGAGAGAAATAAGCCCAGTCGTAAATCAAGGACCAGTTAACAGAACTCCAACTAAAAAGACTAAAACCAAAGACCCAAGAAGAGACTAAAAAGATAAGATCTAACATAAGAACAACCATAAGCATCTAGATTAAGTAAGCCATGAAGATGGGTTGGGCTAGTGTCCCAAATAAAATCAAAAAAATAAATCAGGCTACAACTCCATATAGCCATCCAAGAGGTACAAGCATTACCATCCTTGCTGATATGGTGAAATGAATAGTTCAAGAAATGCATCAGGTTTTTAATTTCTCTAACCATATAGAAGAGGTTGGGGGAACAACACATCTCATCCTCAGCTTGAAAAAGGTGAAAATAAAAGTCAGAATAAACCTCAATATGCAAATTAGTTAAGTTAAGAGAGATGCACAATTGAATACCATACAAAATGGCCCTAAAAATAGCAATAGAATAGTTAACTTTAATAGGACCCGCAAAAGCAACAATGAGGCCACCATTACTATCTCTAATCACACCACCACAACCACCAAATAAATCAGTACTACTGCCATCCACATCAAGCTTAAGTCAATTAATGGGAGGTTTATGCCAATAGATAACATAAGAAAGGACATGAACACCCTCCAACTTTAAAACCCAAAATATTACCAACAGAGTAAAAATTTTAAAAGTTCTTAACAAAAATCAAATTAACAGCCAGCAAAGCTAACACCTTATCCTTCACTTTTTGAATAACATTATGATGGCTCATTTTCACATTATTCAGAAGAGATTTATTCCTTTCCAGCCAAAGAAACAAAAGAATGAGGGAAGGAATGAGGTTACATATGTGAGCTTTAGAGTAAATAAACCATAACGTAAGCATGGATTTAAGAGACAAATGAGGGTTAAAATAGTTCAGTTGAAACATATCATTGAAATAAACCCAAGTTTCAATAGCAACATACCCAGATAAAAAATATGTTGCATATTCTCCTTACGAAAATAACATTGGAATTTAGAGGCCAAGATACACCTTTCTTGATAAGATTATCATCCGTAGGAATAAATCTATGCAGAACTCTCCAAACAAAAACAAAAATAATAGAAGGTATGCTGTTATGCCAGATATTATGGAAAATGCTATCAATATTTCTTTTATCTCTAAAGGTATGCCAAGCACTCTTTAAATGAAAACTATCATATTTGGAAAGATCACATAACATAATATCTCTAGAAGCAGTATTGATAGGTAAGTTTAAAATACTATGAAGGATACAATCAGGGACCTCATTAGCAAGCTTATTATATTCCCAAGAATTATTATTAAAAAGGTTACTGACCTTAACCAAAGAAGTAGATGAAGAATTCAACATATAGTCAATAGAATTTTTACCAACCATTGATCCTGCCAAAAGAAAAAAAGATTACCTTCACCAAGGCCCCAAGAAATGAAGGGCTCAACCTCCCATTTAATCCTACAAAGCCTTTACCAAACTATAGAATCACCTTATTTCAAAAAAACAATTAGTATTGCTTACCAATACAATACTTAGAAACCCTAAAATTAGCCAAAGACTAATATTAGCACGTAAGTTATACCAAAGTTTAAATCAAAAAATGCTAGCAAGGTCATTAAAGTTCTTACAACCAAGACCAACTTCAGCCAAAACACCACAACATTTCTGCCAAGAGGCCCAGTGAATTTTAGAACTACAAGAAGTGCTTCTCTATTAGAATTTATTAATAATCTTGTGAAGTCTATCACAAACAGTTTGAGTGGGAAAAAGAGAATGAAAGCTATAAACTAGAAAAGTACAAAGAACACTTTTAATAAGAACAACTCTACCACCAAAACTAAAGAAATTAGATTGCCATGATAACAATCTATTTTGAACTGAAGCAATGAGATCATCAAACAAAAAGGATTTCCTTCTACCAAATCAAAGAGGCACTCCAAGATATTTGATAGGAAATTGAGCATGGGAAAAGCTAGTAAGATGATTAATAAATAAAATAAGATAATTAGAAATTCTCTTAGTGGCAATGAAAAAACTTTTGTTTTTGTTAAAGGGTAAGCCACTAACCTTCTCAAAATGTTAAAAAAAAAATCGACAAGCTTCCAAATTTTATTAATAGTCCCATTAGAAAACACAATAAAATCATGTACAAAACATAAATGCAATTGAGGTACACCTCCCAAAGTTCTAAAGTAAAGGTCAAAATAGGCATTGAATAAATTAGTAAGACCCCTATAAAGAAACTCATTAGAAATAATAAAGAGAGCAGGGGAAATAGGATCACTTTGGCTTAAACCATGAGAAGCTTTGAAGAAACCATTATTAGAACCATTAACAAGAATAGAAAAATAAATATTTTCAATACAGTTCTTGATAAGCTTGATAAAGACAGAGTTGAAACCAAAAAATTATAAAATAAGTTAAATGAAATTCCAATCAATATTATCATAGGCCTTGACAATATCCAGCTCCAAAATTAAATTTCAACTCTTACCTTAACATCTAAGTCTTGATAGAATTCCCGAGCCAATAGAATGTTATCAGTAATGGCCCTACCTTTCACAAACGCCATCTGATTAGAAGAAATAATTCTGGGTAAAATAGTAGTCAGAAGATTCACAATAATTTTAGAAATCAACTTATTGAAGAAAGTGCAGAGACTGATATGTCTAAAATCATTCCAATTGATAATAGCATTGTTTTTAGGAATAAGCACAATAAAAGTAGATATTAAAAACTTCTGGATAGGAGTACCAGCAAAAAAATCTAAAATAGCATTAAAAATATCATTATTAATAATACACCAGCATTTTTGGAAGAATAGTGGTAAACCCATCAGGCCCAGCCACAAACTCTTTATTCATATCCAACAGGGTCTCGTTAACATCCTCAAAAGGAGGCCTAGAAAGAAAGTTATTCTCCTCAAGATAAATAAGGGAAGGAATGAAAGAATGCTTAGTAATTTGATCCAGAGTAAAAACTTTGTTAAACCTAGCGTGAAAATGATTCATAGCTAAATAAGCAATCTCCTCAGAATTCTCAGTAAAAGACCCATCATCCATTTGGATTTTATTGATACTATTTTTAACCCTTTTTCTCTTAACCAAAGCATGGAAATACTAAGTGTTGTTATCACCTTCAAGCAAATGATTAGTAGCAGATTTTTGCCTCCAATAAACGTCTTCCTAAGCTTGTAAATTTAAAAGATCCTCTTTGGATTTATTTGAGAAAGAAAGATTAGTATTAGTTGGACCATTCATACAAGCTAATTCAAGAGAGTTAACCAGTTTCTTAGCTTGCAGAATATTAAAGAAAACATTTTTAAACACCTGATGGTTCCACCAATTTAAAACTTGTTTCAGCCTTTTCAACTTAAACTAGAGTCTCTTCATGCCAAAAATATAATTATCAGGATGGAGAGGAGCTTGCCAATTAAGATGAGCAACATCCAAAAAAGAAGCATGATTTAGCCACATGTTTTGGATTCTAAATTTAGAAGTGACATTAACTTGTGTAAACTTAATGCTAATAAGTAAAGTGGACTGATCTGAAAAGTTCTACTCAAATGCTGCACATTAGTGGAAAATAGAGAATTAAGCCAAGGGTCATTAAAAAGCACACGATCCAAGCTTTGCTATTAATGACCCCTATTCCAAGTGAAATTATTACCTACAAATCCAATATCAATAAGATTGCAAGAAGTAATCATATTATTAAAATCCTCTATAGAATGAAAATGAGGGAAACCACCAATCCTTTCAGTAGGGTTAGAGATAGTATTAAAATCACCACCAACAAGCCAAGAAAAATTACATATATTATGAAAATTAAAAAGTTGCTCCCAAAGGATTTTTCTAGAATAAAGAGATGAAGCGGTGTATACAAAAGAAGAACAACAATTGAAATTAAGAGCCTCTACCTGACAGTGCAAAACTTTGGTAAAGTCGCCAATGAAATAAATTTAAACCAAATCTTTCCAAAAAAACCCAAATCTTGTTAGCTACATTGGCAATAGAATGATCAAAGACCAAAAAAAATGAGAAGTACTAATTAACCTAGCAGAGAGATAAGAGGCTCAAGCAAAACAAGAATATAAATATTATGAACACAACACAAGTTCTTAACACAAATTCTAAAAGAAGGATAACCAATGCCCCTCACATTCCAAATAATAGTATTAAACATAAAAAACCAAATTAATGAGAAGTATGCGATCGAGTGTTTCTAGGAGGTTGAAGAGAAATATGCTTAGGTTTCCTGCATCTTTTACTATGAACTTTGCTAAAACTAAAATCATTATCATCTCTAGAAAAACATTTAGCTGCAATATGCATTTCCTCAGTATCAGTCAAAGCATCATTATTATAATAAGAAGAAGAGAGAGTCTTACAACCACTTGGGTGTTCCCTTAATGAAGTTAGTTGAGGACATTCATATTCCATAAAACTTTCCTCATCAATTTCATCACAGTCTCTCACTACAAGTTCTTTATTGCTTTATAGAAGAGGAGAATCATTTTCCATAATAACAAATTCTCTTTCCTCTAAAAGGACATCATTAGGAGCCACTTGAATAGCCAAAGCTTCCTAATCATTTAAGGGATTAGTAGAAGTAGGAACAAGTATCTTTCCATTAAAATCATTAGCATTTAAATTAATAGTGCAAGTAGGTGTAATAACAACATTAGTACTAATAGAAGCTTTATAGTTAGTCAAGTCAAGATCCATATTATTTTCACAAGCAATAATATTAGCAGCATAAGGTTTAACAATATGAAATTGATCAAGATTCAAAGAACCATCATTAGTAGTAGAAATAATAAAGTCCTCCATATTAACCTCCATCGGATCAACAATAGGATTGGAGGTATTATCCTCTAAATTAGATTGAGTAGGATTAGAGACCACCTAAGTAGGCACATCCTCATTTTGTTTCAAAGAGCTCTTTTTTTTTACGGAGGCAAGGATGTTTTTGAAAGCATTCATTTATTCCATGCCCATGCATCTTGCAAAAAGAATAAAAAATAGGTAAATGTTCAAATTCAACATTTTGGAAATACCCCTTAACTTCTGACCCAATCCATATCTTTGTAGGATGTTTCTTGGAGACATCAAGTTCAATTAGAACTCGAGCAAACGATGTCCTAAAGACAGCAGCAATAGCTTGATCAGTTTGTAACGACCTCCCAAATATATAAGTCATACCAAAGAGAATTTGATAGTTAAGGAAATGGAGTCTCAAATTCTAAAAAAGAAATCCAAACAAGAGTAATAGGGGATTCCTCCCTAACATCAAAATCTGGAGACCATTTAAGTAACTGCATTTGACATGCTTGAATACAGTAAGATCTCCTAGCAAAAATATGGCTATAATCAAGATCATTAGCAAGTTATATACCTACAAGTCTTTGGTCAAGCAATTTAATATGAAACGCTCCAGATAGTTTTAGGTTAAGAAAAAATTTTCGAATGACATCTAGATTAGGTTCTCTCAAAAAAATATACCAACAAGCATCAAAGCAAAATGGAGCAGCTAATAGATTAACAACCGAGTCTTCAAACATGAGAGCCAGACAGCCCTTGAAAGAGGACTGCACGAATTTTAGATTCGAAGAAGTAGAGAAAGTGCCGGCTAAAATATCTTTAAAAGAATGCGACTTCCCCTCAATAAGAGAGGAAGGGTTCAGGTTTGGGATTGATGCTAAAAGAGGCATCATTGCCCAGCGCCGAAGCTCAATGAAACTTCAAAACCAAGAAAGTCACATAATAGAATGAACAGAGATAAAGCCAATATTCATAAAAATTGAAGAAATGATCCATAGAAAGAGCAAACCAGTGCCCTCGATGAAGCCCTAGAAAAATCGCCCTGGAATTGCCTCCAAAACCCAGAGAAGAGAGACGTTGCAATATGTTGCTATTTTGAGCTTTACCCTTTTCTTTTGCTGGAAGAGCATTCAAATTAGGTCATTGATTTTTCATATGTCCGAATTTCCTACACCCAAAACAAAAAACATCAGAGGAAATCTTAACATTCATATCATTTTTTCCTTTATTTCACTTTTGTTATTGTTGAAGCTTATGCTTTAGTATAATTTGAAATTGCTTGTAAACACATCACTTTCATCATCTAGTAAGCCACTTTTCTTCGTATCTTTAGTTTTTAGCACTATTATTTCATGTACATCCAAAAGTCTTTGACCCAAAATTTGCTCATAGGCAACGAGTGAGCCAATCAAATTATTAATAGAATATTTATTCAATTTTTTTGATTCATAAATAGCAACAACTTTGGCATCAAAATTATCAAGTAGACAATGTATAATTTTATTAACTTTTTTAGAGTTTAAAAATTCTTTTCAAAAGGTATTTAATGATGTCACCATTTGAGTAAACCTAGTTTATAAGTCTAGTATATTCTCATGGGATCTCATGCAAAACAGTTCATAATCATGCATTAAAAAATTCAACATTGATTGCTTGACTTTACTAGTACCTTCATATGTAATATGTAATTTATTCCAAATTTCTTTGCTAGTAGTGTATTTGGATATTAACAAATAATCTTCAAAATTTAAAGTATATAAAAAATAGTTCAAATATTTAGAATTTAATTGTGTATTAATTTGTTCTATCACATTCCATTGATTTAAATTAATATCAATTTTAATTCCATCTATAGCACATGATGGTACAAAATAATTAATTAAAATCGTATGCTACATTCGATTGCCAATTGATTAGAAGAAAGTAGACATGCAATTTTTCCAAAAATCAAAAGTAATATTTTCAAATAAAGGTGGTTGGATGACTGAATATCCTTCCATAATTTTATGATTACAAAATTTATCCATTGATAAAAATTCAAAAGTTTTCAAAAACTTAATTCATGAATCCCGCTCTGGTACCACTTGAAAGTTCATGAGAGGTATTAAGTCATTATGAACTAGTCCCAAGGCTAACCAAAAGAGGGGGGGGGGGGGGTCAATTAAATATTTTAATTTTTTTAAGAAAGAAGTATCTTTTTATATCATACAAAAAAAATAGAAAAAAAAAATAATCAAACGGCTCTCTACTCTAAGGCTACTCTAACGTGATATAGAGCATTCATTTCCAATATATTTTTTCTTCATTTATGGCATGTTTTTTCATGGATTTTCTTATTTGTTTTGTTTATTTAGTTTCACTTTCATCTTATTTTTGGCTGGTTTCATTATTGAGTCTTTTGGTTTTGTGGTCTTTGGAAGATCATGACGTCGTCATCATCTATCCCTCTGCCTACTATTCTTCTAAATGGTAAGTCTCATTCATTAATGGAAGTTTTGGCTGGCTCATCTTCTTCTACATCTAAAGCTTCCATTTGTTCACCCTTCTTTTAAAGGCTATCCAATGTTGTTGCTTGATGATTTTGTGGTTTCTTTGTTTGCTGCACCTTTTTCACTCACTTTTATCAGCAAGTTCATGCTAAGGAGACCGAACTTGGATGTCATTCGTAAGTTCTTTGTGAATTTGAAATTGTCTAGTTTGTTTCAAGTTGGCTTTTTGGATTCTAAGCATATTGCAATTCAACTGAGCAACGATTTGGATTATAGCTATATTTTTTTTAAGAAGGTCCTACTACATTCAGGGTTGTCAAATGAAATTGTTTAAATGGACACCTAATTTTTATGTGCATGAAGAATCTCCCATAGATGATGTTTGGATTTCTTTCTTGAATTTGTGATTGCATTTTTTCAATTCTCAAATATTATTTTGTTTGGCTTCTATCTTTGGTAGACCGTTGCAAATGGATAAAGCTACAACGTCCAATTCATGGCCGTCTATAGCTTGTGTGTTAGTTGAATTGGATATATAAAAGAAGCATTCCAATGAGGTATAGATTGGTTCGTAACTTAATGGTTATTTTTAAAAAGTTGAATTCAAAAATGTACCTATTTTCTATTTTCATTGTAAGATGCATGGGCATGGTTTAAATGTTTGTTATAAATTACAATTGAACCTCTAAAAGGAATAGGATTCTTTGAAACCTTTGCTTAAAAGTGATTTACCTTTAGTGAATTAGAAAATGTTACTCCTTCTCCTGATGGTAATGTGGGTTTTGTTTCTCAAGTGCAAGATCCAACTAATGAATCCTTTATTATGGATTCTGTTCTGTTTGAGTTGGATCCTACTATTTTTGATGATTTGAATGAAGTGCATATTGACCTCATTTTTGTATGAGGTCATTAAGTGACCCATCCAAATCAATCCCGACCCTAAATCAATTCAATCTCCAGATCAATCTAGACCCTAGGACTCTTCTAGACTCCAGACCTTAGGATCAATGTAGATCTTAAGCCAATCTAGACCTTAATTCAATTCAAACTTCAATAAAATCCAGACTTTAAACCCATTCAGATCTTAATCTCCAGTTCAAACATTGATCTTGTTTCTGATCAAATTTTAACCTTATCCAATCAATTATGATCCTCCAAATGATCATAAATGATTTATATAACTCAAACTTAATTAATCAAACTCAAAATCCATATCAAATCCAAAATCCAGACCCAAATCCAATGCTAAAAGGCAAAGTCCTAAAAGCTTTTTTCAGCAAATTTTCAAACACTTCAAAAACCAATCAAATGACCTCCGATTCAGAGTTTGTCAGTTGCATATTGATGGGACATGTCTCTGGAGGCAACCCTCCAAATTTGAGCCCATTTTAAAGTCTCTAACCTCAAAAACTAAATCAAAACCCAAAAGCTATAAAACCTTCAAATATTTACATCCCATGCCACTGTACCTATCATTTTGAAGATTCTGACCTTAGAGCCTTCACCAAAGCCTCTAGTCACTTCCAGACTTTTAATCTTGATATGTTGAGCATTAAACTGTATTTTTCTCGACTCACTTTGACCCCCAGTTGACCAGGGGTCAAAATGACCAAAATACCCCTATAGAGGCTCAAATGGTGATTTCAAACCAAATGAACTCTGAATTGAGTGTAACCACCTCCAGCAACTTTCAAATGTCAAATCAAACCTATTGGACCCATTTCCATGCTCTGGGTCAACCTAGTTGACCAAGTCAACATAGTTGACCCAAATGACCTTTTAAGGGTCCAAATAGGTGTTTTGACCCAAATGACCTCTATGGGCCACGGAACCACTTCCATTGGTCTTGAAATGTCATTTGAAACCTGTTGAACCCATTTCGAGACCCTGGACCCACCTGGTTGACCAAGTCAACCAATTTTGACTTGATAGCCCATTAAAAGCCCAATAGGCCTATTTGACCCAAATGGCCTATTCAATCCCTGAAACCACCTCTACCAGACTTCAAATATCATTTCAAACCTTTTGAGCTTGAACCCACCTCTTAGGTCAACCTGGTTGACCCAGTCAACCTAGTTTGACCTAGGATTTCCTTAAGGGTCTAAGTGGGTTATTTCAACCCATTTGTTCAAATCAAATCCTTCAAACCCTCAAATCCATCTCAAAATTTGATTCAAACATTTTCAATTCCTTTTGATATTAAATCACCCTAGATTTTGGCTTAATCAAACCTTTAACCATAGTTAAACATATGTATACACATGTCTATCCTATTCAAATCCCATTTTCTTAAACCTCAAACCCTTCCAATCTATCTAGCCAGCTCTTATGCCTTCCCATGTGCCACCTCAACAGTCAACATGGTCAGTTGACCAGTCAACACTTGGTCAACAAACCTATAAATGCCCAAATGGCTTGATCCAAGCTAGCCCAATCCCTACCAAATCACTCTAGACCCTCTTTGAGGTCACTCCTTGCCAACTCAGCTGCCACCTCACTCATGTTTGACTGATTGACCAATCAAACAGTCAACATGAGGCTTTAGAAGGGCTAAGGGTGATTAAATAAATCCTTTGAGCTAATCCACTTAATCCAAAATTATTCCAGCTAATTGAGTCAGGTCTAGAAGCTTCCTAGGATTCATTCCAGCCCTTTGATCTTGATCAAACAGCCCTTATCACTCCCATGTGCTCACAAGGGACAAAACACCCTTTCCACATAGGATGTCCTCTCTATGTCCTTGGTTGCTGCTCCCACCAACTCCCTGGACAGATGGCACTCATCTAGGAGTCCATCCAGTAGATCTTAGCCATTCATTCGATCAGGGAATGAGTGAATAGAGAGAAAACGCCCAAATCAAGCTCATTCGAATCCTTAGCATTCTCTCACCGCCAAAAGCCTCTCTAGCCGAGCTCTCTGCTCATTCGACCCTTCAACCATTTCCTCTTCACATCCCGACCAAAACCCGGCCATTAAACCCCGCTGGCGAGTGCATTCTGGCGAACTCAAGCTCCCATCGATCCAAGGCTCATTCCAGGCGATTCATGGAGCGTCGGAGCATGGGTTCAACTAGAAACTTAATCGTGGACAGTCTACAAGCTCAACCATCCATTAAACGGGTAAAATAGTCCATTATCAAGGTGAAAAATCGAAACCCTAGGTCTAGGTACACTAGATTAAATAGATTTAAATTCACCGCATTTTAAGTTTTAAAATTAAGTCCCCATATTTTCTGTTCATGTTTTTAATTTATGTTTAAAATTTCTTTTAAAATGGTTGAGTTAATCGAGAGAACGAACAATATTTTTTATCAGGGCTTTGGGTCCGGACGTGCATGAACTGCACGTTTTCTGGACCATTGATCGTAAGATCAGCGGTCCAGATCAAGCTATACCGCGGCATTTTTGAACCCAGCCTTTGATCGATCGGTTGATTTTCTGGTCCGACGCCATCTAGACCGTTGTTCCAAAACTGCGGGATCAATTCCCGCCGTTTGATTCTGTACCAAGGAATCAGATTATGGGATCTGATATGAGCCTTTGATCTCCAACAGCGGTGGATCGAAAGGCTGAGACTCACTGCCGACGTGGATTAGTGAAAACGCGTGGGTCCCAGCCGCCGCTGCTAATCATTGGTGCGCATTGCTGGCCTGGTAATCGTGCGCCACGTGGCCTTCCCAGCCGCCAGAACCATATAATTTTTTTTCATTTGTATTTTAATCATTTTAATTAACAGAATACTTTAAAAAATCATTAAAAATTAATTAAAACTCAAAAAATTTCATATTTTATATCAAACTGTTTAGAATTTTAAAATATTTTAAATAAAATTAATATCATTTTAAAATATTTAAATTATTTTAAATAATATTAAAACATTTAAATTTGGATATTTTTAATATTAATTTATTAAAATAAATCAAAGTAAAATCATAATTTCAAAATAAATTTATTTTGTAATTATTTTAGATATATATATATATATATATTAAAATCCTTGAATTGATTAAATATTTGATTCGTATTTAATTCAAATTTAAATTCAAATAATTTAAAAAAAAAATTTATTATAAGTTTCAGAAAACTTTTAATCTTTAATTAAATTTTAATATTAATTAATTTAAATCAATTTAAGTTTTCTGATTAGTATTAAACTTTGAAAATTTAATTGAAATTGATATTAATTCAAGGAAAATTTAAATAATAAATCATTTTTTTTTAATTCAAAATACTCTAACCTTTCATTAATTTTAAAATTTGAGTGTTAATTTATTTTGAATAATTTGAATTATATTGAATATTTTAATGTCTAATTAATATTAATTAAACATTATATTAACTTTTTTAAAATTTAAAAATTTATTTTTTAAATAACCTTAAAAAATAGAGGATCTCCCATTGATATTTTAAAATAATTTTTTATAATACATTATTTCTATTACCTTATTTTAAAATATATATTTATATATAAGTTTATCTTTATATACATATATACATATATTTTAAAATCTAGTTTAAAATTATATGAATTTAAATCCTTACCTTTGAGAGATCCAGTGAGATTTTAAACTTAGATTAGACATGATTGAATGAAATTAATGGGGATGGTTAGTGGACAATTGGTCTTTGTTCACTAATCAAGTTATTAAATATTCAAATTATCATTTGATTTGCATGCTTAGGAAACACACACCACTTAGCCTAGGGATCTCCTAGATTTAGGGACTTGTTTGATTGTATGTGTTTCATTCATATTTGTTCAAAGATTAGAGAAGATTTGATTTGAATCTATTCAAACTTAGTGTCATTAAGGACAATAATTAAGGACTTGTTTAGAGAAATTAGAATATTTTCAATAATTAGGATTCACTTCCTCTTGAGTTGAAACTTTAAACATTTGAACTTAGTGACATATACAGCCACTAGGAAAAGTTTCACTGATCTTTGAAACCATTAAGACACTTAATTAAATTTCCTAAGCCTTAATCCCTAAATTAAGCTCTAAACCTTCCAAAAAATGTAATAAATCCAATAAAAACCCAAAAAATATGAGTAAGACTTCTAACTAACCAGAATCATACCCTTAACCAATGAAAATTAAAATCCAATTGATTTGACAGCAATTTAAACTTTAATCTAATTTTAAGTGAAAATCAATATTTTATTAAGATAATTAATTAATAATAATTAAAAATTCCAAAAATTTTCCAAACACTCGGGAATCTCTTCTTAGGTCTTTTCAGACCTTTGGAGTTGATTTCAAGGAGTTTGGGATTCATTTGGAGAAAAATCACTAAATGGCTCTCTAATTAAACCTTTTAAAATTCATTAAATAGTCAAAAAACTCAAACCTTCATAACTAATTCAAGACAAATCCAAATCACCCAAACTCACTTGCATTCAACTCCTAACAAGGTCTAATATTTATTAAAAATATTGAAATCCCAGAAAAACATCAAATTCAAAAAGTCAACAAACCGGTCAAATCTAGGTCAAAACTAGTTCAAAACTTCAAACCTTTGTAATAAAATGCAGAAAAATCCGATTTCAACGTACTTACTGTCTAACTGATTGTATTAAGGTCTAGTATTGTAATAAAATACAAACATTCCAGAATTTGAGCTTAATTAAAATATCAACTTTTGACCCCTTAATTAAATGATTAAAATATTCCAAAAATTCATAAAAACTCAAAATCGTTCTAAAACTCCAGAAAATGTTAGTTTAATGTTTAAAACACTCAACAAATTTTTTAAAACATAACAACCATTCCAAAGATGAAGTTTATTGGCTGGACTACTCCGGGCTGCGGGGCTTAGTGTCATAAGGAGGCTGATTCCTCGAGCCTGGTGGCACAACGCCACGATTGGATTCTAAGGGGTTTTAAACCTTAAAATAGATTAATCATTAATTATTTTACCTTTTAAAACCTCTAATTCAACTACATTAATTTGGTTTATCGGCTGGATTACTCCGGGCTGCGGGGCTAAGTGTCCTTCCTCGAGCCTGGTGGCACAACGCCACGAATCAATTAATGGCAAACTTAAATTAATCAACTTTAAAAATCAGTAACAAAAAATTTCTAATAAAATTTACTAATTCTTAAGCTTTAATCAACCTAAAATATTTAATCATACCGGGTACCACTGGGTAACCTAGGCCTACGAGGCTATTAACTTAGCCCCAAGGAAGGTGAAATAAACTTCACAGCCTCGGTGTGAAACAAAGGTGATATCCAACAAATAACTAAATAAATCTTAAAATTAACCTCAAGCCATTAATACTTGAACTCAAACTTAAATCCCTTAAATCTTTCAACAAATCGAACCTTAGATAACTTTAACAAATAATCTTAATTAGGACACATCAAAACCACACGACCTACCTCACACACTTTAGATGGTTTGCTAGGATCGCCGACTCTAGTTTTAGGATAGGCCGGTGTTTTACTTTCTGCAGTTGTGTGCTCAGTTTTTGAGCTTTTACTGCATGTTGTTTACTAGTGTAGAATTGATGTGTTTATTTACTTACTTCCTGCATTCTGTGATTGATTGTACGTTAGATTTACCCCTAGGTTAGGAGCAAATTATACTTGTACAATCTTATGCAGGTGGCCATGCTCATATAAGGAACATAAATTAAAGGGGATAATTAATAAAGAAAATATATATACTCTTTGCACAGGTACCTGTCGCGCTTAAGATCCCCTTTAAATAAAAGATCATGGCCAAGTGTGGCTAAAAAAAATACATTTCAATTTTCATATTATAACTGCTTGGGAATATATACAACTGTTGATTATTAGGATAACCTTGCAGGATCGAGTCTAGATTTTCTTTTTTATTTCAATATAAATTTAATTCAGTTAAGGTTGTAACTCTTTAAAATGATTTGAGATTGGGATATGAATATCCAATTTGAATTCCAAAGAGGTGAAGACATCCCTAAAGGGGAGAGTCTTCTTCCATTTGGAAGTCAAATTAGGATACTTTGCAAATATCCAAAGAGGAAACATAACACCCCAATCAAGGGGGAGTTTCTTTTCATTTGGATATCCTGAACCGACGAATCAAGATGTTCGTGAGAAGATGAAGGATTGGACAACGAGAAGAATCCCAAATCTCAAAGTCATTTGATTTAGGATTAGAAATCCGGGTTGTAGTCAGTGGTGCCCGTCCACTTTAATTTCTTGTAATTTTTGAGATGTAATAATAAGTGGCACTTGCTATATGGACATTCAATTTGATATATTTATATTTAATTGATTTCGCATTAGAACTCCTGCTTTTCTAGTCTTTTTACTTGCATGCCGCAATTGGTTTGACCTGGAATTTGAATTTAGTGAAAGTTTGATGGGGATGTTAAGCCCTATGAACTTAGTCCCAAACTAACCAAGAGGGGGGGGGGGTGAATTGGTATTTTAAAAACTTCTTTTTAAAACAAGGAGTTAAAATCATATAAACCAAATCACACCACGAAAATAATGCGGAATTTAAACGTGCGGAAGCAAGAAAAAGAACACAGAAATTTATAGTGGTTCGGTCGACTCGACCTACGTCCACTCCTTGGAGGCACCCTCCAAGTATTGCACTACACAAAAAGTGACTCTCCTTTAGCCCCCACGGCTAGGTGGAGAAACCCTTACAAGAACCTCCTTTTTGCCACCCCGGCAAGGCAGAGAACCTATCTCCTTTTGCTTCCTCCTGAAGCTGGCAGAGAACCAGAACCAAAAGAAACACTCCTTACCTCTACCAACCCTTCCACGGACGAGAAACTCTAGACGAAGACGACGCAGAGAGATCCTTGAAGCAACCCTTGTGACACCCCTCACAAGCTCCCCCTCACAAGATCCTCTCTCTCTCTTCTCTCTCTCTTTCTCTCCTCAAGGCCTTCTTAGGTCAAGGCAGCAGCAAAAGGTCTTTTAAAAACGTTGAACAAGAGCTCTTTAAATAGAAGAGCTTCAAAAGAGCTCATTAATTGCAAGTTGCCGACTTTATCGTCCAGGCCGATCTGGACATCGGCCTGGCCGATCAGTACAAAATAATGAAGATCGGCCAGAGTATAGCCCTGAATGGGAAACAGGACGATTGAAAAATAGCTTGATCGTCCAGGCCGATATCACGATCGTCCTGGCCGATCAGTTCAAATCAGAGGAAAATCGTCCTGACAATAGCCCTGAATACGAGCTGGCCGATATTGATCGTCCTGAAGTAACTTAAGGTTTTTGACTATATCGGCCTGGCCGATCTTGCGATCGTCCAGGACGATATGATCGTATCAATCATCCTTAATTACTTTCTTGATTTCCTGAACAATTATGGCATAATCTGTTAATATCGTCCAGGCCGATCCGAGGATCGTCCTGGCCGATAATTTAAAGATATGGTATACCATACTTGTCTATGGTGGCTACTTCTTTCTGTTTTGAGCTTATCATCCTGGCCGATACACGTATCGTCCAGGACGATCTGTTAACGTAGGCTGCCTTAATTAAGAATCCTTAATTTAGACTTTCTGTTTTAAGCTGATCGGCCAGGCCGATCAAAGAAATCGTCCTGGCCGATATGAGTAAAACCAGAATTTCTAAGTCTCTCAAGTGTGTGTGTGAAGGGTTACAAAGCATCAGTCTTTTTGACTATTACAAGAGGACTCAAAAGGTAAAAAACAAAAGTACAGACTGACTCAACCCTAAACCTACGCATTTCTGAACTTGGCTCCTTTTTGATTATTCGATCGTCGATTCCTGAAAAGTTAGAAGCAATAGGCTGTCCAAGAAAAGCAGTGTTTGTCAATCATCAAAACATAAGACATGAAAAATAGATTTGCAACAATCTCCCCCTTTTTGATGATGACAAAACACAAGTAGGTAAATCAAAATAAAAAGATTCATTAGAAAAAACAAGGTTACAACATCAACTTTTTCTGATTACATCCTATCCTACTCCCCCTTTTTGTCATCACAAAAAAAGAGAGTCCAGAAACAGAAAAAAAAAAGAAAAACAAACATCATGAAAGACTACTAAAAAAAGACAAGAAACAATAACTAAAAGAACGAGGGATCCTGATCATCAGATGGAGGAGGTGGAGGTGACTGCTGAAAGTAACTGGCAAGGGTAGTAAACTGAGCATTGAACCAGGCGATGTCCTGGTCATGCTGCTGCTGCTGGTGAGTGAGAAAACTGTCAAATCGAGCTAAATCCTCAGCGCGGTGATGCTCGTAGCGGGCGATGTCCTCAGAGTGTTGCTGCTCCTGGGCAGCAACATATGCATCAAATCGGGTCTCCCAACGATCAAATCTCTCAATCAACTGATCAACCGGTGAGTGTTGGTGGAGAGGGACAGGGTCAGGAAAGGGAGCTGGAGCGGGAGCCTCCTCCTCTCGAGCCCCCTGAGGTTCCTCAGGGTGGAGACGAGTGCTGTGAAGGGTGCTGAAGGAGTTGTTTGAGTAGAAGGGAGTTGGAAAGTTTGGTGGTATAGGATATTGAAGTTGGTATTTAGTTTCAAGAACATAGGCTATGATGTGTCCTAAGGCTAGATTTGGCTTTCTTCTGTGGCCTGGATCGCGAATTGTTGTTAGGTGGTCGATGTAACAAAAAAATAGGTCAGCAGTGTTGAATTCCCTATGAGCCATGATATAGAAGGTAGTGAGGGATAGTAGAGGGGTAATGTGGACACGATCGCCGACTTTTGGAATGACGGAGGTGCGAAGGACATGTTGGATTGTCCTAGCATCTCTGACTAAAGAGCTAGTCTCTCCAACATGGTAACGGACATTGGTCTGGCGAAGAAAGTGATTTGCCGTGGACCAGTCAAGATCAGGGTCAAGGGCAATTAAGTGCAGCTTATCTCCGGTGGTGGATAGCTGTAAGAGATCAACACAGTCCTGATATGTGATTTCGACAGGGCGTCGATTCACATAGGAGGACAGGGCTGTGAAGGTGGAGTTGATGCGCAGGTTTGCAAAAAATTCTAGAAGGAATTCAGAATTGAAGGGGAAAACAAGAGACAGAATGAAGCAAAGGGAAGTGTGGGCGAAGAGATCCATTACCGGGTAAGAGATGTGGACTGGATTGATAATCCTGGAAACAGTAATTCCACATTCTTTATAGCGGTGATATGCAGCTTCATCTTCTGCTTCACGGAAACGAGGGTCAACCCTTGCCCTCGAGGAACTTCCAGAGGTCTGACGGACGCGCTTCCCACCAGCCATTTGAGAGATCTTTAAGCAAAAACACAAAGGAGAAGGGATGAGGAGTGAAAAACATGGCTGGATCGGTCTGAATTTAAAGAAACGTCCATATCGTCCTGGCCGATCGCGGAATCGTCCAGGCCGATATGTGTCAATAATTACGTACAGGCCGATTGGTCAAAAAGGCGGTCCAATCGTCCGGGCCGATCAGATATCGGCCAGGCCGATTAGACACAGGCTATCGGCCCGAGGAGTCAGTCCGGACGACCGTTGAAAAAGCAGATCGTCCGGGCCGATTAGGTGTATCGTCCAGGACGATGCACAATAATTGATCGTACCGGCCGAAGTTAAAACGTTTTAAATGCTTGCCACGTGTATCGTCTAGGACGAACAGTGGATCGGCCCGGCCGATGGTCCAATAATGGATCGTCCGGGGCCGAATTTAAAGATAAAAACGTACTGACACGTGGATCGTCCGGGACGGTCCAGTGTATCGGCCAGGACGATGCACATAGAATGCATCGGCCAGACAAATAAACTATCGGCCAGGACTATCATCATGAGTTTTGATCAAATCGTCCAGGACGATAATGTATCGTCCAGGACGATGATTTTCATTAAGCACAGAAAAAGGTCAGCAGATGGATTTTGGAAAGAATTTGTCCTATCGGCCGGGACGATAGAAATATCGGCCAGGCCGATGTGACTTGAAATTGAAATCAAGAAAGGAATGGTGATGATCAAGACCCTCAAAAATAAAACAAAAGAAAAGACAGTCAAAGACACAAAATAATAAAAAATAAAAAAAAAATAAAACAAACATCGAATTTTTTTTTTGGATTTTAATTTTTCTATTTTTTTTTTTGTTTTATGAAGGCATCATATGAGAATTCTTTTCTTGAATTTAAATTTTGGAAGTTTTTAGGAGATCAAGAGGTTTAACAAAATCCAATTAGAGGAAGGTAGAAAAACTGATTCCATTAACCCTAAATCGGACATTCTTCAGGGTACAAAAAATCTCTTAAAAACAACAGAGTCCTAACTTGGAATAACACAAGAGGTTTTAAGAAGATCCAATCAAGACTTGTTAACAACTAAGGTATCTTATAAATAATAAACCAAAATAGTTTTTCTCAATCATGGAATTTGAAATCAAATCTTTGAACGTATCACATAATTAATGAGTTTTCTAAGTTTTAAGAGTTTTACCAAAGAGATGATAGCTTGCAATTAGTGGGCTAATTTTATGCCTCTTTTCACTTTTATTGGCTCTTTGAGCATCTTTTGATTTTTCATACACTTTTGTGTATATAGTTTTCTTTTCAATTTGGCTTCATTGGCCTCTTTCCTTTTTAACTCTTGCAAGCTAATAACTCTTTAATATACCCTTAAAGAAAAATACTTAGTTGTGAGTATATCCTCCAAATATTAGAGAATAGGAGCTCTCTCTCTAACATAGGAAAGAACAATCCACAACACAAAATCAAAATCACGTGATGACTGCAATGGTAAGATTTCAAAAGCTTGAATGATATCAAAGAATTTTGACTATTATGCATAAGATGACTTAATGTAGCAAGATTAGAAGGATATCTTAAAAAGCCATTGGTTAAACTGAGTTTAGACTTTTTGTTTTATAAAAGAAAAATCATGCCACTAAACAAAGTCAGAAGAGGGAAAAACATCACCAGTTTACTCTCTTTAACAAATTTAGAAAAGCTAAACCCTATCAAAAGAAAAACTCCAATATTTAAAAGCTTGAGAAGTTTCATCATATGGAATGCCAAAAAATAAAGTCCAAAGTGAACAAAGCAAAAGCAAAAAATAAGCAAACTAAAGACAACAAAGAGTGAACACAAAAGCTAAAAAATAAAAGTCACACAAAAACTAACGATTTCAAGCAAGTGATAAAACAACGGATTTTAGCAATTGAGCTGCAAGCCTCCTTATATTCAGTTATCCTATGCTCCCACGAGGTCTTTGGTGAGAGCACATCTGCAAAACTCAACAACAGTTAGTTTTAGGAACCCAAACAGATTTGGGCTCCTTTTTAGAAAATGTAGAGTGCAATGCAGATGTGGTATGTATTGAATCATGCATCTTAGGTCTCCACACCCAATGTGTACTGCGGTGAACTGTGCAAGTGTGTGAGATGTGTCCTAGCATGCCACATGAAAAACATTGAATTCCAGGAAAAGGTTTTCTTAATTGGTTTGGGTAAAAATGCCTCTTCCTAGGTTCTGGCCTTTGATTAAAAGTTGGTGTCATCCTAGCTTTCTTACATGTTTCCAAATCATTTTGAATTCTCAAGTTAGTTCTTTTTAATGCATCATTCTCAATCCTCAAATTTTTCTCAATCTCTTTAGATTTCTTAAGATCATTGTTAAGTGAGATCTGTGAAGCTTTTAATGCATTACTTTTATCAACTAATTCCAAATGCTTCTTGTTTAATTCATCAAATTCATCAAGGAGAGCCATGTGATTTGAATCAATCGTTGCATGATCTTTGAGAAAAACTTCATGCTCTTTTTGTAGATTTGAATGTTCTAATTTTAGGCTAGCATGAGTTTTCTTTAATTTCCTATATGATGCATGGATTTTTTCACAAATTTCAAATAATTCATCATAGGTTGGTCTACATACCTCTTCCTCATCACTTTGATTTTCTCCCATGAAACACAAGTTTGTAGTCTCTTCCTCTGGTTCAGTCTCAGAGGAATCAGTACCAGATTCTGCCCAGAAGCCTCTTTGGATTTTCTTATTCTCCTTCCTAGACTTAGCTTTTTCCTCACCTTTTTCCTTTTCTTTGCTTGAATGATCTTGAAGTGTAGGACAATCGGCTCTTACATGTCCATGTTTCCTGCATTCAAAACAAACAACATCAGAAGATCCTTTAGTATGTTTATGATCCTTACCTTTTCTCCAATTTTAATGATGCTTTTGTTTCTTCCTTAGAAAGCTTTTGAATTGCCTTGTGATGAAGGCAACTCCATCGCTTTCAGACCCGGAAGATTCAGAATCCGATTTGTGTGCCTTCAATGCAATGGTTTTCTCCTTTTTCTTCTCACCTGCATCAAGATTTCTTTGATTCACCCCTTGCTCGTAAGCAATGAGTGAGCCAAGCAAGTTATCAATAGAATAGGTGTTTAAATCTTTAGATTCAGTGATTGCAGTAATTTTTGCATCATAAGAAGAAGGCAAGCATCTCAAAATCTTGTTAACTTTTTCATAGTTCGAAAGTTCTTTTCCTAGTGCATGCAATGAAGTAGCAATCTGAGTAAACCTAGTGTACATGTCAGAAATCGATTCATGAGGTTTCATACGAAAAAGTTCGTAGTCATGCAAGAGAATATTTAAACGGGATTGTTTAACTTCATTAGTGCCTTCATAAGTAATGCACAATTTATCCCAAATTTCTTTACCAGTCTTGCAAGTTGAAACACGCATGTAATCCTCAGATTTTAAAGCACAGAAAAAACAATTCAAACATTTCGCATTTAGTTGAGCTAAATCTCGTTCATCAAAAGTCCATTCGATAAAAGCAACTTCAGTTTTAAAACCGTTAATTTCACGAGAAGGTGGAGAATAACCTTCTTGAATAAGCTTCCACATGCGATAATCAGTAGATTGTAGAAAAGTTGACATGCGAGTTTTCCAAAAATCAAAAGGTAGGTTATAGAACAGTGGAGGTCGGGTAATAGAATACCCTTCCGTAGTGTTGCGATTCCCAAAGTTAGACATGGATCAAATTCAAAAAGTTTCCAAACTTTTATTTTCGAATCGAGCTCTGATACCACTTGAAAGTTCGATGGGGATGTTAAGCCCTATGAACTTAGTCCCAAACTAACCAAGAGGGGGGGGGGGGTGAATTGGTATTTTAAAACCTTCTTTTTAAAACAAGGAGTTAAAATCATATAAACCAAATCACACCACGAAAATAATGCGGAATTTAAACGTGCGGAAGCAAGAAAAAGAACACAGAAATTTATAGTGGTTCGGTCGACTCGACCTACGTCCACTCCTTGGAGGCACCCTCCAAGTATTGCACTACACAAAAAGTGACTCTCCTTTAGCCCCCACGGCTAGGTGGAGAAACCCTTACAAGAACCTCCTTTTTGCCACCCCGGCAAGGCAGAGAACCTATCTCCTTTTGCTTCCTCCTGAAGCTGGCAGAGAACCAGAACCAAAAGCAACACTCCTTACCTCTACCGACCCTTCCACGGACGAGAAACTCTAGACGAAGACGACGCAGAGAGATCCTTGAAGCAACCCTTGTGACACCCCTCACAAGCTCCCCCTCACAAGATCCTCTCTCTCTCTTCTCTCTCTCTTTCTCTCCTCAAGGCCTTCTTAGGTCAAGGCAGCAGCAAAAGGTCTTTTAAAAATGTTGAACAAGAGCTCTTTAAATAGAAGAGCTTCAAAAGAGCTCATTAATTGCAAGTTGCCGACTTTATCGTCCAGGCCGATCTGGACATCGGCCTGGCCGATCAGTACAAAACAATGAAGATCGGCCAGAGTATAGCCCTGAATGGGAAACAGGACGATTGAAAAATAGCTTGATCGTCCAGGCCGATATCACGATCGTCCTGGCCGATCAGTTCAAATCAGAGGAAAATCGTCCTGACAATAGCCCTGAATACGAGCTGGCCGATATTGATCGTCCTGAAGTAACTTAAGGTTTTTGACTATATCGGCCTGGCCGATCTTGCGATCGTCCAGGACGATATGATCGTATCAATCATCCTTAATTACTTCCTTGATTTCCTGAACAATTATGGCATAATCTGTTAATATCGTCAAGGCCGATCCGAGGATCGTCCTGGCCGATAATTTAAAGATATGGTATACCATACTTGTCTATGGCGGCTACTTCTTTCTGTTTTGAGCTTATCGTCCTGGCCGATACACGTATCGTCCAGGACGATCTGTTAACGTAGGCTGCCTTAATTAAGAATCCTTAATTTAGACTTTCTGTTTTAAGCTGATCGGCCAGGCCGATCAAAGAAATCGTCCTGGCCGATATGAGTAAAACCAGAATTTCTAAGTCTCTCAAGTGTGTGTGTGAAGGGTTACAAAGCATCAGTCTTTTTGACTATTACAAGAGGACTCAAAAGGTAAAAAACAAAAGTACAGACTGACTCAACCCTAAACCTACGCATTTCTGAACTTGGCTCCTTTTTGATTATTCGATCGTCGATTCCTGAAAAGTTAGAAGCAACAGGCTGTCCAAGAAAAGCAGTGTTTGTCAATCATCAAAACATAAGACATGAAAAATAGATTTGCAACATTTAGGCTCTTAGGGGTCTATCAAAAATTCTTCTACTTTAATTAAATAAAATTTTTAAGATAAGATAGAAACTCTAAACGGTCCTAAGAAGTAAGCTCGGACTCGTCGAGGGTTTTTCATGCATTCATATTATACTTTCTCGACCTTGTTAGGCATCTCCCCGCCTGCTGGTTCTGGCAGACTACCTGGCCTATGAGGGTGCCGATCTATCAAGGGGATGTTATGCAATCTCTAGGGAAAAACCTATTTTCTAAGCCAAGATTTTTAAACTGCTACATACAAATTTTGCATTCAATCTAGTCAATTAGCATGCATCGCATTAATAACAAATTTAAAAGAATCTAATATTTAATTGCATCTATTTAGACATCAAATACCCGACATAAGTTAAAGGGGTCAATTAAGGATCTGCTCTAGATGTCGACCCCATTCTTCTAAAATTTTCTAATTAACGTCCCTACAACTCTACAAAAAGACCGGACTCATATTTTAAAATCGTTTAGGTGGTTTAGCTGGCTCCCCAATCTAGGCCGGGGTAAGACCAGATTCGCATTGCACTAGCTAGATTCAGGGCGCTAACTTTTAGTGCTCAATTTAGGCTTAGGTTCTGAGGCTGGCTCGAGCCATAAGACCTCAATTTTTGGGAATTGAATCTCAAATTTCTAATAAAATTGACCACTCAAACTAAAAATTTCTTTCAATCAAATACAAGCCTAACACTTAGGATATATTGAGGTGTTTCTGAAGTAATTTAGAATCTTAAAACACCTCCTACTTTTCTTCATTTGACCCCGAAAATAAGTCTTCAATTTTGAACCAATCCCATTTGAAATTCCTACCATTTTCTTCCTTTGATATCAAACTTTGAAAATCATAAATAAAATTTCTACCGCTATTTTAATCGAGAGTTTTTGTAGAAAATTCTGATTTTCTACGATGTTATTAACTACGAGGGCTTACGCTCGTAGGAGATTTAGTAACCCAGATCTAATTTTCAAAATCAAAACCTTTCAAAATCTCTAATTAATTATTTTTGAGAAATTTAAAATACAACGATCATTATCGTCATTTTCAAACGATCGACAATGATTGATATCTTCTTTCTTTGGAAAGGTATATCAATTATTATCGTGGGTTTGATTATGAAATTAATGATCTTTCATCCAGATTAGCATAGCCAAACAATTTTGAATTTGACTACAATAATTTGGATAACTTTAAAATTTTGAAATTTGAACTAATTAGTGAATGATATTCTTCCCGTTTGGGATGATATATCGTTTCTAATGTTGTGTTATATTTCAAAACTAAAATTCAAAATTTAATCTTCCCAAAGATAATTAAATATTTTTTAAAACTATATATACTTAAATAAATATTTTTTTAATCAAAACAGTGCATGAAGATAATCTTTGCATTATTCCTTCTTTACCTATTATTTGTCAAAATGTGAATGATCATAGCATTGATACTAATCTAAATAATGTTTCCCCTTCTATTAAGCCTTTAATTGAGAATGGATCGTTAAGTAATATTATTTTGGATGAGGAGATTAATCAAACTGATGTGATTGTTTAGGACATTATCCAAATCGATGTGGTGAAGGAGAAAGGTGGTAATATAGGGGATAATAAAACCATTATAGAAGACAGTGTTTTCTATGAGGAAGGAGAATTGCCTCCTATAAGGGGGCAGTCGGGTATGATTAATGAAAGTAAGCTTCCTTTGAATGATCATTACCTTAGTAATGCTTTTACTGACACAGAGGATATGGATATATTGGCTAAATATTTTACCAAAGATGATAATGATACTAGCTATACCAAGGTGTGTGGTAGGAGAGGTAGGAAGCAAAGGAATGTTAGTTTAAAATAACCTAGAAACACCCATTTACATACTTCTCATTAACTTATTATTTTTTATGTTTAATGCTATTATTTATAATGTTAGGGCCATTAGGTGCCCTTCTTCTAAGTTTATAGTATAAACTTTTTGTTGTATTTATAATGTGTTGATTTATGTCTTTCTTGAGCCTCTTATCTCCTATGATAAGTTACTTTGTACTCCTAAATTTCTAGGATTTAAATATGCTATGTCAAATGTGGCCAATAAATTTTTGGTTTTTAGGAAAGATTTTGTTCGAGTAAACATTATTGGTGATTTTACTCAACTTATGCATTATAATATAAAAAGTTCTAATTTTAAATATTATGCTTCTTTTATTTATTCTACTTCTTCTCGTTACACTAGAAAGATTTATGGGAACAAATTACTCACTTTAATAGTATTTGCAATATTCCCTAGTGAAAGTGCTCTGATAACACTTGAGAGTTCGTTAGGGATGTTAAGCCCTTTTGAATTAGCCCAGGACTAACTAAGAGGGGGGGGGGGGTGAATTGGTATTTTAAAAAATATTTAAATAAAAAATAAAATCAAAACTCAATCCAAAATCAGCACAATAAAAATCAAAGTGCTAAAAAATAAATGCAGAAAGCAGTAATAAAAGGACACAGAGATTTATAATGGTTAGGTCAACTTGACCTACGTCCACTCCCCATTAGTGCCCTCCGGGTATGATTGGAAGCTAGGAGTGGAGGCAAGATTACACTTGGAGATAACACTACAAGGAAAGTGGTTGGATCAGGTATGATTGGAAATCTTAATAAATTTTTCATTGAGAATGTATTATTAGTAGCAGGCTTAGTATAACCTGTTAAATATAAGCCAGCTATGTGATAAAGGATATTGTGTGAAATTTTTTCCTACTATCTGAATATTAAGCCTAAATGATAAAGATATTTTGAATGATAAAAGGGTAAATAATGTGTATATGCTAGACTTTAATTATATTCAATCTCCTACTACTTTTTGTTTGAAAACTGTATATGATGAGTCATGGCTTTGGCATTGGAGACTTTGTCATTCTAGCATGAAAAACCTTAAAAGGATTACCCAAAAGAACTTTGTGAGAGGTATACAAAAACTAGACTTTACTAAGGACCACCTTTATGATGCATGTCAATTAGGAAAGCAAGTGAAGTCCTCTTTTCAGTCTAATAAGGATCTTAGAACTAGTAAACCATTAAAGATTTTGCATATGGATCTTTTTGGATCAATTAAAACTTTGAGTCTAGGAGGGAAGGTATATAAATTTGTGATTGTGGATGATTACTCAAGATTCACATGGGTTAGATTTCTATTTCATAAGAGTGAATCATTTGTGGAATTTAAAAACTTTTCGACTTAGATTAAAAAAAAACTAGGGTGTGAAATTATTTTTATACGAAGCGATCATAGAGGAGAATTTGAGAATGAGAAATTTGAAGAATTTTGTAAGGAGAAAGGAATTGATCATAATTTTTCTACACCTAGAACCCCTTAGCAAAATAGGGTAGTCGAAAGGAAAAATAGAACATTAATAGAAGCCGCCCGAGCAATGTTGGCAGAATACTCACTTCCTAAATATTTTTGGGCTGAGGCGATTAGCACTGCATGTTATATTCTAAATAGGGTGAATGTGAGATCTAAACTAAATAAAACACCCTATGAGTTGCTAAAAGGAAGAACACATAATTTTTCTCATTTGCATGTTTTTGGTTTCAAGGTATTCATTCATAATAATAGAAAATTTGCCTTAGGAAATTTTGATCCAAAATCAGATCAAGGAATTTTTGTTGGATACTCAAGTGTTGGAAAATCTTATAGAGTATTCAAGAGAAGAACTTTGGTAATTGAGGAGACCACACATGTTGTATTTGATGAATCTGGAAATATGGAAGATCCAAAAGTTGTACAAGATGAGATTGAGATTAACTCCCAAAAGATTGATAAAAGAAATTTGAAAGAAAATTTGGAAGAAAATGTGAAAGAAAATTTGGAGATAGAAAACCCTTTGCCTAGAGATTTCAATTTTTCTAAAAACAACCTAAGAAAATTGATTATAGGTGAACAAAGTGAGGGTGTGAGGACTAGGCGTGGATTAAACAAATAAGTCATTCATTATGCCTTCATTTGAACTATATAACCCACAAATATTGATCAAGCATTTTCGGATGAATTTTGGATTTTGGCCCTGCAAAAAGAGTTGAATCAATTTGTAAGAAATAAAGTTTGGAAATTAACTACAAGGCCAAAGGATCAAAGTGTAGTTAGAACTAAGTGGGTATTTGAAAACAAAATGAATGACTCAGGAGTAGTCATTAGAAATAAGGCTAGATTAGTTGCTAAGGGGTATAATCAGATTGAACGGATTGATTTTGAGGAGACTTTTGCCCCTGTAGCTAGACCTGAAGCAATTAGGGTTTTGCTAGCTTTTGTATGTTTTAGAGGATTCAAATTGTATCAAATGGATGTAAAAAGAAGATGTTTTTATAGAACAACCACAAGGTTTTTGAAAATTCTAAATACCCAAATCATATTTTCAAGTTGAGAAAGGCATTGTATGGATTGAAACAGGCACCTAAGGCTTAATTGAAAGATTGAGCACCTTCTTACTTGAAAGATCTTTTGAAAAAGGAAGTGTGGATACAACTCTCTTTTAAAGAAATGTGGAAAGGATATACTCATTATTCAAATTTATGTGGATGATATCTTTTTTGAATCTTCAAATAAAAATCTTTGTGATGATTTTTCTAAAATAATGAGTAGTGAATTTGAGTTGAGTCTAATGGGAGATTTAAGTTACTTTTTAGGATTTAGCATTAAATAAATTGAGGAAGGTACATTTCTTAGTCAGTCAAAATATGTTAAAGACATCCTCAAAAAGTATGAAATGGATAATGCTAAACCTGTTAGTACACCAATGAGTTCCTCAGTTCAGTTGGATAAGGACCTTAAGGGAAAATCTATTGATCAAAAGAAATTTAGAGGGATAATTGGATCTTTACTTTACTTGACTACTAGCCGACCCAATATCATGTTTAGTGTTTGCTTATGTGATAGATTTTAATTAGATCCAAAAGAATCACATTTGACAGTAGTGAAAATGATTTTAAGATATGTGTTAGGAACTTAGAACTTAGGAATTTGGTATCCAAAGTTTAGCTCTTCATATGAAATAATTGGTTATTTAGATTATGACTTTGGAGGTTGTAGGGTAGATAAAATGAGCACTTCTATAACAAGTCAATTTATTGGAAATTCTCTGCGCTCTTGGTCCAGTAGAAAACAAAATTCAGTAGCCCTATCTACTGTAAAAGCTGAATACATTGCATTAGGAAGTTTTGTGGCACAAGTTCTTTGGTTGAAATAATAGTTAATTAATTTAGGATTAACTATAGGCACTATTCCAATTTATTGTGATAACACTAGTACTATTTATATTTCTAAAAATCCTATTCAATATTCAAGAACCAAACATATAGATGTAAGGCATCATTTCATAAGGGAATATGTATCCAAAGGAGAAATTGAACTCACTTATTTTTCTACTGAAAATCAACTTGCAAATATTTTTAAAAAACCTTTAGCCTTTGATACTTTCAGTGTATTAAGGACAAGGCTTGGTGTGATTGATTTGAGTACTTAAATAAAAATATTTTTACAACATTGATGTTTATTTACTAGTTAATGTGTTTATATATTTTTATATGTTTATGAACTTGTATGTGTGATTTTCTTTATTTAGAGTTTGAGTCTTTTCTTTATTTTGTATTTTTAGTGTGTTTGTATTTTAGTTTTTTGATCGAGTACAAAAAATTTGAAAATTTTGAGTGACAATCGTCCGGGACGAAATTTTTTTCATACGAGATGATTTGTGTAGTGTGTCAAACTATCAGATTTTGAACCGTTTGAGTGCAGTTTTTAGTGTTTTATTGTCACTTCATCTGTATGATCGTCATGATCATTCGGGATGAAATATTTTTCAAACGACAGGATGAATGAATAAAGTGGTTGAATGGATATAGTAGTTTTTAATACGAACTTCGTACGTAAGAACCTTTGATTCGTCCTGACGAACACATGTCAGTTCGATGGAGGGGACAGTTTCAACTGCCATTAAAATGATCATAAGTTCTGATCGTCCCATGACAAACATGTGTTCGTCTATACGATCAGCCTGGTCAAAAGTTTGTATGAAAGGATGCTTCATAAGTTGTGTTGATTACGAAAAGCCGTTTCATTTGAACGCATTGGTTCGTCCAAACAAAATTTCATACAAGAAAAAATTTTTTTGTCCGGTACGAACGTGTCGTTTTCAATAAATAGAAGGGCTTTTGAACTCAAAAATCACACTCAAAACTTCACTTTCAATCTCTTTCGTACTCTAGATCTTTTTCAAATGGTGAGTTCAAGTAAGAGAAAAAGGATTCTAGCAAAGAAACCACATAGAAATTCTTCTGAAAACTTACTTTCCAAAGCAAATGAGGAATCTTTTCCTAGGTTTGCCTCAGCGAAGATCACACACTCCAGAATCCTAATCCAAGAACAACTTATCTTTCAGGTAATGAACTTATTTACCTCAACACAATTTGGTTTTATCCTTACCCTTGTATATCTTTACAATAAAGAAACCTTTCACTACTTTCTCGCCAACATGTCCTTTAATTCTGACCATTCTATAATCCGTTCCTTTGTCTTCAAATAAAAATTTGAAATCACCAAGGCTGACTTAGGAGCCTTTTTGAATTTAAAGACAGAGGGAGCCAAATCTCATCACTTGATTAACACTCATGATTATGCATGGTATGAAATTAATAATATGATTAGACGAAACAATATGAACGAATATGTGGATAGAATATCCGATCTCGTTCGAAATGCACGTATCATCCAGCATGTCCTTAGAACTTCTATAATTCCTAAAGTTGGTGAAAGAATCAATATTACCCCTCTTCTTTCTATGGTGACCTTCTTGATCATGACTAAAGAACCTATAGATGAAGCCTAACTTATCCTTGACTATCTTTATGGCCTGTCTGAAATTGGACATGTAGAGCATAAGAGAAAGAAGTACATCGCCTTAGGACATCTAGTTGCCTACATTATGGACAAGAAATACAATTTGGTTCATCCTGATAAAGAGTTTGAAGAACTGCTCTACTACAACGATAGATCATTTAGAGCAATCTTCAAAGAAGAACCAAGTAAAACACATGTCATTAGTGATACAGAGGAAGAACCAGAAGCTGCACCTACACCCTCCAATGAACCAAATTATCAGGATTTGGTTCAAAGATTTGATCGCCTAGAGACTCATTTTAATCAAATTGAGACTCATCTTCAGCAGCAGGCCATACAGTATCAATGTGACATGAGTTTTATGAGGGATCAGATGAGTGATATCAGTACTAATGTGCTTATGATGAGTACTTACTTTAACATCTTTGGTGCTGCACCTCCTCCTCCTCCTCCTGATCTGGGTCCTTCTCAGTGATAATTGCACTTAATTTTATATATTTTCTGTAGTTTGTGTGTTAGTTGTTGTTTTAAGTAAGTTTGTTGTATTTTCTTTTCTTTAGATGTTTTGTTTTTGTATTAATATGTTGACCTTAGATTGTAATATCTTCATAGTGATATCAATATATGTTCTCGTGTTTTGTATTTAACGGTATTGAAATGTGTGTTAGCCTTTATGACAATCATTAGATTTTTGATCTTTATAGTACTATACTATGAAATGCAAGTCAAAATTAAATTCATTAGAAAATCTAATCTTTTCTAAATTTAAGTTTTGCTTATAACTCGATATAATTAAGTTTGTTAATTTCATGTCTCTTATTTAAACTACATTAATTCTAATATTATTATTGCAACTATGATGTTTTCTTATTTTTTATTTCACTTATTAATAAATATTTATACACTTAGAAAAAATTGAAATTTTTTATTATTGATTTTAGAAAGATCAAAATTACTCTTGAAAAAATGTACAAAAGTACAAAAATAAAAAAGAATGCGTAATGGTTTGCAAGTAGAAAAAGAGGCACAAAATAAGCCCATAAGTAAAAAGATGCAAAAAAAAATGTGCCAATAATTTGACAAATATGCGCAAAGCGCCACATGTAGTAATTATTTCTTTCCATTATCTTTTAATCTTTTAATTCAAATTGATCTATTATACATTTATATTCTGTATTGAAATTTGAAATATACAAATTTTCTATTCATCCTTTTTACAATGATTTTCTCTATCTTACTGTCTATATTGACTCATATTTTTTCATATATTCTTTCTATTATCAATGTTATATCTTTTCTTAAATTCTATGAATTAATATGATTTGCCTAATGTTTAATTTTATTTGCATAACATATTTCTATCACTTTCAAGATTGAATTATCAAATGATTTTCATATGTCTACTTACATTTCAAGTCTTTTTCTTCTTTACTTTTTGCTGTTGTCAAAAAGGGAGAGAAATTGTTTGTATCGTGGTTTTGGTTTTGTTTGATTCGTATTGTATGTGTGTGTGAATTAAATTGTTTGTATCGTGGTTTTGATTTTGTTAGATTCGTATTGTATGTGTGTGTGAATTAAATTATTTGTATCGTGGTTTTGGTTTTATTTGATTCGTATTGTATGTGTGTGTGTCTGTTTTTGTTTTTTTGTTTTGTGTTTTGTGTATGTTGTATATGTTGTCTGTTTGTTTTATTTGTGTTTGTTGTGTATTTCTAAAAATGCCTCCTTATTTACACGTGTTCATCAATTCAGGGGAAGTTTAGGAGATTCTTAGAATTTGAAAACTTTACAAACAAAAATTATTTTACCATCATTAAAAAGGGGGAGATTGTTAAGAGAGTTGTTATTTGTATGTTTTACATTCTTGCAACTTATATAGTTTTGATGGTTTTAAATATTATTGTTTTATGTATAGTTATCTCCTAACACTTTTAAGAAGAGTTGTTTTTTCTCTTGTGTGTACTAACATTTTAGGAAAATCAAACTCCAGACTACAAAGACTTCAAATCAAATTCAGCACGAGATACTTTATGTATTTAAAACTTGTATTTTTCTTTGAATTAAGTTTGAGAGAGAGTGATTGTAATTGAGTGAATACACACACACACACTTTAGGAGATCTTGAGAAATTTGTACTGATCGTACGGGACGAACCTAGTTCGTACGGGATGATTAGGTCAGTTATCTCCTCATAAGAGCAAAGGAACAAACAAGAGTTGAAGAAATTTTTTTTAAGTCCTGATCATCCAGGACGAAGTGTATTCGTCCCAGGACGAAATGTTCTCTGAAAAATTTTTGTTCAAGAACGAAGTATATTCGTTCGAGGACGAGTTGCTCTCTGGAGTATTTTCATCCAGGACAAAGTGTATTCGTCACGGGACAAAGTGAACCGACTCTGAAAAATTAAGTGCATTCTACAGTTTTTGGGAACCGACCTATGGAATAACCGTTCGTACTGGATGAACCTAGTTCTTATGGGACGATGTGTGTGTACGAAGTCATTTTGTACCTATATATATTAGGTTCATTTCCATCGCTTTTAAGTAAAATCATCCAGGATGATCCACAATCATACGGGATGATCCAATTCGTATTGACTTGAATATTTGCAGTTTTTGGATGGTTTTTTGTGTCTTTTCTATAAATAGTCCAATCTCAACTTCCACTTCATCTTTTTGCCTACTGATATTTGTGCATATTGAAAGAAGAGTCAAGGAGAGATTGTGAGAGAGTGTTTGAAGGTGATTTCTTGCCATTGGAGCATGAAGGTTTCACTTGGTACTCAAAGGTAAGAGTCTTTACTCTTAGTTTGTGATTACTTCACTCTTTTCTCTCTTCCTTCTAGAATTCTTGTGAATAAAATCTATCAAGGAGATCTGGTTCTCTGCCGACACTTGAAGAGTGTGAACAGCCGAGAGTTCTCTGCCCATACTAGGAGAGGGTGAAAGGACGAAGGGCTCTCTGCCCACACTTGGAGAGTGTGAACAGCTGAAGGGTTCTATGCCTACACTGGGAGAGTGTAAAAGGATGACGATTCTCTGCCAACATTGGGGATAGTATAAAAGGATGACGGTTCTCTGCCAACACTAGGGATAGTGTAAAAGGATGACGATTCTCTACCGCACTGGGTAGTGGTGAAAAGAGTTTTTGTAAAGGCTTCTCTACCTTGCTGTGGGTGCTAAAGGAGAGTCACTAGTGGTATTATTGCAATACTCGGAGGTTGCCTCCGGGGAGTGGATGTAGGTCAAGTTTGACTGAACTACTATAAATCTTGTATCTTTTATTTTTTGTTGATTTTTGTTTCTAATTTGTGGTTGAAAAATCTATTTCTACACAACTCATTAAAGTTTATTTTTTGGTTTAAAAAAATTTAAAAAAGGGATTAGTTTTTAATTACCAATTCACCCCCATCTTGGTTAGCTGCTGGGACATAAGCTTAGGTTTAACAACCTAATTCATAGTGATCGAGTTTCAACACACACTTGGGAAGAGAGTTATACTTCTCATCACTAATGTGAACATGCTTATGTTCTAAGTTATCTATCAATGTTAGCATCTAGGTACCATGTATAAAACCTTCTAAATTTATATGTAATTATATATGTTTTGACCAAATCTTGTAAAGGTAACTCACTAACATTTTTTATACCCCTTCGCATGTGCTTGGGAGTGTTATGCATGTACATGATGGTTGAATCTATTCTGTAGTGGGTCTTATGGGGTTTATGTACAATTTTGAAATCTATAATTTCTCTTTATGGAACCATGAGATTACAACATTGTGTTCTCTATCTTTTAGAAATATTAATTTGAGAGCTATGATAGTGGTGTATTTCTGCAGCATATATGATTAGGCACCATAGCTATGCCACCTTTAGAATTAGTATACATTTCTTCCTATTGTAATCTAACAATAGTTCAGGTAACCCAAGATTTTTATTTTGAACCCCCTTTGTACGTGTTTGGAAGTATTATGTGTGCATGTCAGTCTACATGTGTTATATTATGGGTCCTAGGGTTTTTTTACATGTTTGAAAATTTAAAACATTTCCCCTTGGGGTACTGCTATTATAAGGTGGGAGTTTGTCCTTGTGTTTTGATAATTACAAATATTATTTGATATTTATTTACCATTCCTTGCTTTATACATTGCATATAATTTAATATGTGTTACTAATATTTAAGGTTTATCATACAAAAAGTACCATCAAAGAATCAAAGCTCAAGAAAGTATTGCTTCAGTTAGTCATTGTTTAAAAGGGTTTGCATTTATTTTTCTCTAGTAAATTTCTAGATTTCATGCATAACATGCTATATAAAAGAAACCGTGCACACACATATAAAAGAATGAAAAATAAATAGTTTAATTAATTATATTATATAATGCATATCATGCTATATGATATCATCGATTAGAAATTAATTAAAATTTTTAATTAAGGTGAGAAATTAAATTTTTATTACAATGAATCATTCTGTATGATATGAACAACATATCTTATAGGATGATCAACGATTATAAAAATGACCATTATTTAATTTTGGTTTCTACAAATAAGTAAATTTTAAATTTTAAATTTATATTTATTTGATTTAAAAAATGTTGAATTATTAATATGTTGATTTTTTGGGAGAATTTTAATTTTATGATTTTAGTTTTTGTTGAAACTTGTTCACTATGAGTTAGGTTGTTAAACCTAAGCTTTTGTCCCAACGGCTAACCAAGAGGGGGGGGGGGGGGGGGGGTGGGGGGGTGAATTGGTAATTTAAAATTTAATCCCTCTTTTGAATATTTTTTCTGAAAATAAACTTTAATGAGATTTGTAGAAATAGTTTTTCAACCATAATTTAAAAACAGTAAAGCAAAAAATAAAAAGCAGCAAAAAAATAAAAGACACAAGATTTAGAGTGGTTCGATCAAACATGACCTACATCCACTCCCCGGAGGCACCCTCCGAGTGTTGCACTAATATCACTTGTGACTCTCCTTTTGCACCCACAGCAAGGCGGAGAAGCCTTTTCAAAAACTCTTTTCACCACTACCCGGTGCGGCAGAGAATTGTCGTCCTTTTACACTATCCCTAGTGTTGGCAGAGAATCATTCTTTCTTTCACACTCTCTTGGTGTAGGTAGAGAACCCTTCGTCCTTTCATACTCTCCTAGTGTGGGCAGAGAACCCTTCATCCTTTCACACTCTCCTAGTGTGGGTAGAGAACCCTTCATTCTTTCACACTCTCCTAGTGTGAGCAGAGAACCCTTCGGCTGTTCACACTCTTGAAGTGTCGGCATAGAACCAGATCTCCATGATAGATCTTCTCACAAGAAATCTAGAAGAAAGAAAGAAAAGAGTGAAGTAATCACAAAGCAAAAGAAAAAACTCTTACCTTTAAACACCAAGTGAAGCCTTCTTACTCCAATTGTAAGAATTATCCTTTGAACACTCTCTCACACTCTCTCCTTAACTCTTCTTTCAATAGGCATGAAGATCAGTGGGCAAAAATATTAAGTGGTAGTCTTAATTGGACTATTTATTTGAAAGACAAGAAAAACTGTCCAAAAATTACAAATTTTTAAGTCTGTCAGCATTGGATCATCCCGTACGATCATGGATCATCCTGGACTATTTTACTTAAATGTGTTGGAAACGAACCAAATGTATATTGGTACGAATCAAATTCATACTTGATCATCGTCCCATACGAACTAGGTTTGTCCGGTACTAATGATTATTCCATATGTCGGTTCCCATAAACTACAAAACGTCACCAAAATTTTTAGAATCAGTTCACTTCATCCTAGGATGAATATGGGTTCATCCGAACAAAATTTTTATAGAAGACAAATCATCCTAGGATGATTTTGAGTTCGTATGAACAAAAATTTTCCAGAGAGTAATTCGTCCTACCACAACTATAAATTTCGTCTGAACGAAAATTCTCTAGAGGAGATTTTGTCCAGGGATGATTTTGAGTTCGTCTGGACGAAATATTTCAAAAGAGATTTAGTCCTTGAACGAATATAAATTTTGTCTGAACAAATATTTTTCAGAGAACATTTCATCCTGGGATGAATTTGAGTTCGTCCTAGACGATCAGAACTTAAAAAAAATTTCTTCAACTCTTGTTCGTTCCATTTCTCTTTTTATAAGATAACTAATCTGGTCGTCTCGTACGAACATGGTTCGTCTTGTACGATCAGTTTAAATTTTTCAAGATCTCCTTAAGTGTGTGTGTATTTATTCACTTAAATACAATCACTCCCACACAAACTTAATTCAAAGAAAAATACAAGCTTTAAATTTTAAAACATCTCATGCATTTCATGTTGAATTTGATTTGAAGTCTTCAGTAGTCTGGAGTTCGATTTTCCTGAAATGTTAGTGCACACAAGAGTAAAAATAAATCTTCCAAAAAGTGTTAGGAGATAACTATACATAAAATAATAATATTTGGAATCATCAAAACTATTCTAGTTGCAAGAATGTAAAACATGCAAATAATAACTCTCTTAACAATCTCCTCCTTTCTGATGATGGAAAAATAATTATTGTTTGTGTATATTCAAATTCTAAGAATCTCCTAAACTCCCCTTAAATTGATGAACACATGAAAATAAGGAGGCATTTGAATCAAAAAATTTTTTGTTTTCAAAATTTTTAGAGATACAAAAGAAAACTAACACACACATACACTACGATAGAACAAATAATTTCTTCCACTTTTTGACAATAGTGAAAAGGGAAGAAAAAAAAGACCAAAAATGTAAGCAGTCATATGATAATCCTTTGATAATTGATCCTTGAAAGTGATTGAGATGAATTTTGCAAACAAAATCAAAATATTAGGCAAATCATAGTAATTTATAAATTTTAAAAAGAGATATAACATTGATAATAAAAAGTATTTATCAAAAATATGAGTCAATTTAGACACTAAGATAGAGAAAATCATTGCAAAAAAGGATGAATAGAAAATTTGTATATTTCAAATTTTAATACGGAATATAAATGTACAGTAGATCAATTTGAATTAAGAGATAAAAAGATAATGGAAAGAAATAACTACCACATGTGGCGCTTTGCGCATCTTTTTCAAATTTGTGGCATATTTTTATACATCTTTTTTACTTGTGGTCTTATTTTATGCCTCTTTTTTAACTTGCAAACCATTGCGTATTCCTTTTGATTTTTGTACATTTGTACATTTTTCAAGAGTAATTTTGATCTTTGTAAAATAAATAATTAAAAATTTTAAATTTTTCTAAGTGCATGAATATTTATTGATAAGTGAAATACCAAATAAGAAAACATCATAGTTGCAATAATAATATTAGACATTAATGTAGTCTAAATAAGAGACATGAAATTGACAATCTTAATTACATCAAGTTATAAGCAAAACTTAAATTTAGAAAAATTAGATTTTCTAATGAATTTAATTTTAACTTGGATTTCAAAGTATAGCACTAATAAGATCAAAAATCTAATGATTTTCATAAAGGCTAACACACATTTCAAAAACTAAATTGAAGCCAAAACAGGGTAACATATATTGATATCAAAATGAAGGATATTATAATTGAAACATAAGATATCAATATGACATAAGATTTAAAAACAACAACATCTAAAGAAAATAAAATACATCACATTTTTCTAAAACAAAAAACTAACACACCAACTAGATAAAATACATAAAATCAAGTGCAACTGTCACTCCGAAAGACCCTAATCTGGAGGAGGATGAGGAGGAGGTGCAGCACAGAAGATATTAAAATAAGTACTAATCATAAGCATGTTTGTATTAATATCATTCATATGATCCCTCATAAACCCCATGTCATCCTGTTATTATGCCTCGTGCTGCGGAAGATGAGTCTCAATTTGATCAAAACATTGATCAACATGAGTCCCTAGGTGATCAAATCTTTGAACCAAATCCTGATAATTTGGGTTATTGGCGGGTGCAGGTGCAGCTTCATGTTCTTCCTCAGGAATGACATGTGATTTACTTGGTTTTTTTTCAAGATTGCTCTAAATGATTCGTTGTTATAGTAGAGCGGTTGTTCAAACTCTTGATCAAGATGAACCAAATTGTATTTCTTATCCAGAATGTAAGCAACTAGATGTCCTAAGGCAATGTTATTCTTTCTCTTATGCTCTACAAGTCTAATTTCAGATAGCCCATATAGATAGTCAAGAATAAGATGGGCTTCATCAATAGGTTCTTTAGACACGATTAAGAAGGTCATAATAGAAAGAAGATGGGTAATGTTGATCCTATCACCAGCTTTAAAAATTATAGAAGTTCTAAGAAAATGCTGGATGATACGAGCATTACGAACTAGACCGGACACCTTAGGCATATGCTCATTAAAATTGATTCCTCTAATCACTTTATTAATTTCATACCATTGATATTCAGTTGAAGTGATCAAGGTATGTGCTCTAGCTCCCTCAGTCCTTAAGTTTAAAAAGGCTCTTAAGTCAGCTTTGGTGATTTCATCTTTTGCTTAAAGACCAAGGAACAGATAACAGTATGGTCAGAGTTGAAAGACATGTTTGCAAGGAAATAGTGGAAAGTTTCTTTGTTGTAGAGATAAACTAGGGTGAGGATGAAACAAAACTGAGTTGAGGCAAACAAGTTCATTTCCCGGAAAGTTAGTTGTTCCTGGATATGAATTCTAGAGGGTGTGATCTTGGCGGAGACCAATCTAGGAAAGGATTCTTCATTGGCTTTAGAAAGGAAGTTCTCAGAAGAATTCCTAGGTGGACCCCTAGACAAAGTTTTTTGATGCTTGCTAGAACTTGCCATTGATAAGATCTAAGGAACGAAAGGATTTGAAAGTGAAAGTGAAATGAGAGTGTGACAGTTGAGTTTAAAAGCCCGTCTATTTATTGAAGAAATGACTGTTCGTACCGGACAAAACTTTACGTTCATCCTGTACGAAATATATTCGTCCCGTACGAAAAAAATTTCATATGGATGAATGTATGCGACCAAAACAAAATGTCTTTTAATAATCATACAACTTACTAAGCGTCCTTTTATACAGACTTTTGAACAGAGTGATCGTACAGACAAACACGTGTTAATCTCGGGACGATAAGAACTTATGATTGTTTTAATGGCTGTTGAAACCGTCCCCTCCATTAAACCGACATGTGTTCGTCCGGATGAACCAAAGTTTCATACTTACAAAATATAGCATTAAAAACTACCTTATCCGTTTAACTACTTTATTCAATCATCCCGTCGTTTGAAAAACATTTTGTCCTAGATGATCGTGGTGATCGTACAGACAAAGTGACAATTAAAAACTAAAAAACTGCACACAAACAGTTCAAAATCCGACAGTTTGACACAACACTAATCGTCCCGTACGAAAAAATTTCGTCACGAACGATTGCCACTCAAATTTTTCAAAAACAAGCACTTAATCAAAACTAAAACACAAGCACACTAAAAACATGATGAAAACGAAAAGAAAATCTCAATCAAAACAAAAACACAAGCACACTAAAAACATTAACTAGAAAACACATATCAATGTTGTAGAAAACATTTTTAATTAAGCATTCAAATCAATCACACCTAGCCTTATTCTTAATGCACTGAAGGTATCAAAGGCTAAAGGTTTTATAAAATTATCTGCAAGTTGATTTTCTGTAGAGACATGAGTGAGTTCAATTTCTCCTTTGGATACATGATCCCTTATGAAATAATGCCTGATGTCTATATATTTGGTTCTTGAATGTTGAATAGGATTTTTAGAAATACAAATAGAACTAATGTTATTACAATAAATTGGAATAGTGCCTATAGTTAATCCTAAATAAATTAACTGTTATTTCAACCAAAGTACTTATGCCACACAACTTCCAAATGCAATGTATTCAACTTCTGCAATAGATAGAGCTACTGAATTTTATTTTCTACTAGACCAAGAGACTAAAGAATTTCCAATAAACTGACATGTTCAAGAAGTGCTCTTTCTATCCACCCTACAACTTGCAAAGTCAGAATCCGAATAACTAATTATTTCAAATGAAGAGCTAAACTTAGGATACCAAATTCCTAAGTTCTGAGTTCCTAATAGATATCTTAGAATCATTTTTACTGCTATCAAATGTGATTCTTTTGGATCTGATTAAAATCTAGCACACAAGCAAACACTAAACATGATATCGGGTTGGCTAGCAGTCAAGTAAAGTAAAGATCCATATATCCATTTAAATTTCTTTTGATCAATAGACTTTCCCTTAGGGTCCTTATCCAACTAAACTAAGAAACTTATTGGTGAACTAACAGGTTTAGCATTATCCATTTTATACTTTTTGAGGATGTCCTTAACATATTTTGACTATGTAAAAAATGTACCTTCCTCAATTTGCTTAATACTAAATCTTAGAAACTAACTTAAATCTCCCATTAGACTCATCTCAATTTCACTACTCATTATTTTAGAAAAATCATAACAATAATTTTTATTTGAAGATCCAAAAATAATATCATCCACATAAATTTAAACAATGAGTATATCCTTTCCACATTTCATCAAAAAGAGAGTTATATCCTCACTTCTTTTTTCAAAATATCTTTCAAGTAAGAAGGTGCTCAACGTCTCATACCAAGCCCTAGGTTCCTATTTCAATCCATATAATGCCTTTTTCAACTTGAAAAAATGATTTGGGTATTTAGATTTTTTAAAACCTGGAGGTTGTTCTACAAAAATATTTTCTTGAATTACTCCATTTAAAAAGGCACATTTTACATCAATTTGGGATAATTTAAATCCTCTAAAACAGTCAAAAGGCTAGCAAAATCCTAATTGCTTTAAGTCTAGCTATAGGGGCAAGGGTCTCCTCAAAATCAATCCATTAGATCTGATTAGACCCCTTAGCAACTAGTCTAGCCTTAATTCTAATGACTAATCCTGAGTCATTCATTTAGTTTTTGAATACCCACTTAGTTCCAACTACGCTTTTATCCTTTGGCCTTGTAGTTAGTTCCCAAACTTTATTTCTTACAAATTGATTCAACTCTTCTTACATGGCTAAAATCCAAAATTCATCCGAAAGTTCTTGATCAATATTTGTGGGTTCTATAGTTGAAATGAAGGCTGAATGATTGACTTCTTTGTTTAATCCATGCCTAGTCCTTACACGCTCACTAGGTTCACCTATAATCAGTTCCCTTGGTTGATTTTTAGAAAATCTCAAATTTCTAGGCAAAGGGTTTTCTATCTTCAAATTTTCTTCCATATTTTCTTCCAATTTTTTTTACAAATTCATTTTATAAATCTTTTGAGAGTTAATCTCAATCTCACTTCTATAACATTTGGCTCTTTCAAAATTCCAGATTAATCAAATACAAGATGTGTGGTCTCCTCAATTACCAAAGTTCTTCTATTGAATACTCCCTAAGATTTTCCAACACTTGAGTATCCAACAAAAAATCCTTCATCTGATTTTGAATCAAATTTTCCTAAGGCAGGTTTTCCATTGTTTTGAATGAATACCTTGCACCCAAAAACATGCAAATGAGACAAATTAGGTGTTCTTCCTTTTAGCAACTCATAGGATATTTTATTTAATTTAGATCTCATATTTACCCTAGTCAGAATATAACATGCAGTGCTAATCGCCTCAGCTCAAAAATATTTAGGAAGTGATTATTCTGCCAACATTGCTCGGGCGGCTTCTATTAATGTTCTATTTTTCCTTTTAACTATCCCTTTCTGCTGAGGGATTCTAGGTGCAAAAAAGTTGTGATCAATTCCTTTCTCCTTACAAAATTCCTCAAATCTTTCATTTTCAAATTCTCCTCCATGATTACTTTATATAAAAATAATTTCACACCCAAGTTTTCTTTGAATCCAAGTCAAAAATTTTCTAAATTCCTCAAATGATTCACTCTTATGAAATAGAAATCTAACCCATGTGAATCTTGAGTAATCATCCATAATCACAAAATCGTATATCTTCCCTCCTAGACTCACAGTTCTAACTGGTCCAAAAAGATCCATATGCAAAATCTCCAATGGTTTACTAGTTCTAAGATCCTTATTGGACTGAAAAGATGATTTCACTTGCTTTCCTAATTTACATGCATCACAAAGGCGGTCCTTAGTAAAGTCTAGTTTTGGTATACCTCTCACTAATTTCTTTTGGATAATCCTACTAAGGTTTTTCATGCTAGAATGACAAAGTCTCCTATTCCAAAGCCATGACTCATCAGATACAATTAAAAAAAAAAGCAGTAGGAGTTTGAATTTAATTCAAGTCTAGTATATAAATATTATTTATCCTTTACCATTCGAAATATCTTTACCATTTAGGCTTAATATGCAGCTAGTATAAAAAAATTTCACATAATATTCTTTATCACATAGCTTGCTTATACTTAACAGGTTATGCTTTAAGCCTTCTACTAATAACACATTCTCAATGTAAAGTTTATTAACATTTCCAATCATACTTGATCCAACCACCTTCTTTGTGGTGTTATCTCCAAGTGTAACCTTGCCTCCACTCCTGGCTTCCAGCGATATGAATTGTGCAGTATCTCCAGTCATATGCTTTGAACATCTGCTGTCCATGTACCATATGCTCTCACTAGGTCTTGTGTGAGAGCGACCCTACAAAATTATCAAATGTTATACCTAGGAACCCAAACAAGTTTCGGTTCTCCTTTTAGCAATTTATAATCAGATGCATGTATGATTTGTCGAGGTTTATGCATCTTAGGTCTCCACAAAAAATAAGTTTTCATCTTCAAAGTACAGATGTGAGCTATATGTCCAAATAATCCACAATTATTACATTTGACTTTTGGAAATGTATTCCTAAGTCTTCTACCATTCATCTGTCTATTCAGGGATTGCATAAATTTAGGATACAAAATAGGATTAGTAAAATATTTAAGTTTAGGGGGTATCCTATTATCCTCAAGAGCTTTTATCATTAATTTGTAAAATGAATTCGTATCTTCCAAAATTAAATTTTTATAATTTGATCTATAAATCTTGCTCTCTGATTTATCCTTAAAATTTTTAAAATCTTTTTCAAGTTCAGCATAGGATGATTTTAAATTTTAATATTTTTTATTCAAGTCATCAAACTCATCAAGTAATTTAATGTGATTGTCATCAATTAAAGCATGATCTTTCGTAAGGATTTCATGTTCTTTTTATAATTCTTCAAACTTTAAACTTAGACTAGCATGTATTTTCTTCATTTTCCTATACGTATCATACATGTGTTCAGAAACTTTAAAAAGTTCATCATAGGTTAAGTCACATACCTCTTCTTGATCTGACTGATCAAGACTATTGGCCATTAAGCTTAGATTAGTGACTTTCTCTTACTTTTCAGTCTCTGATGAATCTGAAGCTGAGTCTACCTAGAAAGCTATTTGAAACTTCTTCTTGACCTTCTTAATAATTGGTTCTTCCTCTACCTTCTCCTTGTTAGGAGTGGCTTTGAGTTTTGCGCATTCAGTCTTGATATGACCAGGTTTCCTGAACTAATAGAAAATCACATCATTTAAAACGATGGCATTTCTATTAAATTTACTTATATTCGAATGCTGGCGTCTCTTCTGCTTCCACTTCAGAAAGCTTCTGAATTGTCTAATCATCAATGTGATGTCGTCTTCATCCTCAGGTTGTGAGTGTTCACTCTCAGACTCTTTCACATTTAGTGCTGTGTTCTTCTACCTTCGTGGTTCACCTTCATCAATCTTTCTTTGGCAAATTCCTTGCTCGTAAGTAATTAGCGAACCAAGAAGATTGTCAATAAAGTAAATGTTTAGATCTTTAGACTCTGTAATTATAGTTGTTGCAGCATCATAAGTAGTAGGCAAACAATGAAGAATCTTATTAACCATTTCAGCATTTGTTAATTCCCTACCAGTGCATGCAAAGAGGTGACTATTTGTGTGAATCTTATGTACATATCAAAAATGGATTCATTTGGTTTCATACAAAATAGTTCATAATCATGCAACAAGATATTAAGTCTAGATTGCTTAACCTCATTAGTCCCCTTATAAGTTATACAAAGTCTATCCCATATGTCCTTCCAACTTTTGCAAGTGAAAACCCGCATATAGTCTTCTAATTTTAAAGCACAAAAGAAACTATTCAAGCTTTTGGCGTTTAGTTGTGCTAAGTCACGTTCTTCTACTGTCTAGTCTGCAAAAGGTGTTTCAACTCTAACTCTGTCAACTAGTCTAGTTTGTTTTGTATACCCTTCCTGAACTAAGATCTAGATACGATAATCAAGTGACTGTAAAAAAGTAGACATACATGTTTTCCAAAAATCAAAAGGTATATTGTCGAACAGTGGAGGTCTTGTTATAGAGTAGCCCTCAGGTGTATTTTGATTTCCAAATGTAGCCATCTGCGTTAATCAAAAAATAGTCTAAACTTATGATTTTGAAACAAAGCTTTGATACCACTTGTTGAAACTTGTTCACTATGAATTAGGTTGTTAAACCTAAGCTTTTGTCCTAGCGGCTAACCAAGAGGGGGGTGAATTGGTAATTTAAAATTTAATCCTTCTTTTGAATATTTTATACCAAAAAATAAACTTTAATGAATTTTGTAGAAATAGTTTTTCAACAATAATTTAAAAATAGTAAAGCAGAAAATAAAAAGCTGCAAAAACTAAAAAACATAAGATTTATAGTGGTTCGGTCAAACACGACCTACATCCACTCCCGGAGGCACCCTCCGAGTATTGCACTAATACCACTAGTGACTCTACTTTTGCACCCACAACAAGGCGGAGAAGCCTTTACAAAAACTCTTTTCACCACTACCTGGTGCGGCAGAGAAATGTCATCCTTTTACACTATCGCCAGTGTTGGCAGAGAACCGTCCTTCCTTTCACACTCCCCTGGTGTCCTTTTTCGTTTCAAACTCTCCTAGTGTGGGCAGAGAACCCTTCATCCTTTCACACTCTCCTAGTATGGGCAGAGAACCCTTCGTCCTTTCACACTCTCCTAGTATGAGCAGAGAACCCTTCGGCTATTCACACTATCCAAGTGTCGACAGAGAACCGAATCTCCTTGACAGATCTTCTCACAAGAAATTTAGAAGGAAGAAAAAAAAGAGTGAAGTAATCACAAATCAAAAGTAAAAACTCTTACCTTTAAACACCAAGTGAAGCCTTCACGCTCCAGTAAAAAGAATTCTCCTTTGAACACTTTCTCACACTCTCTCTTTGACCCTTCTTTCAATAGGCACGAAGATCAATGGGCAAAAAGATTAAGTGGCAGTCTAACTTGGACTATTTATATGAAAGACAAGAAAAACTATCCAAAAATTGTAAATTTTCAAGTCTTTCAGCATTGGATTGTCCCGTACGATCGTGGATCATCCTGGACAATTTTACTTAAATGTGTTGGAAACGAACCAAATGTATATTGGTATGAACTGAATTCATACCCGATCAACATCCCGTATGAACTAGGTTCATCCGGTATGAATGATTATTCCATAGGTTGGTTCCCAAAAACTGTTGAACGTCACTAAAATTTTCAGAGTTGGTTCACTTCATCCTGGGACGAATATGGGTTCGTCCGGATGAAATTTTGCCAGAGGACAAATCTTCCTAGGACGATTTTGAGTTCTTCTGAATGAAAATTTTCTAGAGAGAAATTGGTATGGCACGATTATAAATTTCGTCTGAATGAAAATTGTCCAGAGGAGATTTTATCCTGGGATGATTTTGAGTTAATCTGGATGAATTTTTTTCAGAGAGCATTTCATCCTTGAATGAATATAAATTTTGTCTGAACAAAAATTTTTCAGAGAACATTTCATCCTGGGTCGAATTTGAGTTCGTCCTGGATGATCAGGACTTAGAAAAATTTTCTTCAACTCCTGTTCGTTTCATTGCTCTTCTGAGGAAATAACTGATCTGATCGTCTCGTATGAACATGGTTCGTCCTGTACGATCAATATAAATTTTTCATGATCTCCTTAAGTGTGTGTGCTTTTATTCACTCAATTACAATCACTCCCTCACAAACTTAATTAAAAAAAAAATACAATCTTCAAATTTTAAAATATATTATGCATTTCATGCTGAATTTGATTTGAAGTCTTCAGTAGTCTGGAGTTTGATTTTCCTTAAAAGTTAGTAAACACAAGAGCAAAAACAAATCTTCTAAAAAGTGTTAGGATATAACAACACATAAAATAATAATATTTGGAATCATCAAAATTATACAAGTTGCAAGAATGCAAAACATGCAAAAAGAAGCTCTCTTAACAGTTTTAAAATTGAACACGTCATTATGAATGATATATCACCTCGGGAGGAAAATATATTTCCTTAATAGGTTTTGATTAAAAAACTTTGAATTTATCCTAATTATCATTGCCAAACTAAGGGAAGGATAACATATGATCCCAATGGATCAAAATGATGTTTGATCAAGTGTTTGACTATAATAATCTAGATAAGGGATCATTAATTTCATATTCAAAGTCAAAATAAAAAATGATATATCTTCTCAAGAAAAGATTATATCGTTTACTATCAATCATTTGAATATGATGATAATGATCATTAATTTAAACTTTTCCAAAGAGAATTAATTGGATTTTAAAAATAAACTTATTTTTGAAATTGATTAGAGTTCTAAATCTCCTACGAGTTCAAGCCCTTATAGTTAATTACATCATAAGAAATCAAAGTTTCCAATAGAAACTCTTGATTAAAATAATGGTAGAGATTGTTTTTGTAATTTTCAATTACTATTGTCAATGTATTGAAGCTGAAATTTAAAATGTGAATGGAACAAAATTGAACACTTAATTTTGGAGGTTAATTGAAGAAAAGTAAGAGTTTTTTGAGATTCTGAAATAATTTAGAAACTCCTCAGTCTACCTTATGTGTTGGGCTTTTAATTTCTAATTTGAAGAGAATTAATTTGAGTTGTCAATTTTATTAAAAGGTTGAGATTAAATTCAAGAAGGTTAAGGTCTTATAGTTTGAACCTATCTTAGGACCTTAATCTAAATGTTGTTGTCAAAATTAGTTGTAGAAACCATGTATCCAATTTTTTTTATGTAAGAGTAGCACGGACTTTATTTTATTAATTTTGAGGAATCGAGATTGATATCAAGAGTAGATACTAATTGGACCCTTGAAGTTGTGGCACGGGCTTATGGACCTTGGGTCCTTGTTAACCACAAGAGGAATAGAAGGATAGTTCAAAGAACTAATCTCCCAAAACAAACTGTTAAGTTTGTCAAGAAGGATGCTATGCTCTAGATTAATAAGGATGCTGAGAAGTCATATGCCCAGAAGGATTTATTTGTTCCAGGAAATGGGGTCATGAATGTGGTAAATGCTGTTGAAAATCAATTAGAAGAAGGAGAGTTCTTAAGGGAGCAATTTCTGGAAGATAACTTACAGAAGGATATGAATATGAAGACCAATGCTTTGGATGCTGCTGAAGTTCAAAAGACCAAAGCTTCTCTGGGTAAAAAACTCAACTCTGATTTCTCTTTTCTAGTTACTAATGGCAACAAATTTGAAGTTCTGGGTAAGGAAGATGAAATAATTACAGAAAATAAAATTCAGGAGGAAAATAATCTGTTTGATAAGAGTTTGAATATTAACTCTTCGGTTTGTAAAGATTTGAATGAAATTATTAATGAAGCAGAGGAACTATGTGACAAAACTGTACCCAAGGCCTACAAATCAAATTCTGTGAATGGTGACCCTAATAAAGTAAAGCTTGCTAAAGAACTAAGGTCCTTAGGACCTATCAAAAATGGTTCTCGTGGAAGAGTTTTGGATGGTGGTGGTGGAAGAAAGGAGGGTGGTCCCTCTCAATTTTTTTTTTTTTAAATGAATTCCATAGCATTTTGGAATTGTAGAGGGACAAAAAAGAGTGAAGCCTCTCTATACCTTAAAGAATTCATTAAAGATTGTGAAGTTATGTTTGTGGGATTGGTGGAGACAAAAAATAGTGAATTTGATAAAGTCTTATTCTTGAAAATTATGGGACCCAATTGGGATTTTTTTCTTATGCCGTCTGTTGGTATGTCTAGAGGTATTATGATCATGTGGAGGAAGGATTTGTCTGCATTTTTGGTTATTAAAACTTCTGACCAATGTGTTATTGGAGAATTAGATGTTTTCAACAAAGCTATTTGGCTAATCACTACGGTTTATGGGAGCAAGGAGGTGCATAAAAGGAAGGTGATGTGGGACTGCATTCAGGAAGTTGATCATAAGAAACTTCCATCGATTGTTGGAGGTGATTTCAATTGCATATTGTCTCAGAAGGATAAAAGAGGAGGTAGAAAATTTGTCTTTTCTAAAGGACAAAAGGAGATGTTAAGCTTCATGAATGAAATTGTTTTTCATGATGTAAGCTATGTTGGACCAAGGTCCACTTGGTGTAACAACAAGATTGGTGGTGGGAGAATTTTGGAAAGATTAGATAGATGCTTGTTGAACACTTTGGCATTGAATTGTTTACAAGTGGTTGTGGTAAGACACTTACCCAGAATTGCTTCCGATCATAGTCCCATTGTGTTAAAAATCTTTGACACATTTGTTTTTTTTTTTTTTTTTGAAAGCCAATTGACACATTTGCTAAGAAGAGGGAAATTCTTAAAATTGAAGATGTTTGGATTTCCTATAAAGCTTCAGCTCGTATTATTGACAAAGTTTGGAAGAAGAATTATTTTGGAGATGAAATGCAAATCCTAAACAAAAAGTGCAAGAAAGCCTTAAGGGATTTATTTTACTCGAGTAGTAATAAGCTCAAAGAATTTTCAAAAAAAAAAAGAAAGGTTAAAGGCTGAAATTTTGATCCTTCAAGAAGAAGAAAATATTGGGAATTTGAGTGAAGACAAGCTATGGCTGCTCTAGTGTAAAGTCAAAGAGTTGAATGCAACACTTGTCCATTTAAATACTTGGTGGAAAGAAAGAGCTAAAGTGAAGTGGACTGAAGAGGGAGATGCTAATACAAAGTTTTTTCATGCATTTGCCAATGACAGAAGGAATGGAAACTAGATTTCTCAGTTAAAAAACAGCTATGGTACTCTGATCGAAGACCTTAAAGAAATTGAAGAGTTGTTTTATAGTTATTTTCAGAAGAAATGGGATTACAGAGATTGCATTTTGAATGATTGGCCACCTCCTTGGAATGTTTTAAATGAAGAAGATAGAACCAGTTTGGATACTGAATTACTGGATTCAGAAATCTGGGAAGTGGTAAGGAGTTATGGGAAAAACAGAGCACCGGGATTTGATGGAATTACTTATTCTTTTTTCAAACACTACTGAAGCATTGTAGGTATGGATGTTTGCATGGCTATTAGAAGTTTTTTTTTTGACAGGAAAGATGAATAAAGATTGGAAGAACACCATTGTAGTTCTAATTCCTAAGAGCAATAACCATGTTTCTCCAGCTGGTTTTCGCCCCATAAGTTTGTGTAATTCTATTTATAAGATTGTCACAAAGATATTACTAAATAGATTATTGATTGTAATCCCAAAAATCATTTCAAATGAACAAGTGTAATTTGTAAGAAGAAGATCAATTTCAGATCACTTGCTTTTATCACAAGAGATCTTCAATAAAATGAGGTTGTCAAAGGATAACAATGGGATGATGGCTATCAAGGTAGACATGGAGCAAGCATACGATAGTATGTGCTGGACCACTCTCAACAAAATATTATCTCTTTTGGGTTTTTCGGAGAGGTTCATGAAGCTGATGATGGAATGCATAGAAGAACCAAGCTACTCTATACTCATCAATGGCGGATACACTAAATGGATAAAGGGAAAGAGTGGTTTCCGTCAAGGATGTCCACTCTCACCTTTTCTATTTATTATTTGTTTACAATTGCTTTATAATGTCTTTCTTAACAGGAGTAAGGATTTGGGCATCAAAATTGCTTACAAAAGTCAAAAGATATCCCATCTACGCTATGCAGACGATGTTCTGTTATTTACTGATGCTAAGAAGAAAATTTTAAGAAGACTGAAGGATATTATTGAGGATTACTGCAGTTGGACTGAACAAAGGATCAACTACCATAAATCTGCTATGATTTGTGATAAAAAGGTTGATAGAAGAAAGAAGAAGATGATTGAAGATTTCACGGGTTTTAAGGCAGTGAATGAAATGGATTACTTGGGAGTTAAAGTTGCTCTTAGAAGAATGAATATCAATCTCTCTTGGAAAAATCCTTGAAGAAGTTGAACTCTTGGAGTAACAAATTCATATCTTTGGCTGGAAGAATGGTGTTGGTAAATTCATTTTATATAAACTTCCTTGTTTTTATCAGCTCACACTCTCTCATTCCTTTAGGTGTTTTGAAGGAATTTGAAAAGTTATGCTGGGATTTTATCTGGAATAAAGCAGATGGAAGTCATGGGCTACATTATGTAGGCTGGAATGAACTTTGTAAGATAAAAGCTTTGGGAGGTTGGGGGATTAAATCTGCACTTGCTAGCATGGAATCATTAAGAGCCATGTTTTCTTTGAAATTATTAAAGGATCTGAATTCATTGTTGAATAAGAACCTGTTAATTAAATATGGAGAAGATTGGTGGAGTGATGATAATAAGAAGGGGGAATCGCCTTCTTGGAAAATCATAAAATTTGGGAGGAATGCTCTTAAGAAGGCTGTGAGATGGAGAGTGGTGAAGGGTAGTAAAATTAATGTTTTGAAGGAATTGTGGATATTTGACAATAGCCTGATCAGATGGCCAACCTTTGTTGAAAATTTTGATGATGATAATATATATTTGGACTTCTTTATTCATGATGGCAGATGGGATATAGACAAATTATCTTTATTCTTTGGAGGAGAGCTCATAACTCTTATCAATAATATTCAAATTTTGGAAAGGGAAGATGGTGACTTCTTGGAACTTAAAAGAAGATGCTCTGGAAAAACTATTTCTGCATTGATTAAAGAGGAATTGTTGTATGAAAAACCTTGCTTTTATTCCTATTCTATTCCAGTGAATTGGATTTACAAATTAAAATTAAACTCCCATGTTGAATTGTTTATGTGGAGGATGGGCAAATCAGCTTTATCAACTACAGATTTCTTAATGAGAAGAAGGCTTACTAATGTGAATTCCTGTCCGAGAGGTTGTGAAGCTACTGAAGATTTAAATCATATCACCACGTCCTGCCTTAAACTGGTGAAGGTTATTGATGTTTTAAGGAGTTGGGGATTTATGATTCCTAAATACAATTCCTTCCATGACTGTTTGAGCAAATTGGAAACTCTTGCTGATACAAATCCGGTGATGGCTAGGATATACTGCACTATGCTTTGGTTTTCATGGGACAACAAAAATAAAAGCAAGCATGGAAAATTAGAAAATTTTGATACTTTAACAGTTTCTACTATTTTGAGTTTTGTAAATAGTAAGAAGTTCAAGCTTATTCAATCGGACCACTGGGATGTTCATCTGTCCATGGGACTATTTTCGATTCTTGGCATCCCCCTCTACCCGGTTGGTATAAGATTAACTTGGATGCTTCTCTCAAGAAGAACTATGAAGATGGAATTGGTGGTGTCGTTCGAAATTTCAATGGTACAGTAATCATGGCTTTCAGTTTCTATGGAATACACTGGGATATTGCACAAGTTGAGCTATTAGCTATCAATTCTTTAAATAAACTCCTAAAAGGTAAATTACTTGATGCCATTGGTATTATAGTTGAAAGTGATAATTATAATATCATCTAAATTCTTCAATTGTACAGCAAAGACAAGAAGTTGGATGATAATAGTGATGAGGATCATGATTTCTTTTTTGGGACAGATTTTAATAAAGTCATCTTTCATCATGTAAGATGATATTGTAATAAGTTAGCACACTTTTGTGCTAACTTAGCCTTGTCCTATGAATTTTTTTGGGAAGTTTTTTCTGAGAAGGATCTACCTAATTCTTTCGTTCACTTGTTGAAGAAAGAATGTAATATGGTAGTTTCTACTCATTATCTTGTATCTAGGTTTTTTTTCTTCTTTACTTTAATATATGCTTTTTTGGCATTCTTCAAAAAAAAAAAAAAAAAAAAAACCAAAGCATACTTGGCCATGCTCTTTTAATTTTAAAGGTGTACTTAGCATGCCTAGCACATACTTAAATTTCATTAAATTAAAGGTTAATTTTTTACCCCTTTGATTTAATTTTTAGCCCTATATAAGCATGGACACCTATAGAAGTTTATATTAGCATCTAGATCATCCCTAACCAAAGGATAATCGAACATCCATCAAATAAAATCACATATTGCTTTAAAATTTAAACTAATAATCACATCAATAAATTCTAGCAATCAGTATGCTTTGAAAACTCAAAAAATCTGGCTAAAAGAAAATTTAAAGTAAAACACTAGCCTAGCCTAAGACTAGAGTTAGCTATCCTAACAAACCATCTAAAGTGTGTGGAGTAGGTCGGTGTTGTTGAATATGTCCTATGTAGGATAGTTCATTAAAGTTATTTGATATTCTAGTTTGTTGAAAGGATTAAGGGGAAGTTTAGTAAGAGTATTTTAAATGTTAGATGGCTACCACCTTTGTAGCTCACTAGGGCTGTAAAATTAATTTTACCTTTCTTGGGGAAAAGCTAATAGCTACGTAGGGCTAGGTTATCTTATGGAAATCGATATAGTTAGGTGAATTTAAATGGTTAAAATTAAAGGTTGATAAATTTTAATTATAATGATTTGTTGCTGGTTTTAATGTCGGATTAAAGTTTTCCAAAATTTTAAATAAAATATTAACTTTCTAGAATTATTTGAATTATATAAATGCATTTATTATGGGGTCAAAACTTAACTTTCATTAAGGTTGATTTGAGGTGTTTTAATATTTTTGTTAAACATTAGACCTCAGGATTTGAAATCAAATCCCAAGTTTGCTTGATTTGAATTTTTCTACATTTAGTTAGAAATTTTTGAAGTTTGAGTTGAAATTGTAGTTTAAGGTTGACTAAAAGAATAACTTTTTTTAATTTTAAATTATTTCAGGTGGTTTGGCTTTTTTAATGAATATTAGATCTTAAATGGAGTTAATATTTTTTAGTTTGCTCAATTTAAAATTTTATGGAATCATTTATGTATTTTCAAAATTTGGTTATTCATTTAAAGTTTTTAGAATTGTTTAATTAGAAGGGTTTTAATTATTTGAATCCAATTGAACTCCAAACATCTTGAAATAACCTCCAAAGGTCAGAAATGATCTAGGGAGGTTTTCTTAAGTGTGCGGGAAAATTTATTTATTTTTAATTAAACTTAAAATTGAAGTTAAGTCAAGTAGCTTTTAATTTTTTCTTATTAAGGGTTGAAATCTGGTTAATTTGATGTATTATTTGTATTTTTTTTAGTTAAATTTGATTTATTATAATTTCTAAAAGTTTTAATGCTTAATTAATGGGTTAAATGTAAATTTTTTAGTTAAATTTCTAAATGAATTATAAAATCAAGGGAATTTTCCTTAAGGGTGAAAATGCCACTATGTTTAAATGGTTCAAATTTCATGCCTATTAGATCTTCATTTTAATTTCTAAAATTAATCTAAATTTTTAAAACAAGCAAGTCCTTAATTTTTTTTCTTAAGGTGACACTAAGTTATATGGGTTCTAATCAAAGTTCCACTAAACCTTGACACACATATCAATGCACACACAATCATAATTAAGTCCTGATAACTAAGAGAGCATAAAGCTAAGTGCCTGTGCAATCCAAAATAAGGAAATAAAAGCATTATTCATCAATTGAAAGATTAATCAATGAGCAATTAAAAAAATAATCACTCATTGATTAATCACTATTCCCCCATCAATTCAATTCATTCAAACTCAAATATGTTTAAAATTTCTTAAATCCTCACTTAAAGAACAAAAATATTTAATATATATAGTTTAAAATTAAATTAATTTTGAAAATGTATATAATAAAATATAAGCTTTAAATATTATAAAATTAAAATATTATTAATAAGAAAACAAAATAATTTTATATAAATTATGAAAAATTAGAGAACATAAAATAAATTTTTTAAATTTTAAAATTATTTAAATTAAAATTTAATTAACTATTAATTAAATATCAAATACTTTAAATTCTAAAATTATTTAAATTATATTAAGTATTTATTCATTAAATTAGTTTTAAATTAAATTATTTGAAGTTCTGAAAATTTGATATATTATAAGAATTTTTTAAATTGATTTGAATTTTCTTCGATTTTTTTTTGAAATTTCTAGAAATTAAACACATTTAAAAAAATTAATATATAACATTAATTTTAAAATCATGTTAGCATAAATTTTAAATATTCTTTGATTAAGTAAATTATTATTAAGTAAATATTTTTAATTTTTTTAATATATTTTCATTAATCGTAAATTAAATATTAAGTAAAAATTAAATTATCCTAAGGAGGTATGGTTCCTTGAGCCCACTTTGACAGCGCCAGGAACAGATTTAATGGAGGGTAAAATTTTAAACTTTGTATATTAATAATTACTTAATCAAATTAAAATCTCTAATTCAATTATGTCAACCTGGTTTATATGTTAGACTAACTTGAGCTACGGGGCTAAATATATAGCCTAAGAATGCCTAATTTTTGGAGCCCACTATGACAATGCAACCAACTGGTTGATGGCAAACCTAATTAAATAAATCCTTAAAATGAGCAACCGATCATGTTTAATTAAAATTATTAACCCTTCAAACCTTAATCAATTAAGTTACTTAATTAATATAGGTTATTACTTGATAAACCGAGCCTACGAGACTATTAACATAGCTCCAAGTAAGGTGAAATAAACTTCACGACCTTTGTGTAAGTAAAGGTAGAAATTAATTAACACTTAAAAATACATCTTAAAATTAACTTCAATTTATTTATGCTTAAATTCAAATCTAAAAATCCCATGAACCTTCAATCAATAAAAATATTAGATAACTTTAACAAATTCCCTAGCATATGACATAACCAAGCCATCCAGCCTTCTACACACACTTTAGATAGTTTGCTACGACAACTAGCTCTAATTCTAGGTTAGGCCGATATTTACTTTTCTACTGTTGTGTGCCAAACTTTTGTGATTTTCATTGCATAGGATGAAAATTAATTTCTTAATGTGATTGTTTATTTAAATGTTGATTATATAAAATCTGTGAATTAATTTGATGGGCATTAGATTACCCTTAAGTTAGAATTGATTTGGGTGCTCACAAATTTTCTATAGGTGGTCATTCTCATACAAGGCTAAATCAAAGGGGATAAACTTAATATTTTAATTACAAAAAAATTTAGGTGCTAAGTATGCTAAATGCCCCTTAAAATTAAAAAGAGTATAACAAAGCGTGACTATGAAATTAATTTAAGCAATTTAATACATATAATTGCATGGGATGATAATTTTAATTATAATTGCCTAGAATAACCCTATAGGTGATCCATAGTTTTTTTAATTTTTTTTTATTTTCTATGTAATTTAATACAAATCAAGTGTTGTAATGTGAGAGAGACATTTGAGATGGGATATATATCTGATTTAGAAACCAAAGAGGTGGAAAGATTAATTTGAGGAGAGTTCCCTTCTATTTAGAGCTTCAAATCAAGATGATTTTGAGTATCTAAGGAGAAAAGAAAACACCTCTTCATGGAGGAGTTTCTTTTCACAAGGATATCAGGACCCGAAGAATCCAAGGAGCTCACAGTAGGAAAAAGGAGTGAAGACTGAGAAGAATCCTATTCTTAAAATTGCTAGTGTTAGTTTTGGGAGTAGAATTCAAGTTATTTTTAGTGGTACCTGACCACTTTTAAATTCTATAGACCATGGTTTATAATATTAAGTTGCATTTTCCACATGGACTTTAAATTGAATTTAAAGATTTGTAATATAAACCTTTTAGGGTAGTTGTGAGGAAATCATCATACGATGGTAAGGATAAACATAAAGTTTTCTAATCTGAACCTATTAGGGAATAGTTTTTTTGTCTCTCGGTGTGTTATATCATTCATAATGACATGTTCAATTTTAAAATTGAAATTCAAGAAATTGAATTATCCTAAAGAAAATTAACCTTTTTCAAAACTCAATTTTGCAAACAACAAACAAATCTATAGCAGGCACTGAATGCTATAAAACTCTTATAGCCAAAAAGTATCCAATGGAAGGTAAATACATAGATCTCTTGCAAGCAAAAGGTTATTGATTAGCAACAAATAGAAATACCTATGGGGCACTATGGTAAACTTGTCATACACACAATACACTATGTACAAGCAGATACGAAATAACTGCTGTGAATGCAAGTGTCTAAGGAGAAAAGGAGGAGATTTATTAGTATACAACAATCTACCTACAGAAAGTAATAAGTAGAGAACGACAATCTACTTTTATGAAATGGGCAAATGAATATTATCCAATGCTACAGCAAGATATTTGTTAGTACAGAGCAATCTACCTATAAAAAGTAACAAGTAGAGCACAATAGTCTACCTGTATGAAATGGGCAAATGATTATGGTGCAACACCACAACAGGAGATTCGTTAGAGCACAACAATCCACATGCAGAAAGTACCAAGTAGTGTATGATAGTCTACTTTACAAAACAAATAAATGACTATTATGCAACATCATAACATGAGATTCATTAGTGCACAATAATTTACCTACAGAAAGCAACAAGTAGTACACGACAGCATACATGTATGAAATGGGAAAATGACTAATATAAAATACCATAGCAAGAGATTTGTTAGTACCCAACAATTTACATGCAAAAAGAAATAAGTAATGCATGACAGTTTACATGTATGAAATGGCAAGTAATCATTTTGCAACACTATAGTAGGAGACTCGTTAGTGCATAATAATTTACCTGTGAAAAGTAACAAGAAGTGCATGATAGTCTACATGTCTGAAATAAGTAAATGACTATTATGCGATGCCATAGTAGGAGATTAGTTAGTGCACAATAATTTACTTGCAAAAAAACAAGTGGTGCATGAAGGTCTACCTATATGAAGCAGAAAAATGTCCCTAGTGCAACTCCATGCTGTCGGATCCATAATATTCATATAAGTGGATAGAAGACATCCAGAAACTATGATGTTGTGCCAGTTGATATGTAGTACTCATACAAGCAGAAAAAAGGCGTTTACAATTCCATTGAAGCATGACGCCATGGTATTAGATTTGCAACATGCACGCAACCGGATAGAAAGCATCAACAAACTCTCAAATGGAGCCTCATACACATTCAAATGATAGTTGCCCACACAACTGATCATCATTAAATATTTTAAAATGCTCTTACATATGTATTGTAATATATATACATATAAATATTGAAGTGTATGTACAAGTACATCAACCTATATATATGTAATAATATACACCGACATAGTCTCCAGCAAGCGTGTTAAGGATACACATGTGACATTTGATGATGTTATGCAGATCAAATGATAAATTTAAGTTTGAGCCTGAACCTTTTATTACAGTCATGATGTCAACCAAGATATTTATTTTTATACGTTCATATTAGGCCTTAAGGTATATGAATAATAAAAATCACTAAGAAAAGCATACAATCGACAATGAACTTGATCCTTTATCGATAGGTATACAGAGTCAACAGAGTTCAAACCCATAAAATGAAATAGCCCTTAATCACCCCAATGAATGTCATGTTGAATGTTTATCTAGATTAAAGGAGATCTTATATTTTCAAATGCCATCAAACTTATACAAAATATTAATATCTTTAAATGACCTCAAAGATAACCTGATGATTTCCATATTAAACATAGATCTCAACCAAATGGGTTAATTTTAAATATTTCAAATACCTCCCAAATTCACATGACAAATCAAAAATTATAATAAACTAAAACTAAAAATATTTAAAATTGAAACTAACCATCAAAATGCTTAAATAGAAATATATCCACCTTCTATAAAAATTTGCCAAGGTAGATAATTTTAAATATCAGTTCAGCACAAAAGCTAATGTCTGGTCAATAATATCACTAAGATTCATTCTCAAATAGTCTCTTACTAGTTGGGACATGACACATATCCTCTAACCAGTAGTTTTGTTGCTAAATGACACCACAGGCAAAGGGTTATGACCAGGGCCCTCTGAACTGGCTAGTTTGTTACTAAATGACACTACTAAATAACGGTCTTTACTAGAGCCCATATACTCCCAATTGGCACATAATCATTGAGATATGAATCAATATGATATGATCGATATGACACAAACCCCTATATTAAATAAGTAGATTTAAATTTATCCCATTAGATAAATACTCACCTAGGTCTGCAAGGTACCGTTTGATGAAGAAACCCAAGACTACTGACAAGGATCCTTCGGTCAAGTTGAGTTTTCTATCTCCTTTGACTAAGTAGACTAGGGACCATAATGATCCAGGATGATATAATGAGGGGATCTTAATTGGGCTCATCATTTCCCCCACCATCTAGTTTTAGTGTAAGATGATGAAATTTCGTATATTAAATATCAAAATTTCAAAACAACAAAACCCTTGCTGCTACTATATGCCAAATATGTATCTCTATGTATATAATTGATGACTAACCTTAATAAAAAATTCTCTCTCACTTCAAGAGGGGTAATTAACTATAGAGGCTTCAGCCTATAGGAAATAAGAACTCATATCATAAAGTCTTTACAAAATGAGGGTAAAATCTCTGGGTAGTGTCTTATTTCACTTAATCTATTAAACTCTCCAAAAAGCAAGGGAGACAGGGGCACAAATATTTGGAGCCTACAACATGACAATTTATTATAAATGTTAATGGCTAACTTTAGAAATTGTATGCGTATATATATATATATATATATATATATATATATATATATATATATATATATATATATATATATATATATATATATATATATTATATATAACACAAAATGTCATGATTTATTCTAAATTCAACTCAATTTCAAGTTAGTTCAAACTAACTTGAACTTACCCCACACATTACAAGCATGGTTTATTTATTTTTCATAAAATATTTGCACTGGGTGCACTTAGTGCACATGTAATCTATGTAAATTATATTATAGAGAAAAAAGATTCATGTAGCCAACTCCATGCAATGAAATAAAGGCTTGATATTGTTGTTGTATCTAAAGCATAATTTAGAAACCTGATAAATAACTCTCTTTTTATTATAGATTTAATTTATTTTTTACTTTCTTGTCATTGGAAAAAGCAAGGGGCTATGGAATTTCTACACACGAGCATTAAATGCATGTGTAGCATATTTTTTAGAAAAGGGATTTTTTTTTATTTTAGTCATTTGACTTGAACTTTATAAGTTGTGTTTTTTATATACTAATTTAGTCAGAAGGATTCAAGTTAATAAGATATAAATATTTTGGTGCCACTTAATCTTCCAATAATATCATTTGATAATAAATTTGGCCTTTATTAAGTTTACAAATCACATACTTAATTTGTGTTTGGCTAATTATCAAATCCTTATCTTCTAACCAAAATCTTCATAATGTAACACTGCACTTCAAAAATAAGTCTTTCTTATTAAAACAATCATTAGTTGTGATTATATATATATATATATATATATATATATATATATATATATATATATATATATATATATATATATATATCATAGGTTTCCTTGTAACGTACATTAAATCGGTTGAATTTGAAGTTCATTTTTTACGTAAATTTATAATTATCTTATGAGTCCCTCGATAGTTGGTGGGTTTTCAATAAAGGTATGAAGAGTTTTATTAGACATTTTGATTATGATTTCATCGCAGTTGATTTATGAAATTATACTATTTAAGATTCTAATTAATGAATTTTGGATTCCTGTATTACTGTTTTTTTTTAGGTATCTTCTGATCTAATATCCTTTTTGTCTTTAGTTAATAGTTGATAGAGAAATTAACTCATTGCTGTGAAGTCTAGCTGTTTGTTTCATGTTGTTGCATATGAATATTATCAATTATTTTAACTAACATAAAAAATCGTAGTAATTCTTATAATGATTTGCCCCTTGCAAAAGAGAAACTGATGAGAGGATGGGCTTGTATGTCATAACATGAATTGACAAATGGATCATATCTATATATTTAGTTTATATAGTAAATTAATAATGATAGATTTTCTTATATATTGAAGTGATCAATTTGTATTTATTAATCTTTAGTAATAGTGTAATGTGTAATTTGGAGGAAATGATTTGTTTATGATATACTTTCATTTCTTAATTTTGCGTGATCATTATTACATGCCAATTGTGGAACTACTAAACAATCATTCGACACTTTTATCTGTTAATTATGTAAGTACTTGCTTATGTTGTAATAGAAAGAAGAAATCTATATTCTATTTTTTAAATATTTTGCCCTTATTTGTTTTGTTCAAATAATTAATTAATTAAAAATTAGAATAACTTAAAGGGATAAAATTAACATTTTTAACTTTTTATCATAAATAATATAATTTAAATTGTGATAATATAAATTTTTACTCACATGTATTTAATGCACATGTAATTAAACTCATTACCCAAATCTCAGCAGCAATTTGTTATCTTAAAAAATTATCTGAAATATTTCAAGTTACAATATTGCATTAAATTTAGATCTATGCGACAATCTCAATTTTTGTGAATTTCACTAAGTGCCATAACAATTTTATTTACAATTAGTATTTTATCACATAAATAGGCACTTTTGTTTTGAGAGAAATTTCCCTCGACAAGATCGTGTTGGGAAAATAACCCACTTAGAGTTTAGAAGCAAGAAAGATAAATTGTAGAAAAAAAAAAAGAATACCTGTATTTAATTTAGAAAAATCCAAAATATGAAAAATCCCTAGAGCCGCACAACACTTAGAAATTCACTATGAAAATTTAGAGAATTTTTACACATCTCTTTCTTTCTCTCTCTCTCCCTATCTCTCTTTATTCCTTACACTACTCTCTCCAAAAAAAATAAAGAGGCATCAGAACCCTAGCACGTGGAGGACTCGTGTATCCCCTCAACGAGATCAACCAATATAATTGATGTCTCATACAATAATACAACTTGATTGATCAACACAATCAGATTATACACAGAGCTAAAAATTTGTTCAATTTGTGAGTTGGATTTTCCTATTTTGTAAAATAAATTACCCATTTTGTAAAAAAACTGATAATTTGATATAAAATCTTTTAATTAACTTAAAATTTTCTTATAACCTAAACTAAATTCTCACTCAAAATACTATGAAAATTTTGTTTGTTCTTTTTTTTCCCTTTAAAAAATAATATGTTATGTCGTGGGAAAGCTGCAAGCATATTCTAACTTTTTAACTCTGATCATTAGATGTTATGTTTATACTTGATCAAACATAGGGCCTAATTTGATGGCCTCGTTCAACAAATTTGGATTGGTAGTACTGAAAAAAATTTATAACTTCATATCAAATTAAAACTTAAGAAAAAATCAGCAAGTTGGTAATATAATAACAATCCCAAGCAATAAATATTTGTTTCCTTATTTATTTGCCAAAACCCTTATTTGATTTCTTCTTCCACAACCTAATCTTCCCATAAAACAATGACTAATATTCTAAACTATGTTTTCTGATAACCCTATTATGCACGATAATCTATTATCTATAAAGTCGCACCTCCACTTCGCTTACTCCTCCAAATTGTTCTAAGCAGAGCTTCAAAGTTCTATTCTCATGGGGACTTATGCTTATCTACTCTCCTATTATATTCTTCTCAATCTATTCTTCTTTCATCTTCTAATAGAGAAGCTTTTTCAAGTATCAGGATGAGAGCTTGCTGGAGAACACCATGCCATTGACGTCAAGTCATTGTTGCTGAGCAGCTCCTGCTCCATGCTTGATAAAAGTTTACAAGCAATTTTATAATTTTCTTAATACCCTATTGGAGACAATTTTTTCATAAATTAATTAGAATAATAATAAATAATACATCAATTAAGCTCATTTTATATATATCACAAACTTAAACATGATTCAAAAGAAAAAAAATTGAATACACATATTAATTAACTGTTTAATTTTCACAGGCACTAACCCTTCCAAGCTCAAGGTCATCCACCGGCATGGCCCGTGCACGTCTCAGGTAGGCCAAGACAAGCCTTCCATTGTGGAGCTCCTACGTCGAGACCAAGCCCGCGTCGACTACATCAACCGTCGAGCCACAAATGTCACTGCCCACCTCAAACTTATTGGAGGCTCTCTTTTCGCAGGAGTTCCGGCAGACATCAGGAAAGCTCTTGGTACTGACACCTATATCATCACCATAGGCCTAGGAACCCCTACAAAGTCATTCGTAGTTGGGTTTGACACTTGTAGAGATCTCACTTGGACCCAATGTGTTCCTTGCGATAATTGCTACACCAAGATAGACCCATTTTATGACCAAACACAGCCTTCCACCTTCGCCGACATCCCATGCAACTCTAAATATTGTAAGGAACTCGAGTATTTTTGTTTCTCCTCTAACTCCACCTGTCTCTATCAAGAAATATATTTAGATTGTTCTTACACTAATGGATCCTTCATTCAAGACACATTGACATTCTCCTCAGATACTATACCTAACTTTTTCTACTGTTGTGGGCATAACAATAGCGTGAGCATCGGACAAGTAGATGGGATATTAGGCCTTAGACAGGGGGAGGTTTCAATTTTTTCCTAGACAGCTCTATTGTATGGCAAGTTATTCTCATATTGTCTGCCATCAGTGCCCAGTAAAATTGGATATCTCCAACTAGGTAGCTCTGTCCCTGATGTACAGTATACACCGATGCTAACCAAGCAAAACATGCCATCCTTCTACTTCCTCATCCTCATAGATATTTCTATTGGGCGGTGCAAGGCTCGCCCTTTCACCTATGATATTCACCGACCATGGAACCATATTGGACTCTGGTACAGTAGTTATCCACCTGCTGCCAACTGCTTACTTTGCTCTCCATAACATTTTTCGACAGTATATGATCAACTACCCGACGGCGCCACCGATAACAATTCTTGTCACATGCTATGACTTATGTAACTATGAGACAGTGCAAGTGCCATCGATTACATTAATTTATGACAGAGAAGTGACGACTACCTTAGATTTTATAGGGATAGTTTTCATGAATGATAAATCTCAAGTGTGCTTAGCCTTTGCTGCAAATAACGATGATAGTGAGGTTGTGGTCATTGGTAATGTGCAACAACGTAGATTCAATGTAGTCTATGATGTAGGGAACTCATAAATTGGCTTTTGGCGCTAATGGTTGTAGTTTGTAATAGATTGATCGAGTTGATTGGGTTAAAGGAAATACAGTATTGCAGCTAGAATAAATAGGTTCGTCAAGTTGGTTTTAAAATCAGGGTGTGTTGGAAAATAAATGTAGCCATGAAAAAAAGTTCAATTGTTTCCAAATTTTATGAAATAATTAAATATCAAATGAAGGCAACTTTATATGAGTTTATAAAAACCATTAAGATGTGATTAATTTCCACATAATTAAGGGTGAATAATGACATTAATTGTTAGTCATTAGAATTTTTATTATAAAAGATAAAATGCCATCTTTCTTTGCAAAAAAGCTTATAATTAACACACAAATTTTGGTCCATACTTGCTCGATCCAAATCAAATCAAATCTAATACACTCTTACTTCATCATCATGCATGCACCAGTGGCGCCATGGTGGGCCTCTTATGCTTTATAGAAATAACAAAGTTTTCTAACATAAAAAAATATTAGAGTTTTATAACAAAAAAATAATAAAGACCGCTAGTTGTGATGATTTTTGTTAAGTTTTAAACCCTTACAAAGTAAAATCATATGATTTTTTCTTCATCTCAACCCTTTTGGTTATCACTTTGGCTTCATTTTTCTTTTTTATTGTGCTCTATAAATGGAAGCATTTAAGGCTTGTAAGTTTTGCCAACCCATTGGGTCATATAACTTAACACCTTAAAGCTTTGATGCAACAAAACTAATATTCCTTAAATATGGGGACATCTATGCCAATTTAGGCAAACTTGCATAGATCATATTCACAACCTTAAAATGCAAGACCTCTAGTCGAATGCTCCAGACAGAGTTGTGTAATAATGAATTATATGATTTATATTTGTGTAATTTTTAAGAATATGTTTAATATTGTGCTCCCACATAAAAAAAATTCCTCGCTCCTCCACTACCTACATGCATCATGTATATGTATGTTCATCCATAAAAAAAAATTCTAATCTTCAGCTTAAGCTTTAGTGAGTAGGGCCAAAGGCACTGACTGTGAAGCCCTTTCCAAAGTGTCTATTTAAAATTTTGCACTTCATCTGATCAGTGATATTATTTGATATCTTCCAAACACATTAAGCTTTAATAGTAAAATAAAAAAGGCAAATTTAGGGGGCATGAGTGGACAAATGTTCTAACTTGAAATATTTTTTAAGTTTTTGGAATCTAATTGTGTTGATCGATTAGATTGTTTTTTGCCTCAGACCTCAAGTTTCTCATTCTCGTTAGGGGTGTAGGGGGTGTACCCTTACTTGGGATTCACACCCAAAGTTTTTTTTTTTCATAAAATGAATCAGAATTAAGTACCCGAGCACCTGACTCAATGTTATTGATTTCCCCAGTGCCAAATGACAATGAGCGGAGTGCCACAGTGGATTTAAGTGCCATAGCACCTCATACTAGTGTTACAATGCTACAAGATGGACATTATGATTTTATTTCCCATTTTTCTGAAGGGTTGCGTCCCTTGGGTTTATTATACTTAGCTTTGTCCTGTATTTTGAGGGTGTAGACATTGATAATATTGCATGTGAGAAGAGAAGAAAGAAGAGAGAGAGAGAGAGAGAGAGAGAGAGAGAGAGAGAGAGAGAGAGAGAGAGAGAGAGAGAGAGAGAGAGAGAGAGAGAGAGAGAGAGAAAGAGAGAGAAAGAGAGAGAGAAAGAGAGAGAGAGAGAGAAGAGAGAGAGAGAGAGAGAGAGAGAGAGAGAGAGAGAGAGAGAGAGAGAGAGAGAGAAAGAGAAGAGATATGTATTTATTTATCCTTATTTTCAAAGTGGATTTCTTGGTGTGGTGTCGCTTTGTAATTTTTCCCTATTTTGATGTTTTCCCCATAAAATCCTAGTGTCCTTTATTTTTCCATTGCTTTTACCTTCTTGCTTGTTTCGCCGTTGTTGTGTTAACTCATCCTAATCGCAAACATATATTTCAATTATATCAATTAAATTTGATGCATAATATATAGATATAAATTATATATATGTATATAACATGAATTAATAATTATTTATATTAAAATCTTAAATTTATATGAGAATTGAATTTATATTAAATGCAAATATAATTAAATATTCTTTTAAATTTCAAACAATAGAGACTATTATTTTTGTTTTTTTATTAGTAGTAAATTTATATTTTTGTATGATAATTATAACATTATTATTTCATTCAAAAAGTACTTAAATTTAAAATTAAAAGTATAATATGTTATAAGATATATATATATATATATATATATATATATATATATATATATATATATATATATATATATATATATATATATATATATATATATATATATATATATATATATATATATATATATATATATATATATATATATATATATATATATATATATATATCATGTTTGTGAAAATCCGACTGGACAATAAATCGGAAGGAGAGGTTCACGGTTCAATCAAAATTAATAAAAATACTATCTTGATCGATCATGAATCTTGAGGAAAAATCAAGTTCGAAACTTCTAAAATCAAAATTAGGACTATCTGATCTCCGATTTCACCAGAATTATTGTCAATATGAACATCTCGCAAATACGAACCCAACGACATCAAATTCAACTCAATCAAAGCCCATACTGGTCCAAATAAAGGGCCAAAAGTGTTGTTGGAAGGTTCAAAACACAATTTGGATTACCAAATGGTTTCCAAATGTGACATGCTTATAGTCAAATCTAGCAGCTCGATGAGAAGAATCCAACGAACCTAAGATCACATAATTCCAACATTAGGTCCAGCAAACGATCAAGTGATTCAACATCGACCATCCAACTAAACCACTCCAAATTTACCATTGATCCTCTTCCTATTTCAAGGACATGCCACTATAAGAAATCTTTAAATAGAACCCTCCTTCCTATGAAAAGGTACCCCTAATTCTAAGGACAAAAGAGAGAGATTAGAGATCGCTTTTGCCTCCTTGCCTCCTCGACCTCTGCCGGAGTTCCGTTGGGCCACAAGCTTACACCCTAGGCTCCACGAGACCACTACCTGATGCCCAGAGTTTTGTAGGGACACCATCTGATTCCTTGAGCTATATCAGACCACCACCAGATGCCTAGAGTATTTCTGGATCATCACCTTACGCCCAAAATTTTGCCAGACAACTACCTGACACATGGTATTATATCAGACCACCACCTAATGCTCGAAGTTCTACCAGACCACTACCAGATGCCAGAATTCTTTTGGACCATTGCCCATCATCAAAATTCTATCGGGCCTCCACCCGATGATGAAGTGCTATAAAATCACCATTGGACTACCGATTGAAGCCCAAATTTCCAAGTAAAACTAGATTTCTGACAGACCACCAAGTAACACCAAACTTTCATCCCGGTTTGTCACTAAATTCAACCATAAGGTTGGCATTTATAAGTTGATCACCCTCAAGGACAAGTCAGCCTACTATAATCTACTTGAATTTTAGTGGAAACATTTTCAACTAGGTTAGGCCCAACGGTTTTTCCATTTTCTAGGGTTTTCCATATAAAAATCTTGTATTCTCTATATGTGAGGTAAATATATATACAATACTAAGACCTAGGATTATAACTCTATCACCATATATGTTCTAGCCTATAAAAGTTTGGCATCGTATGTGGGAAAACTTTAATCCCCCTATCTTAAGCCCCACTTGAATGGCTAACAGGCATAACTATCGCATCTTAGGAACCTCCCGCTCCAACTCACATCAATCCATGAATCCTTCCATGAACTAGGGATGCCAAGCATCTACCTTTTTTAACCCTAGTGGGTAAAACCCTACTGGGGAAGGGACATCAGGACCCTCCCTAGAAGATCATATAAAAAAGATGGAGGAATCTCAAAATGAGATCCTTCAACTCCTACGAGAGACTCTGGGATAGACGTTACCATAAAAAGAGATTCTTCTCCCTTAAGATCCTCCAAGGATCGAACGTGTTCCTCTTAAATATCTTTATGTTGAGACTCCCGTTCCACCACCAAGGATGCAACCTTCAACAAATCAAGAGAACGAGCTTGTTGACATAATAAGCTCTACCCATCATTCATGTGCAGGTCACCTAACTCCCATTTTTTCAAACATCCTTGAGGACTTAGCCTGACATCACATTCCTGAACTCCCTTGTAATGCCTTTTTGCATGAACTATGAAGACTAATCTGATAGGAGTTCCTCATGGGAGGTTTAAGATAATCTCTTCATAAGTGGGAATTCCAAGAGTCATCACCTCTGATTGAAGCCATCCTTCAACACCCCATTCTGACATGATTCAAAATACCAAGCATCGATTCCTATGACTGAACATCTGACTTGTACAAGCATATCGATTACTTTACGACCATTATGCATATCCAACGAACCTCTAATGCGCTCCTCAACTAGTTCTTTCTATCTACACTTAAAGGGAAAGCTCGAACATGGTTCTTTTTACTCCCCGTTGAAACTATTTCAATATTTTTCAAATTGGCCAAAGTGTTTGTTGAGCAATTTAATGCCAATCAGAGAATGATCAAAGACTCTTCACACTTCTCTGGAATTTGCTAGAATTAAAATGAGTCACTCAAGGACTACTTTTAAAGAATTTCTAGTAAGGCTAAAAAAAATCTAGGGGTGGATCCCAAGTTACTTAGAGGGGGTTTTTTTTAGGGCTTCATCCTGGCCCCTTCTAATTAACACTCATGCGAGACACGGTTCATTTATATGCTGATCTGATCCATTTCATAGAGGTACAAATCTCTACTATTAAAGCCATTAATGCTCATAGGAAGTAATTTGAGCAAATAAATAGGAAGCATAAAAATATATTAGGAATAGAAAATCCATCCTCATACTTGAAGAAGTAAGGAAAATACAATTTGCCCCTTGGCCTTCACAGCACCGATCAGTCCATTGCTTTCGATAATTTTGACTTAATGGGAATAAAGATCCCTCATCAGGACCCACTCGTAACTGGTACAGGAATTGGTGACCCATACTACAATGTAAAGAGGATCTTGATCGATGATATGAGCTTTATAGATGTCTAATTCTACTCCACTTTTCTCGATATGGGCCTCCCTAGAGAGAAAATACAGTCAATTGTGGGTTCATTATATGGAATTGATAATTAAGTTATGTGAGTGGAAGGAATAATCTGTCTTCTAGTTGTACTTAGGGAATTCCCCTGACATGACACAGTCCATCCAATTTATTATAGTCAAATTAGAATTGGCCTAAACGTTATCTTTGGATAGTTGCTCCAATCAATTTTTTGATTGTTACTCTGATCCCTCTTAGTAGATCAGCAAGTAGCACAATCCTGCTATCTTAGGCTTGCTCAACCTCACCCATCAGTTATATTAAGTATCAAAGATTTTAATCTTTGAAATGAGGATATTCCTTAGAGGGCTTCCCCTGTAAAAGACCTTGCTTGTGTCTTTCTATCAGATGAGCACCCTTTAAGAAAGGTGCAGATTGGATCACTTTTCTTAGATGAAGAGAAAAAAATGTATGTAGATTTTCTACATAAAAACTAAGATGTTTTTGCATGAAACCCAGCCTATATGCCCAAAATCAACCCTAAAGTAATCATGCACTCCCTCACGATCAACCTGATGTATAAGCCGGTAATCTAAAAGAAGGTAAACTTTGTATTTGATCATTAGCAGGAGATAAAGCATGAGGTTGAAAAGCTTTTAGAAGTTTGATGTATAAGGGAACTACACTACCCCACTTGGTTGGAAAATATCATCATGGTTTGAAAGGCAAGTGGAGAATGGAGAATATGCGTAGACAATATAAATCTCAATAAAGTCTACCCCAAGGATTGTTTTTCTCTTCCCTGTATTAACCAGTTGGTTCATGCCACCTCCAGACCTCAGGTGATGAGCTTCATGGATGCCTACTATGGATACAATCAAATAAAGATGGATCCTGCTGATGAGGAGGCAACATCTTTTCAAATAGACTAAGAGTTATACTTCTATATGGTTATACCATTCAGGTTAAAGAATATTGGAGAAACATATTATTTCCTTATGAATAAGGTTTTTAAAAATATTATTAGGCGCACTATGGAAGTTTATGTCAATGATATGATGGTAAAAAGTCTTAAGAAATCTCAATATATACCTGACTTGAAATAGTGCTTCCACCTGCTACGACACTATAATGTGTGACTCAATCCTACCAAGTGTAGTTTTGGAGTCACCTCTGGAAAGTTCTTATGGTTTATGATAACCCACCAAAGGATTGAGGCCAATCATGAGAAGATCAAGGAACTAAAGGATATGGTTACCCTAAGAAATATCAAGGAAGATAAATATCTGCCCTTCTTCAAGATTCCCAGAGGTGCTGATAAATCCGGATTTTAATGGACTGATGAATGCCAAGACGCCTTCGAACAAATTTGAAAATATTTGGCATTCCCGTTTCTACTTTTTAAACTAATGCCTAGAGAAAAGTTATATTTATACATGGTTATTTTTGCTTAGGCCATGAGTTTTGTTTTGGTCTAAGAAGAGAATGTTGTACAATGTCTTATTTATTACGTCAGCAAATATTTGTCTGAGATACAAGGATAGTATCCAATAGAAGATGATATAGCTTTAGCCTTAGTCTTCTCGGACAAAAAGCTATGACCTTATTTTCAAGCTCAAATAGTTAGAGTCTATATGAATCTATAGTTGAGAAACATTCTCCAAAAGCCCGAGGCATCTTAAAGATTAATTAAGAGGTTGGTGGAGCTTGGAGAAATTTACATTCACTACCTGCCTAGACCTGATATCAAATCTCAGGCACTTGTAGATTTTGTAGTTGAATTCACCATCCCCGTATTTAACAAGCCACTTAGTTCTTTTACTTCTCCCTCATATTGGACGTTATATGTTAATGGAGCTTCTAAAAGTTCTTGTGCTGGGGTAGGAATCCTATTGATCTCTAGAAAAAGTTACCCTAGAGTTCAAGCTCCAAATTAAATTCTCTACAATGAATAGCACGATAGAATATGAGGCCCTTATTAGTGGACTAAGGCTGGCAATCGACTATGAGGTGCAAAACTTAGTCTTCCACTCTAATTTGTAATTAGTTTCCTCACAAATAGAAGGGGAGTTTTACATCTATAACATATAACTAGCCCAATATTACAGCATAGTAAAGTTGCTCTTAGCATGTATAAAATAGCATATGATCATCCATATTCTTCGAGAGAAAATTCACAAGAGGTTGCTCTTTCTATACTTATGACATCAACAATAGGTGATGTTTACAAAAGGAAGTGAATCGAAGAGATTTACCTTTTGAGCATCCAAGGTCCATTAGTTATTCAATCACCTAATGAGTCAAGAGAGTCTTCTTAGATTGATCCAATTTTATCCTTCTTACAAGATGTTATTCCCAAAGATCATATTACAACAATACAACTTCAGAGGTAGGCGTCAAACTTTGTTGTTATTGGTGGAGAAGTATATAAACAAGCCTTCACGAGACCATATCTCAAGTTCCTTCCTCCTTTAAAAACTAATTATGCAGTTTGAGAGGTACATTCAAGCATCTATGGAGAGCATCTAGGTGGAAGGGAATTAGCACATAAGATCATGAGATAGGGTTTTTACTAGTTAACGATGAAGTAGGATGCATTAGTGTTTATTCAAAAGTTTAATAGTTTCCAATTACATGTCAACCTCACCCATTTATTTGTTGTAGATATCTCAATATTACAGAGTCACTAGCCTTTTGCCCAATAGGGATGAACCTAGTGGGATCTTTCCATATAGCCACTAGGCAATAAAAGTTCATCATCCTAGCTGTAGACTATTTCACCAAATAGGCGGAGGCAAAACCACTGGCAAAGATCACTAAAGTCAATGTTAAATAGTTCTTATGAAAGAATATAATATGTCATTTTGGCATTCTAGCAAAAGTTATTATCGATAATGAGACTCAATTCACGAGAAATATATTTATAATATTTTATAAAGATCTCCATATTCAACTAGTATATACAGTTATGACCCATCCTTAGATAAACAGGCAAATAGAGGTCATAAATTGAATTATACTGAAAGGGTTGATGTGGACCTTTGAAAGGGTACTGCTTAGTGGGGACAGAATGTAAAGGGTATACGACCGCATAATTCTGAAGGATGAGATTATCATAAGCCTTTGCACTCTTCATAAGCAAGTCAATGGAAGGGAAGATTAGATGGTATAAACAATTAACCATTGAGGATAGTGTCTCTCGCCAACACACCCCAATGAGTAATAATATGCATGAGCTGATCGGGATAACGATGTCTCCCCAATCTGATACATCATCTCGAGCGGGCTTTATTTGGTTGGTGTTGACCTCATTTTTGTATGAGGTCACTTTGACCCCCTTTTGAGATCCTAGACACTAGGATCCTTCTAGATTCTAGACCCTAGAATTCCTCTTACGACTGATCTAGACTTTAAATCAATCTTGACCTTAAGCCAATCCAGACCTTAGTTCACTTCATAACATAATAAACATCCAAATTCTAATTCAAATATTGATCCTGCTTCTAATTAAACTTCAATCCTATAATATCACTTATGATCTTCCCAAATGATCATAAATGATTTGGATAATTCAAATCTAGTGATTCAAACTCAAAACCCAGTTCAAATCTAGAATTTTAAACCAAAATTCAAGGGTAAAAGGCTAAGTCCTGAAAGCCTTTCCATTGAATTTTCAAACACTTCAAAACCCAGTCAAATGACCTCTAATTTAGAGTCTATCAATTTTACCTTGATAGGACATGTATTTAGAGGAAACCCTCCAAATTTTAGCCCCTTATGAGCTCTCTAATCCTAAAAATTGAATTGAAATCTAAAGAATGTAAAACTTTCAAATATTTAGAGCCTATGCCACTAGATTTGCCACCCTGTGGATTTTGAACTTGGAGCTTTATCCAAAGCCTCCAATCACTTCCAGACCCTTAATCCTAACTCATTGGACATTAAAGTGTATTTTGGTGGACCCATTTTGACCCCCGGTTGACCTAGGTGTCAAAATGACCAAAATACCCCTCAGGGTTTGAATTCTCATTCCAAACCAAATGACCTCCAAATTACATGGAACTACCTTCAACAATTTTCAAATATCAAACCAAAAATGTTGGACCCAAACCCAGACCCTTGGTCAACCAGGTGGACCAGGTCAACCTAAGTTGACCAAACAGGCCCTTTAGTGTTCAAACAATCATTTTGACCAAATTGACTTTTCCAGACATTGTGACCACCTCCATTGGTCTCTAAATGTCATTTCAAACTTGTTGAACCCAAGCCTAGACCTTGGATCAATCTAGTTGACTAAGTCAACCTAGGTTGACCAAATATTCCCTTGAGGGCTTAAATGGGTCATTCCAACCCATTTAACCATTTTAAACCATTTAAGCTCTAAAACCCACTCAAATTCATGATTAAAATATATTCAAACTTGTGAGGGGTTAAATCATATTTTATTTGACTTGGTCAAACCATCTAGTTTGGTCAAAACTTCTATGGTTTGGTCCTACCACCACATATACCTTATCAAACCTATCATAAGCTTTAACCTAATCACATATCATGGCTAAAGTACATCTAAGATCAATATGAGCTAATCCATAGTCCCGATTGGTTGGATCAAGTTAACTTATATTGACTTGGTCAAGCCTTCTTGATACATATGTATTTATTCAAACCCATTGTAATTAAACCTTTCAAATGCAAAAGATCATTCTATCCTATTCAAATGCATACTTCAAACATCCCTAAACCTATCATGAGTCATATCATGGGGTTTTAATCAGGACATGGTTGTTTGACCAAGTCAACTCTTTATGAATTGGTTAAACTTTCCTTCATGCATATGTATGGATTCAACCCTTAAGCTTTTAGCTTCAAGCTCCATCCGACCAGCTCAAACCTACTTCCTCCATGCTACCTCACAAGTTGTTGCCCAGTTGACTAGTCAACATGGTCAACAAACCACTTTAAAGGGGCTTAAATGCCCAAATGGCTTGACCCAAGCAAGCCATTCCTTACTAACTCATTCCAGCAGCTTTAAAGCCCCACTCCCATGCCACATCAGCTGCCACATGGCAGGGAGACAGTTCAAACTATCAAACTAAAGCTTAAGGTTGGTTAAATCTGATCAAAATACATCTTAATCATAATCCTCTCTAATCCAAACTTTTCCATGCATTTTGTGGCTGAATATGACACTTGGCAGTACCATAAAACTTCCCTCTCTCTATAATTAAGCCTAGGCTATCATTAGAAGGTAGTTAGGATGGTTGACTTAACTCAAAGCTTTGGCCTCATTCACTCTCTTCCAAAATCTTCAATCCCAATAGTTTTTATCCCATCCCAGCCACTACTTAATCTCACTATCTATAAATAAGACCCCTCCATCCTTTAGAGTGGTTGTTGAAAGTCTTGAGAGCCCAAATTGAGAAAAGAGAGAGAAAAGCTAATTATTATAGAAAAATTTGATCCAACCATCAAAAGCTCTTGGCCCCAGAAAGGATTTTGTAGAGGACATCAACATCTTTTCAACAAGCCCATGATCATCCAAATCCATCCCTAGGATTATAATATATCTTAACTTTTCTCTAAAACTTTAATTTAAAACTGTAGCAAATCTATAACACATGAAGCCCCCAACATCTTGAGTTGTAAGATTACATTGCTCTCTTGCTGTGTTTCAAATTTTTTTTAGATGTCGTTGATTATTTTGAATGATATGGGTATTTGATGAATTTTGGCAAAATTTGCCTCTAGCGCGATTGGAAGGCCCAGAAACGGCCACGTCGCTCTCTCTTACCACACAGTCTCCTTCCGATTTGAATGCAGGTCCTCCCGTAGTTAAGGACAATGATCTGGCAGCCTCCTAGCCATCCAATCTTTTCGTTGTCTGATCAGCGGTCCTGATTTGTTGTCTCATTTAAGTGGTGGGTCCTGCCGCGCCACATGTCATGCTGCCATTTCTAATGATTGGCGCCGGCGGCTGATTTAACCATTAATGGGCTAAAAATTTAAAAAAATGCAAGATCTTTTAAAATTGACAGAAAATTGAGGTTCCCATAAAATTTGATATTCTTAAGCTCATTAGAAAGTTATATTCATAGGCTCATTAGAAAGTTAATTTAATATAGTATTTTTTAAAGTTAATTTTACTTCGTTATGAACTTCGAATTATGAGAAAATTGAGTTTGTTTGAATTTAGTTTTTTTAATTTTCTACTAATCTAGCGATCACATTGATCCAAAATTTGTATGGAATGTTCTTGAGCTTCTTTGGCGTATTCTATGATTTTTCTAGGGTCAGATGCTTTGTACTTTTCTGTGATATGAAATTTCAAGGTAATGGGTCAATTTTGGACCATAATTTTGAAAATTCATAACTCCTTAAATTTTTAATATTTTGATGTGAAATTTCTATGGTATGATTTCATATGACTCTAGGTTTGTCACATCAAATTTCATGCCCATTTGAAAAAAAAGAGACACCTAAGGAAAATATTTAAGGAAATGTCTTGTAAACTTAGAAAATTTCTAGGAAGCTGTACATACACCCAATACTGATGAAATAGAAACACAGTAAACCTAGTGACATTTTGAACCAAAAGTTTAAATTTGACTGAATTTGGATATAATTAGATTTAAAAATTAGCCTTATAAAATATCAGCCCTTTTTAGGACCCAAAAATTCCAACAAATCACAATAAACCCAATTGTACTCCAAAAATTATATATTATATATATAACATACCAAAATTAATTTTTTAATTAGTGAAAATTGAAATCCATTTAATTTGACATCAAACTCAATCTTAATTTAATTTTAAGTGAAAATCAAAATTTAGTTAAATTAATAAATTAAATAATTAAAAAACTCTTAAAAATTCCTTAAACACTTGATGATCTCTCCATAGATTTTTTTTTTATCTTTGGAGTTGATTTCAAGGAGTTTAGGACTTGTTTAGATTCAAATCATTAAAAGGGCCCTTAATTAAAATAATTAAAAAAATCAATAAATACTAAAACTATCAAAATTCGTAACTAATTGTTGAAAATTCTAAATTAGTCAAACTTAAAGTGAAATGACTCCAATTAAGATCTAGTATTTTATAAAAATGTCAAATCTCCAAAATTTGGTCAAACTAAAAAAAATCTTTAATTTAGTCAACCATAGTTCAAATCTTGGCTCAACCTTCAAAAATTCATAACTTTTCATAGAAAACTCTGATTTGAGCGTGCTAATAGTTTAACAACTCATGATAAGGTCTAATATTTATTAAAAATCTAAAACTTTTAATATTAACTTTAATTTTAAAACTTTTCTTTTTACCCCTTAGTCAACATATTAATATAATTCAAAATTTTGATAATTCTTTAAATTTCAGAATTTGCTAATTGTCAACCAATCTCCTAAAATTAGTCACTAACTAAAATATTTAATATTAATCTACCTTTTAATTTTAAATAACTAAACTAACTTAATCAACCACGATTGCTACTAGGTAACCCAGACCTACGAGGCTACTAGCTTAGCCCTAAGGAAGATAAAATAAACTTCATGGCCTAGGTATGAAACGAAGGTAGCAATCATTTAAACTTTAAAATATATTTAAATAAATTCTTAATATATTAATATTTAAACTCTATCCTAAACATCCACTTAAGCCTTAATAAATTCAAAACTTTAGATAATTCTAACTAACTACCCAGCTTAGGATTTATCCTAGCTACACGACCTTCTACACACACTTTAAACTCCATTACTTACCTCATTTGACATCAAACTTTAAATTCTTAAATAAATTCATACCGCCATTTAAATCGAGAGTATTTGTAGGAAAACTCTAGTTTTCTATGAGGGCTTGCGCTCGTAGGAGATTTAGTAACCCATATCTAATTTTTAAAAAATCATATTTTCAAAACTTCAATTTGAAAGTTTGTTAGGGATGTTAAGCCCTATAAACTGGCCCAAGGCTAAGAAACAAAGAGGTGGTGAATTATTATTTTAAAATAATCTTTAAAATAAAAACAAATAAACCAAATCACCACAATGAAATGAACGTGCGGAAGAAATAAATATGAAAATAACAAAGGAAAGAACACACCAGATTTATAATGGTTTGGTCAAATCTTGACCTATGTCCACTCCTCGGAGGCACCCTCTGAGTATTTTACTAAACTAAGTGTCTCTCCTTTAGCACCCATAGCTAGTTGGAGAAGCCCTTACAAAATCACTTCCACCTTCCCCGATGCGACGGAGTCGCCGGGTCTTTTAACACCAAAGATAACTTCTTTTTTCCAAAACTTCCCTCAAGACAAGCCTTCAATCTGATAGTACTAAGGAGCAAGCTTGTTGGAGCAATCGTATAAAATCCCCCTCCACACTCCCTTGAGTCCTCCTCCAAGGATATTCTCCCTCTCTCAAACTCCACCCTTTCCTCTCTCCCTTTCAAGCTCTCTCTTCAAGTTTCCCCCAAAAGAATGAAGCTACAATGGCTGCCAAAGATACTTACAAAAGTACCTTGTCAAAAGCTTAAATAAAAGATCTCAAAACGAGCTCATGAATACAACTTGCCGACTTTATTGTCTAGGCCGATATAAATATTGGCATGGCCGATCAGCGTAAATTATGCTCAATCAGTTCAGTTGGTTAGGAATGATTAGACAATTCTTAATCATATCATCCAGGCCGATAGTATATCATCCTGGACGATTAGTTTAAATATGAGGAAAATCATCTTGAACATTGCCCTGAAAAGAAGCCGACCGATGTCAAATCGGCACGTATAATCCTGTGATTGGCTCGGGTGATGTGATCGTGCAAATCACCATTAATTGCTTTCTTTATTTGCCATATTTACTTAAGAAAAATTGTTCTGGATCGTCCAGGCCGATCCTGATAGGCTAGGCAGATCCAATAGGATAATGTCCAAAAAAAAGTAATTCCTAAATAGATTTGGTGGCAGATTTTTTCTGAATTGAGCCTATTGTCCTGGCCGATATAAAATTATCCAGGATGATCTGTTTAATCACAGCTACCTTAATAAGGATGATGCCCTAATCAGGGTTTCTATTTTTGAACCGATTGTCCAGGCTGATATAAATATCATCCCCGATGATGTTACCAAAAATAGTAAACTCTAGGGAACAGTCAGAAATTCTTCCAATGTGTATGTGTGTAAAGTTATATAGCATCAGGAGTCGCACCAAATACAATAGACTCAAGAAATGAAAGTGGTACAAACTGACTCAGACCTAGTCTATCCAATCTTGAGCTGATTCCAAATTACAGTCTTGATCTTGTGAACCTGAAATGTCAGTAGATAAGACAGTCCCCCTCACTAGATTAAAACTTTTAAAAATAGGGGAGATAAAAAATTTTTTGTTGTTTTTAATTTTTTGAAAGAAAAAAAACAAAAAAAAAGATACAAATTCAACAATACGTTCTCCCCCTTTTACATTATCAAAAAGAGAAGGGGCTCAAACAATAAGAACAAAATGATTAAAAGACAAAAATGATCCTTGATCTAGTGAACAAAATAAATATTCTTAAAATAAAAAAGTTACCTTTTGATTTTAATCAATAAGTTAGTAAAACTCTATTGACAATGCATGGCCCTGAAAAGGTTATAAATTTAGAATTTGATAATCCAAACTCAAGTTCTTTAAAAGGCTCAAAAACTTTTTAATTCAATATTTTAATCAAAAAATAAATTAGAGAAAGAAATAGTCATTTTTCAAAACTGCTTCCAAAAAATATATCTAATAAAAGATTAATGCACAAATTGTTGAATTAGGAATCATGATTTTCAAAATCATGTATCGAAAGTTTCAAAGGTCTTCTTAAGCTTTAAGAAGTACAGGAATGGTAAGCATTAAATTTTGTGGGCTCATTTTATGTCGTTTGATAATTGGTTGGCGCACTGCGTATCTTTTGATTTTTGATAAACTTTGTGTATTCCCTTGTTTTTCAATTTGACATCTTTGTGCATCTTTTATTTTTGGCATCATTGGCCAATTTTTTTTTGAATATGCTACCTTTCTGAAATCTTAAAAACAAAAGTACACCCATCCTATTGACAAAGCGAATTTCTTGATTAAGAAAATTATGAGTTAGATTCAACAACTTCCAAAACATCCCTATACGATAAATAAATTGTAGGGAGATAAAGTATTTTAGTTTCAAAAATTAATTTAAAATATGAAAAAGATTTTAAATCAAAAGTAGAATAACTTTTTTTAGGAAATAGATATTGAGAGTTAAAACATGAGTTTGTTTTCTTTGACTGTTTTTAGAGAAATCAAACACAATTTTTATAAGAATTCAAGAAAAAATAGAAGGTAGTTTTTTCCTTTTTAGAATGATGACGTGTGTGTTAGATCAGAAATGACACATAAAAAAATTAACAAAAAAAGGAAAAATAAATAATAAAAGAAAATCACAAAAATAAAAAACAAACAAAACATGCAAACATAAACATACAAACAAAGGTTTAAACATCATCTTGCTCTTTATCAGATGATTCAGAAGCAATGTCTGCCTAAGAAATTTTTTGCTTTTTATTATTTTTCCAATTTATAATTTGCTTTGCTTTACCCTTTTCTTTTGCAGGAAGAATTCTCAAATTAGTGTACTGATTTTCATATGATCAGGCTTCCTACAACCAAAGCAAATAACGTCAGAAGAAATATTAACATTCTTACCATTTTTACCTTTATTTCACTTTTGTTGATGCATATGCTTTGGTAAGCTTTTTGATTTGCTTGTCAAGTCATTGCTTTCGTCGTCACCAACTAAGCTACCTTTTTTCGTACCTTCAGCTTTAAGCACTATCGTTTCACCTTCATCCAAAAGTCTTTGACCCAAACTTTGCTCGTAAGCATTGAGTGAGACAATCAAATTATCAATAGAATATTCATTCAAATCTTTTGATTCACAAATGGTAACAACTTTAGCATTAAACTTAATTAGTAGACAACGAAGCATTTTATTATCTTTTTAAAAAATTGAAAATTCTTTACCTAAAGCATGTAATGATTTCACAATTTGAATAAATCGAGTATACATGTCTAAGATAATTTCATAAGGTTTCATGGAAAACATTTCATAATCATGCATTAACACATTCAGCTTGGATTGCTTGATTTCACTAGTGCCTTTGAATATGGTGTGTAGTTTATCCCAAATTTTTGTACCAGTACTGCACGTGGATACTAACATAAAACCTTCATAATTTAAAGCACAGAAAAAGCAATTTAAAGATTTTATATTCAATTGAGCATTGATTTATTCTTCTCTATTCCATTAATTGAAAGGAATATTAGTTTTAACTCCATCTAAAACACATGACTGTAATGAATAACCAGTTAAAATCACATGCCACATACAAAAATCAATCGATTGCAAGAAAGTAGATATGCAAATTTTTGAAAAATCAAAAGTAATATTTTCAAATAAAGGTGATCTGGTGATTGAATAACCTTCCGCAAAATTATGATTACAAAAATTAGCCATAGATCAAAAATTCAAAAGCTTTCAAAAACTTATTTTTATGAATCCCGCTCTAATACCACTTGAAAGTTTGTTAGGAATGTTAAGCTCTATGAACCGGCCCAAGGATAAGAAATAGAGAGGTGGTGAATTGTTATTTTAAAACAATATTTAAATTAAAAAGAAATCAACCAAATCACCACAATGAAATCAACATGAGGAAGAAATAAATGCAGAAATAATAAAGGAAATAACACACCAGATTTATAGTGGTTCGGTCAAACCTTGACTTACGTCCACTCCTCGGAGGCACCCTCCGAATATTGCACTAAACTAAGTGTCTCTCCTTTAGCCCCCACAGCTAGGCGGAGAAGCCCTTACAAAATCACTTCCACCTTCCCTGGTGCGGTGGAGTAGCTGGGTCTTTTGACACCAAAGAGAACTTCTTTTTTCCAGAACTTGCCTCAAGACAAGCCTTGAATCCGACGGTACTAAGGTGCAAGCTTGCCGGAGCAACCGTGTGGAATGCCCCTCCACACTCCCTTGAGTCCCCCTCCATGGATCTTCTACCTCTCTCAAACTCCACCATTTCCTCTCTTTTTCCCTTTCAAGCTCTCTCTTCAAGTTTCCCCTAAAAGAACGAAGCTACAATGGATGTCAAAGACACTTACAAAAATGCCTAGTCAAAAGCTTAAATAGAAGATCTCAAAATGAGCTCATTAATACAACTAACCAACTTTATCATCCAGGCTGATATAAATATCGGCCTGGCCGGTCAGCATAAATTATGCTCAATCATTCTGATTGGTTAGGGATGATTAGATAATTTAAGGTAATATCGTCCAGGCCGATAGAATATCATCCTGGATGATTAGTTCAAATATGACAAAAATCATCTTGAACATCACCCTTAAAAGAAGCTGGCCAATGCCAATTAAACCCTGACAATCCTGCGATTGGCCCGGCTGATGTGATTGTACAAATCACCATTAATTACTTTCCTTACTTGATGTGATTGTCCAAAAATAAGTAATTCCTAAATAGATCTGGTGGTAGATTCTTTCTGAATTGAGCCTATCATTTTGGCTAATACAAAATCATCTAGGATGATTTGTTTAATGATATCTACCTTAACAAGGATGATGCCCTAATCAGGGTTTTTATTTTTGAACCGATTATCCAGACCAATATAAATATCATCTCGGACAATATTACAAAAAGCAGTAAACTTTAGGGAATAGTCAAAATTTCTTCCAAGGTGTATGTGTGTAAAGTTACATAGCATCAGGAGTCACACCAAATATAATAGACTCAAGAAAGGAAAAAGTGGTACAAACTGACTCAGACCTAGTCTACCCAATCTTGAGCTGATTCCAAATTGCAGTCTTGATCTTGTTAACCTGAAATGTTAGTAGATAATACAGTCGTAGATAAATAAGAGTGTTTGCCATCATCAAAATAATAAACCATAAAAATAGATATGCAGCACAATTAATTTTCTTTGGGAAAATAATATTAACAAACATTAGCATCATTTTCAAATAATTAGCGATATTTTTTTCTCTCCAAAAAGATATGTCATTATATTATTTGATTTTGATTATGAAATTAATGATCTTTTATCTAGATTAACATAGTCAAACATTTGATCGAATTTCATTTTGACCTTTTGGGGCCATCTATAATTCTTTCCTAAGTTTGACTACAATAATCAGAATGAATTTAAAATTTATAATTCAAACCCATTAGAGAATGATACGTTCACCTCCTAAGGTACTATATTATTCATAATGATTCATTTAATTTCAAAATTCCAGAAATTAAATCTTTTCCAATAAAATTAATATTTTTTAAAACTACACATTTTCCAATCAAACAGTTGGAGGACTCAGTTTCCGATGAGTACAAGCCTCTATAGTTAATCATCTCAATATAGTGCTTAAGAAGACTCTCAATTAAGGATCCTATATTATCCTCTTAAATGGGATTGGCACATAGGAATGAGACTAGGAAGTTCCTACTCAAAGGGAAGGAATGATTCAACATGGCTTAATCAATATACATGGTTCACATCAACATTCAGAGGGACTAAGGTAATGAGAAGAAATTAAAGAAAAGTAATAAATGATGCACTCAAGCACACAAGAAAGAAGGATTGCGATGGAATTATCCATTTTACATGGATAGGCATGATTTATAGCTTATGACAAATAGAGGACTTACCCACCAATATAGCATATTATGAGGCACCAAATATAGTAGCCTTGAATCCTAGATCTATAATAGATTTAGTATTTTACACACAACACTAACACTCATATCCTAACTATTGCATCTTGTCTTAAATCCCACCTAAAAAGGAAAGCAAGATAACTAATAAAGCATAAAGAATCCATGATGTATAGTCTTTATGAAAGATAGGTGGTTAGCTCAGTTTTTCAATGTTAAGGTCGACATCTAGAGAGTTTTTGAAGTGGCCTTATACTTATGTAGGGTAGAATAATTCTAGAACTAATGCAATTAAATTTTGATTTAATTAATTTCTACTATAATGCATCCTTGTTAAATTCTTTAAATCATGAATGCTTGAAAGTTAAAAAAGGCTTAAAAAATAATTTTTTAGAAAGACTGGACTTCTCCAGATCCAGCAGCTCATCCTCATAGATCAGATTTTCTAGTCACTACCCGCTGGTGGGAAAGTATATTAAAGCAAGGAGAAAGAAAAATATAATATTATACGTGTGACCCTAGATGATTCCAACTATTTCCTAGATCATTAGGTTTCTATGTTATTTAGTTCTTAAAATTTTAAATCTTAGTTAAGAGTAGAAAACTTTTATCCCTATAGAATCTAGTGAAATTAGGGGCACACACATGCAAGAAACAAACCTATGAAAAATAGGTAATTTCTTTGGCGCAAACAAAATAAACATAATAATATAAATAAAGCAACTAGAGTGAAAAAGAAAGTCCATGGTAAGTGTTATATATAGTATAACCATAGGTCTACTAAAAAGTAATGGTGGTCAGGTCTCACTATGAATAACTTTGATTCTAATGCTACTGAATGATGCAAGTCTAAAAAATAAGACATTTCATTTTCATCTTTATCTTCAAGTTTTTCTATGGGTCGTTATCTTGTGGTCTTCGTGGGGTTCATCCTTTAGAAGGGTAAACAAATGAAAAATAAAATCCCCATAAAGGTCCTTTCTTTTTCTCTTCAGATCCCTAGTACTTTAAATGCCTCCCTTTTAAAGACATTCACAACTTAATTACATTACATACAAAGTACATTATTTAAAAATAAAATCAAGACTCTCCTACTTGGTTATCATAAGAAGTTAATATAAAATAACCCAAGTAGTTATATATATATATATATATATATATATATATATATATATATATATATATATATATATATATATATATATATATATATATATATATATATATATATGAAAATAAAATACTCATTCCAGCCACACTTGGCCATGCTCTTATTTATTTTTTGGGGTTAAGCATCTGAAGCACCTATATCAAGCATTTCTATACATGATTATTATTTATTATTAGCCTCCTTTATTTTATTGTAGCATGAGCATGAACATCTGTAGAAGACAACGTCAATATCAAGATCGCCACTAACCTATAGGTATTCTATCACGTCATAAAGATAATAAAAGAAGTACAATAATAAATATCATTATAATCACCAAAGCATATCAAAGCAACAAGCACATGTGCCACATATAAGAACATCACATTATAGAAACAAAAAAGTAAAGCACTGGCCTAACCAAGAGCTAGAAGTACTGCCCTAGCAAATAATTCTATGATTGTGTAGTAGGCATTGTGGCTTTAGATAGGTCCTATATTAGGCAATTAGTTTAAGTTTCTTATGATCTAATTGGTTGAAGGACAAAAAAGGGAAGTTTAGTTATTATTCAAATATTAGTGTATTGGGATGCGTTTTAGCTAATTAAGTTGGTTGGACAATTTTAATGCTTAGTATAATGTTCTCTGAAGTTTAAGTTGCATTAAAGGGTTTTAGATAGTCTGTGGTCATCCTATCAGTTAGGTTAAGCGGTATAAAAGGTCACTTATAGAATTAAGTTAGGTTTAAGGGTTAGGATATTTTTATTAAATATTAGACCTTATATGGAGTAATTAGGCTTTAAGTTTGCTAGATTTGGAGTTTTCTACGCAAAGTTATGAATTTTAGAAGTTTCGATCCCTAGTTAATAAAAACTATATTTTAAGTGGAGTTGATTGCCTTTAATTTACCTAATATGGATTTTTTTTAATTAGTTTTGATTTTTCAAAGTTAGAGAGTTATAATTCTTTTAGGTTTAAGTTAGATTGGTTCATATCTTTTAAATTTGGATTTGTTAGAAGGTGATTAATGGAATGATGAATTTTAGTTTAAGTTCATATTCAAATTTTATATTTTTAGTGATTTTGTTTGTTGGTTATGGTTTTATTAAAAGTTAAGTATTTTAGTACATTTTTATTTGGATTATTACTTATTTTATTTCTTAGTTATTAATGAATTATGGCACACTAATCCTAAGATTACATGTCACTTCATTTTTTATATTATATGTTTCTATCCTAAAAGGAGCATGCATCCTAAGTATAAAATATCTAAGAATCAATCCTTAGTTTTTATTCTTAAGTGTCACTAGTGTTGTAAGGGATAAAAAGTGGTTTGTTTCTAACTCTTTAGACATTCATACGAGTGTAAATGGGTTTACGGATCTATAATGAAATATGAGAAGAAAAAAAAAATAATAGTTGAAGTTTTTAAAAGGTCCTAAAGGGTGGGAGAACATGCATACAAAAGGGCTCCCTAAAGGCCATATAAGTTTTAAGAAAAACTCACTACACCGGTAGCTACAATGCAATGGTTTCATCCATTGCACCCCCATCAGAATGAATGGGGTGACTGATGCTTGAAACCATTTGTCCATGTTCCTTTATCTAATGCTTCAAATAATCCATCTTCTTTGCTCTCCAAAGGTCCCTCGCAAAGAATAAAGAAAATAGAGAAGGTTGAATTAGAGCACATTAAATATTTAGTAAGCAAATAATTAAAATGAAATGCAATTAAATAAGAATTTACCTTCAGTTAAGGCTTGGATATCGATTGAGCCACTTGCCTTTTAAAACTTTCAATCTTTCAAACACTTTACTATATTGCATCTCAAAACACAGGTAAAAAAGGTGATAGAGAAGTAAAGGAGAGAAGTAGAGAAAGAAGGGGAGAGGGTGAACAAGTACTTGTTCAAACTTTCTAACAACCATCCGACAGCTCAAGCCTCCAACACACACACATCTCTAATTACAACATCCACAAAAATGGCACTAGCAACAACCAACCTTCTCATGCAAATGCAAAAGAACCATCCTAACATCATTTCCAAACATTACATGAAAGACAATCGAAACCATTTTTACACTCATTTTTAACTATAATGAATCTTAAATGCATAGGAAAGATTTTGCAAAAGGTCTAAAATCCCTTCCCAATCAACTCATGATTAATGAAGCATATAAAATATACATTTGAAACTTTCATGTAGAACTATTAATCATATTCCATATCAGTTTTCATATTTCCACTAAAAGCCATCATAAAAAAACATATATATTTAAGAAAACTCTTGAATAGAAAACCCACATAAAGATAACTATGAATATTCATCATTGAGAGAGAAGGCACTCAAATGCTCTCAAACATTATGTCTACCCTTCCAAAGAAAATTATAAAACCTTTCAACATAAATCAAGCCATATTGTATTTGAATAATTCAATCTCAATAATTGAAATCGACATGAAGCATAGCTCTCCACAATGCAAAACATGCTCAAAAGTTGAAACACAAGGTGACACTTAGACTCTCCAACACAATTTCCAACACTACTCTTTCATGGGATCCCAGCAAATAGAGAAGAAATAAGATTCAAGAAAACATGAAAAGACCTCAAAGTCCGCCAATGCTTCATAGCTAAACATGCCTCCAAAAAAGCTTTAAAAGGCACTTCAACTAAAACTTGTGAACATGCTTTTGTGTCAAACATACAATACTTGCCAAAGGTTTGAAACCTATTTTATATTATTGAGAAGAAGAAGGGAAAAACAAAAAGACAAGCTTTCTCAAATTAGATTAAACTCATGGTTATCAATAATATCATTGAATTCAACAAAGGATTTTTGAAGTTTGTTACGTAAATCATTAAGAGGCATAAAAAAATATAAATCCTGCTTCAGGCTAACAAATATATGACAAGATCTTTCTAAACTTAGGCTCACAAATTTGCTTTCATGGCAAAACTATTCTTCAAAAAAGAAATGATAAGAGAGTTGCTATTTGCATGTTTTACATTCTTGCAACTTGTAAAGATTTGATGATTCAAAATATTATTGTTTTAAAAGTTTTGTTTTTCTCCTAACACTTTTTAGAAGAATTACTTTTGCTCTTATGTGGACTAACATTTCAGGATAATCAAACTCCATACTAATAAAGACTTCAAATCAAAATTCAGTATGAGAAAATTTGTAAATTAAATCTTGTACTTTTTATTGTATTGAGTTTGAGATGGAGTGATTGTAATTAAGTAGTTTAGCGCACACACACTTGGGGAGATCTTTAAAAAATCGTACTGATCGTACGGGATGATCAAGTCATTTATCCCCTCGGAAGAGTAATGGAACAAACACGAAATGATAAAAATTTTCTACGTCCTGATCGTCCAGACAAATTTTTCTATTCGTCTCAGGATGAAATGCTCTCTAAAAAATTTTCTTTCAGACGAAATCTTGTTCATGCAAGGAATAAATGCCCTCTGTAAAACTTTCATCCAGACAAACTCAAATTCGTCCTAGGATGAAATGCTCTCTGGAAAATTTTTGTTCAGATAAAATACTGTTCATGCAAGGATGAAATACTCTCTGTAAAAATTTCATCCAGACAAACTCCAACTCATCCCAGGATGAAATGCTCTCTAGAAAATTTTCATTCAAACGAGCTCCTATTAAGCCCAGGATGAAATGCTCTCTATAAAAATTTTGTCCAGATGAACTACTATTCTTCCCAGGACAAAAATGCTCTATCTTTTTATATTTTGATAACGTCCTGCATTTTGTCGAAACAGACCCATGATATAACTGTTCGTATCGGACTAACTTAGTTCGTACGGGACAATAATCAGGTACGAAGTTAGTTTGTACCAATATACATTGGGTTCGTATGCAACTGATTTAAGTAAATTTGTCCAGGATGATCCACGATCGTACGGGACGATCCACTATGTACAGACTTGAATATCAGCAATTTTTGGATATTTTTTTATTGCTTTCCTATATAAGGTCCAATTAAAGCTGCCTCTTAATATTTTTGCCTTCTAATCTTCATGCCAACTACAGGGAGACTCAAGGAGAGAGTGTGAGTGAGTATTTGAATGTGGATTCTTACTACTGGAGTGTGAAGGATTCACTTGGTACTCAAAGGTAAGAATCTCTACTTGTAGTTTGTGGTTACTTCACTCTTTTCTCTCATCCTTCTGGATTTCTTGTGAGAAGATCTGTCAAGGAGATCTGGTTCTCTATTGCCACTTGAAGAGTGTGAAAGGATGAAGGGTTCTCTGCCAACACTTGGAGAGTGTGAAAGGACGAAGGGTTCTCTGCCTACATCGAGAGAGTGTGAAAGGATGAAGGGTTTTCTGCCTACACTTGGTGAGTGTGAAAGGACAATGGATTCTCTACCTACACCAGGAGAGTGTTGAAGGACGAAGGGTTCTCTACATACACTTGCAGAGTGTGAAAGGATGAAGGGTTCTCTGCCTATACCGGGAAAGTGTGAAAGGACGAAGGGTTCTCTACCAACACTAGAAGAGTGTAAAAGAATGTCAGTTCTATGTCGCACCGGGTTGTTGTGGAAGTGAGTTTTGTAAAGGTTTCTCCGCCTTGTTGTGGGTGTAAAAGGAGAGTCACTAGTGGTATTAGTGCAATACTCGAAGGGAACCTCCATGGAGTGGATGTATGTCGTGTTTGACCAAACCACTATAAATCTTGTTTATTTTTATTTTTCACTGCCTTTTATTTTATTGTTTAACTTGTGGTTGAAAAACCTTTTTCTACAAAATTTATTAAAATAAATTTTAGGTATAAAATTTTAAAAGAGGGTAAAATTTTTAATTACCAATTCACCCCCCCCCCCCCTCTTGGTTAGCCGCTGGGACATAGGCTTAGGTTTAACAACCTAATACATATTGAATAAGTTTCAACAAGTGGTATCAGAGCTTTGTTTCAAAATCATAAGTTTAAACTACTTTTTGATTAATGTAGATGGCTACATTTGGTAACTGAAATACACTTGACGGTTACTCTATAACTAGACCTCTTTCGTTCGATAATATTCCTTTTGATTTTTAGAAAACACGCATGTCTATATTTTTACAGTCACTTGATTACCATATGTGAATAGTAGTTCAAGAAGGGTATACAAAACCAACTAGACTAGTTGATGGAGTTAGAGTTGAAACACCTTTTATGTACTGGATAGTAGAAGAATGTGACTTATCACAACAAAATGCCAAATACTTGAATAGTTTTTTTTGTGCTCTTAAATTAGAAGATTACATGCGGGTTTCTACTTATAAGAGTGGAAATGATATATGGGATAGACTTTTATAACTTATGAGGGGACTAACAAGGTTAAGCAATCTAGACTTAATATCTTGTTGCATGATTATGAACTGTTTCGTATGAATCCAAATGAATCCATTTTTGATATGTACACAAGATTCACACAAATAGTCACCTCTTTACATGCTTTGGGTAGGGAACTAACGAATGCTGAAATGGTTAAAAAGATAATTCGTTGTTTGCCTACTGCTTATGATGCTAAAACTACTGCAATTACAGAGTCTAAAGATTTAAACATTTACTCTATTGACAATCTTCTTGGATCACTAATTGCTTACGAGCAAGGATTTAGCCAAAGAAAGATTGATGCAGGTGAACCACGAAGGAGAAGAACATAGCACTAAAAGTGGAGGAATCTAAGAGTGAACACTCACAACCTGAGGATGAAGACCACATTGCACTGATGACTAGACAATTCAGAAGCTTTCTGAAGAGGAAGAGAAGAGACGCTAACAATGGAAAAAAGATAAGTTTAATATGAATGTCAAGGTTTCAAATGATGTTATTTGCTATGAGTACACGAAACCTGGATATATTAAGACAGACTGCCAAAAACTCAAAGCCACTCCTAGCAAGAAGAAGGTACAGGAGAAACTAATTATGAAGAAGGGCAAGAAGAAATTCCAAAGAGTTTTCTAGGCGGACTCAGCTTCGGACTCGTCAGAGATGGAAAAGGAAGAGGAAGTCACTATTCTGTACATAATGGATGATAATCTTGATCAGTCAGATCAAGAAGAGGGTCGCTTTCACTCAAGATCTCATGAGAGCATATGGTTCCTTGACAGCAGATGTTCAAAGCATATGATTGGAGATACTGCACAATTCATATCGCTGAAACCCAAGAGTGGAGGTAAGGTTACACTTGGAGATAATACCATAAAGAAGGTGGTTGGGTCAGGTATAATTAGAAATCTTAAGAATTTTTATATTGAAAATGTGTTATTGGTAGAAGGCTTAAAGTATAATTTGTTAAGTATAAGCAAGCTATGTGACAAAGGATATTATGTAAAATTTTTTCATACTAGCTGCATACTAAGCTTAAATGGAAATGCTATTTTGAATGGTATAAGGATAAACAATGTGAATATGCTGAACTTTTATTATGTCCTCTAACCGGACGTAGATCTACATTCGGTCAAAGGATTGTTACTCAATTTTTATTCGGTATTTGGTCGGTATTGCTAGGTATTATTTGATAATAATGAGGAATACCACTCTAGGAAGGCCAATACTGAGTAATACCAAGCAATACCGAGTATTACCAAAAAATACCGAGTTTTTCTTGAGAAAACTCAGTATTTTTTATATTACTCGGTATTGCTCGGTATTACTCAATATTTTGTCTTCACATAATGATATTTCTTGTTATTATTGGTATTGCTTGGTATTTGCTCGATATTTCTTATTTTGTGCCTGCGATCTTAGTGCTGGCCGAACGTAGCTCTACGTATATTCATCGGACCAAATAAAAGTTTGTATATGCTAGATTTGAATTGCATTCAAACTCCTATTGCTTTTTATTTAAAAACTATTTCTGGTGAGTCATGGCTTTAGCATAGGAAACTTTGTCACTCTAAAATGAAAAACCTTAGGAGGATTACCCAAAAGAACCTAGTGAGAGGTATACCAAAACAAGATTTTACTAAGGACCACATTTGTGATGCATGTCAACTAGGAAAATAGGTGAAGTCCTCTTTTCAGTTGAATAAGGATCTTAGAACTAGTAAACCATTGGAGATTTTGCATATGGATCTTTTTGGACCAATTGGAATTATAAGTCAAGGAGGGAAGGTATATGGATTTGTGATTATGGATGATTATTCATGATTCACTTGGGTTAGATTTCTATTTCATAAGAGTGAATCATTTGAGGAATTTAGAAACTTTTTATCTTGGATTGAAAGAAATCTAGGATGTGAAATTATGACTATATAAAGTGATCATGGAGGATAATTTGAAAATGAAAGATTTAAGGATTTTTGTAAAGAGAAAGAAATTAATCACAATTTCTCTGCACCTAGAACCCCTTAGCAGAATGGGGTAGTCAAAAGAAAAAATAGAACATTAATAGAAGCTGCATGAGCAATATTGGCAAAATACTCACTTCCTAAATATTTTTGGGCTGAGGCGGTTAGCACTGCATATTATGTTCTGAATAGGATAAATGTGAGATTTAAATTAAATAAAACACCCTATGAGTTACTAAAAGGAAGAACACCTAATTTGTCACATTTGCATGTTTTTGGTTGTAAGGTGTTTATTCATAAGAATGGAAAATCTGCCTTAGAAAGTTTGATACAAAATTAGATAAAGGTATTTTTGTAGGATACTCAAGTGATGGAAAATCTTATAGAGTATTCAACAAAAAAATTTTGGTAATTGAAGAGACCACACATGTTGTATTTGATGAATATGAAATTTTGGAAAAGCCAAATATTGTATAAGATGAAATTGAGATTAACTCCCAAAAGATTGATAAAATAAATTTGGAAGAAAATTTGGAAGAAAACTTGGAGATAGAAAACCCTTTGCCTAGATATTTGAGATTTTCTAAAAACCACCCAAAAGAATTAATAATTGGTGAACCTAGTGAGGGTGGACGGACTAGGCATGGATTAAACAAAGAAGTCAATCATTCAACCTTTATTTCAACCATAGAACCCACAAATATTGATCAAGCACTTTCGGATGAATTTTTGATTTTGACTATGCCAGAAAAGTTAAATTAATTTGTAAGAAATAAAGTTTGGGAATTAATTACAAGGCCAAAAGATCAAAGTGTAGTTGGAACTAAGTGGGTATTTAAAAATAAAATGAATGACTCAGGAGTAGTCATTAGAAATAAGGCTAGATTAGTTATTAAGGGGTATAATCAGATTGAAGGGATTGATTTTGAGGAGACTTTTTCCCTTGTTGCTAGACTTGAAGAAATTATGATGTTTTTAGCCTTTGCCTGTTTTAGAGTATTTAAACTGTACCAAATGGGTGTAAATAGTGACTTTTTAAATGGGGTAATTCAAGAGGATGTTTTGGTAGAACAACCTCTAGGTTTTGAAAATTCTAAATACCCAAATCATATTTTCAAATTGAAAAAGTCCTTATATAGATTAAAACAGGCACCTAGGGCTTGGTATGAGAGATTGAGCACCTTCCTACTTGAAAGATCATTTAAAAAATGAAGTATGGATACAACTCTATTTTTTAAGAGAGTTGGAAAGGATATACTCATTGTATATCTTTATGTGGATGACATCATCTTGGATCTTCAAATAATAATTTTTATGATGATTTTTCTAAAACAATGAGCAGTGAATTTGAGATGAGTCTAAAAGGAGATTTACGCTACTTTCTAAGCTTTAGCATTATGCAAATTGAGGAGGGTACATTTCTTAGTTAATTAAAGTATGTTAAGGACATTCTCAAAAAGTATGAAATGGACAATGCTAAACCTGTTAGTACACCTATGAGTTTCTCAGTTCGGTTGGATAAGGACCCTAAGGAAAAATCTATTGATCAAAATAAATTTAGAGGAATAAATGGATCTTTGCTTTACTTGACAGCTAGCCGGCCCGATATCATGTTTAGTGTTTGTTTGTGTGCTAGATTTCAATCAGATCCAAAAGAATCATATTTGACAGCAGTAAAATGGATTTTAAGATATTTTTTAGGAACTCAAAACTTAGGAATTTGGTATCCTAAGTTTATCTCTTATTTTGAAATAATTGGTTATTCATATTCTGACTTTGCAGGTTGTAGGGTGGATAGAAAGAGCACTTTTGTAACATGTCAGTCTCTTGGTCCAATAGAAAAAAAAAATATCTGTAGCCCTATCTACTACCGAAGCTGAATTCATTGCATTAGGAAGTTGTGTGGCATAAGTACTTTAGTTGAAACAACAGTTGATTGACTTAGGATTAACTATAGGCACTATTCAAATTTATTGTGATAACACTAGTGCTATTTGTATTTCTAAAAATTCTATTCAACATTCAAGAACCAAACATATAAACATCAGGCATCATATCATAAGGGATCGTATATCCAAAGGAGAAATTGAACTCACTCATGTTTCTACAGAAAATCAACTTACAGATGTTTTTACAAAACCTTTAGCCTTTGATACTTTCAATGCATTAAGAACAAGGCTTGGTGTGATTGATTTGAATGCTTAATTAAAATATTTTTGCAACATTGACGTGTGTTTTTAGTTAATGTTTTGTGTGTATTTATGAGTGTGTTAATTTTTGTATTTATTATTTTGTGATTTTATGTATTTTTCTATTGTGTTTTTAGTGTGTTTGTATTTTAGTTTCAATTAAGTGCATATTTTTGAAAAATTGAGTGAAAATCATCCAGGACAAAATTATTTTCATATAGGACGAACTATATTGTGTGTTAATTGTCGGATTTGAACCGTCTGCGTATAGTTTTTCAGTTTTTAATTTTCACTTTGCTTATACGATCGACTTGATCGTCTGGATGAAATTTTCAAACGTTTGTATAATTGATTGTCAGTTAAACAAATAAGCTGTCTTTTAATATTATTTTTGTATGTACGAACCTTTGGTTCGTTGGAATGAATGCTTGGCGAATCGATGTGGGGGACGGTTTCAACTGCCATTAAAATGATCTTAAATTTCTGATCGTTCAGGACGAACACCTGTTCGTCTATATGATTAGTTGGTCAAAAGTCTGTATGAAAGAATGCTTCGTAAGTTGTGTTATTACGAAAAGCCATTTCATTTTGGACTCATTCGTTCGTCCATACAAAATTTTTCTGTACCGGAAGAACTAAGTTTTGTACGGGACGAACATAATTTCATCTGTACAAACGGTGGTATTTCTTTAAATTGACCGGCTATGAACTCAACAGTCACACTCACACATCCCTTTTAGAACCTTTTCTTCTTTTAGATCTTATCCATGGCAAGTTCAAGCAAACGTCAAATGGTTCTAGCCAAGGGTCAACACAAAAATTCTAGCGATAACTTGCTGTCCAAGGCCAACGAAGAATCATTTCCTATATTTTCCTCCGCTAAGATCACCCCTTCTCGAGTTCTTATTCAAGAACAATTGACCTTTCAGGTAATGAACTTGTTTGCTTCAACTCAATCTGGTCTCATTCTCACATTAGTCCATCTCTACAACAAAATGACCTTTTATTATTTCCTAGCAAACATGTCCTTCAATTCTAATCATTCTATCATAAGATCATATGTTTTTAAGAAGAAAGTTGAAATCACAAAGGCTAACCTAGGAATCTTTTTGAACTTAAAAACTGAAGGGATTTGATCCCACACCTTAACCACTACTTCTGATTTTGACTGGACTAAAATTAATGAAGTGATTAGAGGAATTATATTTAAGGAGCATATGCCTAAAGTGTCCTCTCTTGTTCGCAATGCTCGTATCATCCATCATGTTCTTCGAACTTCCATAATTCCTAAAGCCGGTGATAGAGTCAACATTGCTCCTCTTCTTTCAACAGTAACCTATTTGATTATGACTGACCAACCTATAGATGAAGCACAACTAATCCTGAACTATCTTTATGGACTTTCTGAAATTGGTCATGTCGCCCCTAAAAGAAAGAAGAACATAGCCTTAGGACATCTTGTTGCCTATATTTTTTAGAAGAAGTATAAATTGGATCATCCAGTTCAAGATTTTGAAAAACCTCTCTACTACAATGACGGATCTTTTAGAGCAATCTTCAATAAAGATGAACCACGTAAAACACATGTTATTAGTGACTCAGAGGAGGAACTAGAACCTGCACCTGCACCTGTTAGTGAACCAAATTACCAAGATTTGGTTCAGAGGATTGTTCGTTTAGAGTCTAATTTTGATCAAAGATTTGATCAAATTAAAACTCACTTACAGCAGCAGGATGTTTAGTACAATCAAAATATGAGATATATACGAGAACAGATAAATGACATAAGTTCAAATATGCTCATGATAAGCAGTTATTTTAATTTCTTCAGTACTGTACCTCCTCCTCCTCCTCCAAATCATGGCCCATCACAGTGACTCATGTACTTGATTATGGTTTTCTTTAGTTGATGTGATTGTAATGTGGTAGTTTGTGATGTATTTATCTTTTTTTTTAATGTGTTTGTTTCATTTGATGCTTTAGTATTTGAGTTTTTATATAATATTGATATCATTTCTTAGATTGTAATATTCATTATAATGATATCAATATAAGTTATCTTGTTTTGGCTTTAACCTTATTTTGAAATGTGTGTTAGCCTATATGAAAATTCCTAAAATTTTTGATCCTACAAGTGTTATAACTTAAACTGCAACTCAAAATTAAATTCATTAGAAAATCTAATTTTTCTAAATTTAAGTTTTGCTTATAACTTGATATAATTAAGATTGTCAATTTCATGTATCTTATTAGATTACATTAATGTTTAATATTATTATTACAATTGTGATATTTTCTTATTTTGTTTTTCACTTATCAATAAATATTGATGCACTTAGAAAAATTTGAAATTTTTTATTATTGGTTTTGGAAAGATCAAGATTACTCTTAAAAAAATGTACAAGTGTACAAAAATCAAATGCAATGCGTAATGGTTCGCAATTTAAAAAAGTGGCACAAAATAAGCCCAGAAGTAACAAGATGCACAAATATGTGCCACAACTATTGAAAAATATACGTAAATCGTCACATGTAGTAGTTATTTCTTTCCACAATCTTTAATCTCTTAATTCAAATTGATCTTCTGTACATTTATATTTTGTATTGAAATTTGACATATACAAATTTTATATTCATCTTTTTTGCAATGATTTTCTTTATCTTAGTGTCAAAATTGATTCATGTTTTTGATATATACTTTTTATTATCAATGTTATATCTCTTCTTAAATTCTATGAATCATTTTTATTTACCTAATGATTTGATTTTATTTGCATATTTATTTCAATCACTTTCAAGGATCAGTTATCAAAGGATTATTTTATGATTGTTTACATTTCTGTTCTTTTTCTTATTCTCTTTTTGCTGTTGTCAAAAAGGGGGAGAAAATATTATTTCGTATCATATCTGTGTGCTTGTTTTGTATCATATTATTTTTTTTAAATGTTATCGTATTATTTTTGTATATTTATATCATATCTGTTTGTATTAATAAATAAATAAATAAAAGATAAAATTGTTGTGTACTACCTCCTTATTTTCATATGTTCATCAATTTAGGGGAAGTTTAGGAGATTCTTAGAATTTGAAATTTATACAAACAATAATTATCTTGCCATCATCAAAAGGGGGAGATTGTTAAGAAAGTTGCTATTTTCATGTTTTATATTCTTGCAACTTGTAAAGTTTTGATGATTCCAAATATTATTGTTTTAAAAGTTTTGTTTTTCTCCTAACACTTTTTAGAAGAATTGTTTTTGCTCTTGTGTAGACTAACATTTCAGGATAATTGAACTCCAGACTAATGAAGACTTCAAATCAAAATTCAGTATGAGATAATTTATAAATTGAAGCTTGTACTTTTCATTATATTGAGTTTGAGAGGGAGTGATTCAAATTAAGTAGTTTTGCACACACACACACATAGGGAGTTCTTTAAAAAATCATACTGATCGTACGAGATGAACCAGGTTTATACGAGACGATCAAGTCAATTATCCCCTCGGAAGAGCAATGAAATGAACAAAAAGTGAGAAAAGTTTTCTAAGTCCTGATCATCCAGACAAATTTTTCTATTCGTCCCAAGATGAAATGCTCTCTGGAAAATTTTTGTTTTGACGAAATCCTGTTCGTGCAAGGATGAAATGCTCTCTATAAAAATTTTGTCCAGATAAACTCAAATTCGACCCAGGATGAAATACTCTCTGGGAAATTTTTGTTCAGATGAAATCATATATTCGGCCCAGGATGAAATGCTCTCTGTAAAAATTTCATTCAGAAGAACTCCAACTCGTTCCAAGACAAAATGCTCCTTGGAAAATTTTTGTTTAGACGAGCTCCTATTCGGCCCTAGATAAAATGCTCTCTGTAAAATTTTCATCCAGATGAACTACTATTCATCCTAGGACGAAAATTCTCTATCTTTTCATATTTTGATAACATCCTACTTTTTGTCGAAACCAACCAATGGTATAACTGTTCGTACCGGACGAACTTAGTTTATACAGGATGATAATCGGCTACGAAGATTGTTTGTACCAATATATATTGTGTTCGTATACAACTGATTTAAGTAAATTCATCCAGGGTGATCCACGATTGTACGGGATGATCCACTATGTACAGACTTGAATATCAGCAATTTTTGGACTATTTTTTGTGTCTTTCCTATATAAAGTCCAATTAAAGCTGCCTCTTAATCTTTTTGCCTATTGATCTTCATGCCAACTAAAGGGAGACTCATTGAGAGAGTGTGAGAGAGTGTTTGAATGAGGATTTTTACTACTAAAGCGTGAAGGATTCACTTGGTACTCAAAGGTAAGAATCTCTACTTATGGTTTGTGATTGCTTCACGCTTTTCTCTCATCCTTTTAGATTTCTAGTGAGAAGATCTGTCAAGGAGATCCGGTTCTCTGCCGACACTTGGAGAGTGTGAAAGGATGAAGGGTTCTCTGCCAACACTTGGAGAGTGTGAAAGGATGAAGGGTTCTCTACCTACACCGAGAGAGTGTGAAAGGACAAAGAGATCTCTGCCTACACTTGGAGAGTGTGAAAGGATGAATGGTTTTCTGCCTGCACCGGGAGAGTGTGAAAGAATGAAGTGTTCTATGCCTACACTTAGAGAGTGTGAAAGGATGAAGGGTTCCCTACCTACACCGGGAGAGTGTGAAAAGATGAAGGGTTCTCTGCCAAGATTGAGAAGAGTGTAAAAGGATGACGGTTCTCTATCGCACCGGGTAGTGGTGGAGGAGAGTTTTATAAAGGCTTCTCTGCCTTGCTGTTGGTAAAAATGGAGAGTCACTATTTGTATTAGTGCAATACACAGAGGGAAGCTCGGGGGAGTTGATGTAGGTCGTGTTTGACCAAACCATAATGAATCTTGTGTCTTTTTATTTTTCGCTGCCTTTTATTTTATTATTTAACTTGTGGTTGATAAACCTTTTTCTATAAAATTCATTAAAATAAATTTTCAATATAAAATTTTAAAAGAGGGTAAAATTTTTAATTACCCATTCACCCTCCTCTTGGTTAGCTGCTGGGATATAAGCTTAGGTTTAACAACCTAATTCATATATAACAAGTTTCAACAAGAGGTTTATTCTAAAAGAAACCTATCTCAAGACAAATAAATGCATCTACAAAATCATTCATATAGGGCTTGTTTAAACAGAAAATCCACATGGAGCAAAATAAAATTTATGTAAAGGCTCATATTTGAAACACGTGAAAATTCTCAAACACTTCTAAAAAAAAAAAGAATATATTTCCAAATGCATTTTACAAGATAACAATGAATGCTTGGTATTGAGTGAGAAGAAATATAAATGCTCCCAATCATTCCAAATAAAATCTATCATACATGTGTGTCACATTACCTTATTGAGGCATGTCTTCGAACAACTAACATTCGATTCCACAAATATATATAGAACCAATCAATGTGAAAATCATGATTTGTACCCTAGCAGAAAGAAGATCTATATATATAAATATATATCCAAATGCTTAGTTAATCTCACAAGAATGTAATCTCCACCCATTTCATTAGGAACTTCAGGATGAAGGAATATATAATTAAGCCATAGCCTTTCAAATGGATTTGCTAACATATAATCATGGCATTTTTAATCAAGTTGCTCAACACAATCTACATAAAACACAAATCATTGTTTAACAGCTATAGAAGCATAACAATCTCTCATGGGTAATAATAACGTGAAGGTCTTCACAAGATACCATGATTTAAGATCATCTCCATTGAGTAAAACCAAATTCCAAACAAATTCACACACATCACAATCATTTATGCAAGACAAATTTTGCTTTGAACTAATGAAGCTTATTCCACCATGTTAATGAAAGAGGTTAAAGGAAAAAGAAAGAAAGAAAAAAAAAAGAAGAGAAGGTGGAGGAGAATATGTATAGAGAATAAGAGAAAATCTGAGAATGAAAGCGAAGAAGAAAGAAATGAAAGAAAAGAAGAAGAAATAGAAGAAGAAGAAGAATGAGAAGTGGAACGATAAGAAGAAAAGAAGGAGGAGGAGAGCTTGAAGAAATCACTTGTAGGAGAGAGGCGGTAGTAAGGGGGAGATCGGCTTTTCCTGGGGTGACTTTTCTGTTCTAATTAGATAGAGTAAGGGAGAGTCGGGTTTGGCGAAGCAGGAAGGAGCCCGGCTCTTACGTGCAAGTGGCAATAGGGAGGGATATCTCCTGGAGTAGGGGGGAGTTTCGGTTTGGGTGTTTTTGAGTGGGAGAGACAAAATGGGCACCAATGTTCTAAAATCTTGAGAGAGAGAAATTGGAGAGATTGAGAGCCAGCAATTTTTTTTTCTCTGGTGATTGTGCGAACTAGAGAAAATTTTCTCTTTAGAATTACGAAAGGCATGATTTAAATACTCACCAATGCCAAAAAGGGAAGTCCCTCCATTCTCTCCTCTCACTTTGGCTTTTTGAAATCATTCTTCACATGATCCTTTCTAGATGCATATCTAAATTACAAAATAGCATAACCTCAGCTGAATCATGGATCTGGCTAGATCGTAGCCATCGAGGAAAATTTCCTGCTATAGAAATTAATTTGAAATGCTGATAGATGTTGCGGATCTGTTTTCATGGTTTATGATTTTGATGATAGCAAACACTCTTATTTCTCTACGACTGCCTTATCTACTGATATTTCAGGTCCACATGATCATACTACAATTTCGAACCAGCTCAAGATTAGGTAGATTAGGTCTGAGTTAGTTTGTACCCTTTTTCCTTTCTTGAGTCTATTGTATTTGGTGTGGCTCCTGATGCTTTGTAACTTGAAAGATTTTTGACTGTTGCCTAGAGTTTACTATTTTGGTAACATCATCCGGGAAGATTTTATATCGTCCTGGACGATCAGTTCAAAAGCAAAAACCCTAATTAGGGCATCCTAATTAAAGCAGCTGTCATTATGCAAAAAACATCAACTTGTACAATTTTGTATCTACCAAGGCGATTGGCTCAAAATAGAAAGAATCTGCCGCTAGATCTATTTAGGAATTACTTATTTTTGGATATCATCTAGGTGGATCATCTAGGACTATAAAATATCATCCAGGATGATCTAGGACAATTTTTCCAAAATTTCTCTAGAATTTAAGGAAAGCATTTATGACTTGATTGCATGATAAAATCATCCTAGACGATCGTCAGATCATCTTGGCCGATACGCTGGACGATTGAACATCAGACAGCTATTTTTAGGGCGATGTTTAGGACGATATTCCACCATTTGTTCTGATCATCCAGGATAATATATTATCGCTAGGATGATATGAACAAACTTCTTCTGATCGTCTCAAATCGTCCTGCTGATTAGACTTAAATTGTACTGATCGTACAAGACAATATACCTATCATCCTGGACGATAATGTCGGCAACTTGCATTATTGAGCTCATTTAGAGATCTTCTATTTAAGCTATGACATGACACTTTGTAAGTGTCTTTGGAAGCCATTATAGCTTCATTCTTTTGGGGAAAACTTGAAGAGAGTGCTTGAAAGGGAGTGAGGAACGGGTTAAGTATGAGAGAGGGAGAAGATCTTGTGAGGGGGTATTCAAGGGAGTGTGGAGGGGGATTCCACACAGTTGCTCCGGCAGGCTTGCACCTTAATACCGTCGGATTCAAGGCTTGTCTTGAGGGAAGTTCACCAAAGAAGAAGATCTCTTTGGTGTCAAAGGACCCGACGACTCCGTTGCACCGGGGAAGGTGGAAGTGATTTTGTAAGGGCTTCTCCGCCTAGCTGTGGGGGCTAAAGGAGAGACACTTAGATTAGTTCAATACTTGGAGGGTGCCTCCAAGGAGTGGACATAGGTCAAGGTTTGACCGAACCACTATAAATCTGGTGTGTTCTTTCCTTTATTACTTTCAAATTTAATTTTTGTATTTGGTTTTTTTTTGTGGTGATATTGGTTTTGGTTTGTGTTTTGATTGAAAGATATTTTTTACCAATTCACCTCTCTCTCTTAATTAGCTTTGGGCCAGTTCATAGGGCCTAACATCCCCAATGAACTTTCAACAGAATTAATTGGGTTTTAATATGATTTAAATAGGCTACATTGGATTATATTGGAGTCCAAATCTAACTCAATTTAAGTTGAATTGGGCTCAATCTAATTCAAATAATTTAATTCTATGAAATTAAACCAAAAAATAACATCAATTGAAATCAAATTGGGCCCGACAGGGGCAATATACTTCGATTAATGTTAATTAAACCTTGTCAAGTCTAATTCAACTTGAATCGAGTCAAATAGAGCTCTATTTTTGCTCAATGAGGTTTAATTAATTCAATAAAAAACACTTAAGAGAAAACTAAAATAAAAAAAGGTCAACAGCTAAAGACACGGCTGGAGAAGGCTTGGGAAAATGGGTTGATAAACACCCAAATGTCCATTGGGCCTATAGTATCACGGCTAGAACTCCAATAGGAGAAACCTTATACAACCTCTATTTAAACACAGAAGCTATAATTCCCATCAACATTGGAGTCCTAAGTAACAAAGTTCAAACTTTTGGCTTCAATGCCAATGAGGAAAAGCTAAGATATAATTTATACCTCCTTTTATAAGCAAGAGATGTGGCGATGCTCAAGGCTGATACATATCACCTAAGAATTATCTATTGCAAATCTGATTTCATGGAATATAATTTTGATGATTGTAAACATTTCATTTTTCTATGATGGCCTTTCCTACTAACATTTAAGGTCCAAAAGATCAAATTGCAAATAAAAAACCAGCTCAAGATTGGGTAGATAAGAACTGAGTCAGCTTGTAATATACGTCAAGTCTCTTTTTCATTTTCTTGAGTCCATTGTAACATTGTATGTCCTGATGCAAAGTAACCTTGCACACACACATTTGGGGGAAAAATTCTATCTATTTGTTAGTATTTTTTATTTTGATCACATCGTCTGGGATGATCCAAAAATGATCCTAGATGATATGTTAAAAATAGAAAATATAATTAGGAGATCCAGATTAAGGCAGCCGTAATTAAGCGAGTCATTCTAGAGAATATTATCATTGTCCGGGATGATAAGCTCAAACCAGAAAGAATCATTTATAAAATTTATTTAGGCATAATTTACTTTTGGACATCATTCAAGACATCATCTAGGACATCGTCTTGACCGATGTAGTACAATTATGCCTAAATTAATCTGCTAATTAAAAAAAGCATTTAAGGTTTGATTGCTCGATTATATTATCCTTGATGATCTAAGGATCGTTCGGGATGATCAGTTCATAAAACTTAGCTCTTTCTGGATGATCAATAATTAGCCTAGCTATATTCACGATGATGCTCTGAATGATATATACTGAATTGAACTAATGAACCGAGACTATCCTGAGATTAGATGATCAAGTTATTTTTTAATCTTCCAAACATCCACATAGGATGATGTTCTGGATGATATTTTTCATTTTGTACTAATCAGCTCGGATGATCATGAGATCATCCTAGACGATCTAATTCTTTTTCCATCGTCCAGACATCTATCCAGGGTGATGGTCTTAACAATATTTATCGAGTTAAATTAATCGTACTGGATGATAAACTATCTCCTTGGACAATCTGAACAAATGAACCTTCTAATAATCAAAACTCTCTAAAATCATCCTGGCTGATTGAACTAAATATAAACTGATTGTACAGGAAAATTGGTCGATCGTCCTGGATGATATTTGATGATTAGTTGCAATTTAGGGAAAATTTGTAGCCCTTATTTAAAAGATCTCTTATTTTCTCCAGAGGTGATATTTTGTTATTTTTTAAACCTGAGAGAGAAAAGAGGAGAGGGAGAGCAAGGGAGAGAGAGAGAGGGTCTTGTGACTGGAAGTTTATGAGGGGTTTCATAATGGTTTTTACAAGTAAGGATCTAAGTCGTCTTTTCGGTCATCATCCCTAGTTCCTTGGAGATTCGAGAGAGGTTTACCTTAGCAACTGATTAGGTTTCTATACTTGCTTCTAGGTGAAACAAAAGGAGTTAGGTTCTCTATCTGCTTTTAGAGGAAGCAAAAGGAGTTAGGTTCTCTGCCTGCTTCTGCAGGAAGTAAAAGGAGTTGGGTTCTCTGCCTCACCAGGGGTCAGTGGAATGGAGTTTTTATATGGGATTCTCCACCTTACTATAGGAGCAAAAGTAAAGACATTGCATTTAGTACAACACCTAGAGGAGAGGCTTCGAGGAGTGGATATAGGTCAACTTGACCGAACCACTATAAAATCTGGTGTGTTCTTTCTTATTATTCTTTTGCATTTAATTTCTATGGTTTATTTCTCTTGTGCTGAATCTTGGTTTGATTTAAGATTGTGTTTTAGTTTGGAGAAATTTTTTAAATACTAATTCACCCCACACCCCTTCTTGATTAGCTTTGGGCTAGTTCACAAGGGCTTAACATTCCTGACGAACTCTCAAGTGGTATCAGAGCACTTTAAAGTGGTTTCATTGTAGGATTCATAAAATATAGTTTTTGAAAACTTTTGAATTTTTATCCATAGCTAACTCTAGTAATCATAATACTACAAAAGCGTATTATATTACTCGACCACCTTTATTTTGACAATATATCTTTTGATTTTTTGAAAACTCGCATGTCAACATTTTTATAATAGATTGACTATCGTATATGGATGCTAGTTAAAGAAGGTTATTCACCTCCTACATGTGAAATTAATGGAATAAAAATTGAACTTCTTTTTACTGAATGGACTTTTGATTATATGGATTTAACACAAATTATAGCAAAATGCTTGAACTATTTTTTCTTTTCTTCGAAATTGGAAGATTACATGCTTGTTTCAACTTGTGCTACTGGTAAAAAAATTTGGGATATATTATGTATTACTTATGAGGAACAAATGAAGTTAAGCAATCTAGGTTGAATATCTTATTGCATGACTACAAACTTTTTTGTATGAAATCTACTGAATCGATTTCTGACATGTATACTAGGTTTACTCAAATTGTCACTTCACTCATGCCTTAGGAAGAGAACTCACTAACAATAAAAAAGTTAACAAAATTATGAGATGCTTGCCTTTTTTCTTTGATGCAAAGATTACTAAAAATAACTGAACCTAAGGATTTGAATACTTATTCTGTTGATAACTTACTTGGATCACTCATTACTTACGAGTAAGAATTGAACCAAGGACAACTTGATTTAGGTGACAAGAAGAAGGAAAAGACTGTGGCACTTAAGAAAAATGATACAGATACCAATTCTTTTGAATATGAAAGTGATGATGTTGCCTTAATCACAAGGTAATTCAAAAGCTTTCTATGGAAGAAGCAAAAGCACCATCATAAGTGGAATAAAGGTAAGGGTAGTAAAAATATTAAAAATTCTTTTGATATAATTTATTTTGAATGCAGGAAACTAGGACATGTTAAAGTTGATTGTCTTACACTTAAGGCTCACTCTAGCATTGAGAAGGGTAATGAGAAACCCAAGTTTAGGAAGGGCAAGAAATAGTTCCAAAAGGTATTTTGGGAAGATTCTGCATCTGACTCCTTTGAGACTGAAGCTGAAGAGGAGACAACAAATCTGTGTTTGATGGTGGACGATCATCTTGGTCAACTGACAAAGAAGAAGTATGCGAACTAAACTACAGTCAATTACTTAAAGTTTCTGAACAAATTCTTGCAACATATAAGAAACTTATGAAATCACATGCTAGTTTGAAATTGGAGTTTTTAAATTTACAAGAAGAGCATGAAGTTTTACATAAATATCATGCACTAATTAATAGTAATTACATGTCATTACTTGATGAGTTTATTGAGTTAAATAAAAAGCATTCTGATTTAGTCATTGAGCATAATTCATTAAAAGCATCCCACACCTAACTTGAAAATAATTTTAAAATATATATTGAAGAATCTGAGTATAGGGAGTACTATTTGAATGTTACTAATACTATTTTAGAAAGTGCAAATGCGATGTTTAAAGTTGAATTGAATGCACTTAAGAAAAATAAGAATACACCCACACCTGAATAGTTTTTCAATCCTAATCCAAAGCCAAACGTTTTGAAACCTAGGAAGAGGACCTATAACCTGAGTAGACTAGTAAACCCTTTTCTTGATGTTAGATATTTTTCATGTGCCATGGTAAGACACATCTCAAACACTTGCATTATTTACCATAGTACACATTGGTTGTGGAAACCCAAATTATATGATTCACAACATAACACACATCCATCGCATTCTTCTTTCAATAAGAAGGAACCCAAACTTGTTTGGGTACGTAAATCTAATGTTTGATAATTTTGTAGGATTGCTCTCATAAAAGACCTTGTGAGAGCATGTGGTACCTAGACAGTGGATACTCATGACACATGATTGGAGATGCCAACCAATTCATTTTGCTGGAGACAAGGGCTGGAGGTATGGTCACTCTTGGAGACAATGCCATCAGGAAAGTGGTGGGCACAGGTATATTCGAAAACTCTAAGAACCTTTTGATTGAAAATGTTTTCCTTGTATATGGACTGAAAAATAACTTGCTAAGCATCAGTCAATTGTGCGATAAGGGCTTCATCCTGAAATTTTTGGTAAATACTTGCATTATTAGATTAATTAATAATATTGATTTGTAGGGAAAGTGGATTACTAATGTTTACATGCTTAATTTAAATAATATTGAATGCACTGCTTTATTTTACATAAAAACTACTGCTAATGAGGTTTTGTTGTGGCACAGGAGGTTATGTCATGCCAGTATGAAAACCCTTAGGAGAGTGGCCCAAAAAGACCTAGTTAGAGGTGTCCCTAAGCTTAAGTTTTCCAATGACCACCTGTGTGATGCCTGCCAACTAGGGAAGCAGGTCCATTCCTCTTTCCATTCTATTAAGGATATTAGCACCTCTAGATCTTTAAAAATCCTTCACATGGATTTATTTGAACCCATTAGCACTGCCAACTTAGAGGGAAAAGTCTATGGAATTGTAAATGTCGATGACTACATGAGATTCACTTGGACTAAATTTCTATCACATAAGAGTGAGCTTTTTGATGAGTTTAGATCCTTCTTTACCTAGATTCAAAGAAAGCTAGGTTGTGAGATCTTGACCATTCATAGTGACCATGGGGGAGAGTTTGTAAATGAGAGATTTAAAGATTTTTGTGAAGAGAAAGGGACAAGCCACAACTTCTCTACTCCAAGGACCCCTCTAAAGAATGAGGTAGTTAAAATTAAAAATAGAACCTTAGTTGAGGCCGCTAGAGCTATGCTTGCTGAGTATTCACTTCCAAAATACTTTTGGGCTGAAGTGGTAAACACAGTTTATTATGTATTGAATAGGGTGAATGTTAGATCCAAACTTGATAAGACACCAAATGAAATCATTAAGGGTAGTACACCCAATGTTTACCACCTCCATATCTTTGGTTGTATGGTTTTCAATCTTAATAATCAGAAGTAACATTTAGAAAATTTTTACCCTAAATCTGATGAAGAAGTGTTCTTAGGATATTCAACTGTGGGGAAATCCTATAGGGCATTTAATAAGAAGACATTGGTGGTGGAGGAGTCTACTCATGTAGTGTTTAATGAATCTAATCTTAATAAGTCTAGAGTCAAAAATGAAGATGATGTTGAAAATATTACTCAAGGAGTTGGTAATTTGGAGAAGAGGGTAGAGCCCCAAAGAACTGATTGATTAGGTCAGATAACCCAAGGAGTAAAAAATGAAAATATGGAGGAAAGAGTAGAACCTACAAACACCTTGCCTATAGATTAGAGATACTCTTTGAGTCATCCTAAAAAACTAATTTTAGGAGACCCTTCTAAAGGTATTAGAACTAGGCGTAGACCTAGGAAGGAATTGAACCACTCTGCCTTTATCTCAATGACTGAACCCACCAACATAAATCATGCCCTGTTTGATGAGTTTTAGATCTTAGCCATGCAACAGGAATTAAACCAATTTGTTAGAAATGATGTTTGAGAGCTTGTAGAAAGACCATAAGGACAAAGTGTAGTTGGAACCAAATGAGTCTTTAAGAATGAGATTAATTATTTTAGCGTGGTGATTAGGAATAAGGCAAGATTAGTGGCTAAGGAGTATAATCAAATAGAAGGGATTGATTTTGAGGAGACCTTTACCTCTTTAGCTAGATTAGAAGCCATTAGAGTGTTACTAGCCTTTGCATATTATAAGAGATTCAAGATTTACCAAATGGACATTAAGAGTGCCTTTTTAAATGGGGTGATAAAAGAGGATGTGTTTGTAGAACAACCCCCAGGTTTTGAGAGCTCCTAATTTCTAAATCATATTTTAAAATTAGAAATGGCCTTATATGGATTAAAATTGGTACCAAGAGCTTGGTATGAGAGGCTTAGCAAATTTTTACAAAAGAGGGAGTTTGTTAAGTGGAGCGTATACACCATCCTTTTTTTGAGGAAAGTAGGAGATGAGTTACTCTTTGTCCATATCTATATCGATGATATATTTTTTGGATCTTTTGGTAAAAAGCTATGTGATGATTTTTCCAAAACAATGAGTAAGGAGTTTGAGATGAGTACGATGGGAGAATTGTCCTACTTTTTAAGATTTAGCATAAGAAAATTGGATGATGGAACCTTTCGAAATAAATCAAAGTACATAAAAGATATCATGATTAAATATCAAATGGATAAAGCAAAGCCAAGAAATACTCCTATGATCTCTAGTATTCAGTTAGATAAGGACTTAAATGGAAAATTGGCTGATCAAAAGAAGTATAAAGGGGTGATTGGATCTTTACTTTACCTGACTGCGAGCTGACCTGATATAATGTTTAGTGTTTGTCTCTGTACTAGATTTCAAGCTGATCTTAAAGACTCCCACTTGACTGCACATAAGAGAATTCTTAGATATCTTTTAGGGACCCAAAACTTATGAATTTGGTATCATAGGTACAACACTTCTTTTGAGATTATAGGATATTTTGATTCTTATTTTGCAAGATGCAGGGTAGATATAAATAGCACTTCTGGGACTTGCCAATTCATAGGACAATATTTAGTCTCTTGGTCTAGTAGAAAACAAAACTCTGATGCACTTTCCACTACTGAAGCTAAGTACATTTCCTTAGGGAGTTGTGTGGCCCATGTCCTTTAGTTGAAGCAACAAATTTTGGATTTAGGATTACTTATAGGCATTATTTCAATATTTTATGATAATACTAGTGCCATCTATATCTCTAAGAATCTTATCCAACACTCAATGACCAAACACATTGACATAAGGCATCATTTTATTATAGACCATATGACCAAAGGACAAAGTGAGTTAAACCATGTGACAAATAAGAATCAATTGGCTGACATCTTTATTAAACCACTATCTTTTCACACTTTCAACATCATAAGGACTAGATTGGGTGTGTCTGACATAAATGCATGAACTTGATGTTTACTGAATTCTAAATTTTCTGTTTCGTAGCTTGTTATTATTTTTTCTACTTTTTTGTTTATTTTAGATTTGCTTGTTTTTCTTTTTACTTGCTTTTATTTTTGTGTTTTATTTCTATTATTTTAGTTTTTTGTCTTTTCTTTCTGATCATAGCTGAAATGATCTTTTATGTCGTATTTTTGTTTTTGAAAATTTGTAGTTAATGTTTTACATCTCTAAATCAGTTTAAGGAAGAAACACCGTTGATTGTATAATTTTCTTTTCTAAACAAAAGTCAATCTTAAATTAACAACTAGACTTTGAGATTGAGCTTTTTTCTATCTTGCTATAGAAATCTATCTCATATATATAATTTTCATAGTCTTTATATTAGATCAAATTTTTTGTAATCTTGCTGTTGCATTTATCATATGAATTTTATTCTATTTTGTGGCTTATTCTTCCGTATGTTAGAGAGTTTGTTTTTCTTCTCTAATATCTAGAACATAAGCTCACAACTGTTAGTATTTAAGAGTTTTAGAAAAGATCTAGTTTCCAAAAATGATAAGGGCAAAAAATGAGCCCCAAAAAGAAGAAAATCTTAAAAGATACGTAATGACCGCAAAAAAATTGAAAGATACACAAAGTGTATCAAAAATTAATAGATACGCAAAGTGCGTAAATCAATTGATAAGAGGCATAAAATGAGCCCTTGAAAGACAAGCTTCCTTCTCTTTTAAACATTTAAATCTTAGAAGAATTCATTTGTCACTTGATATTTTCAAAAGCTTGATTTTGAATTTTGCGATTGTGCCAAATTACTTTGGTATATTTTTCTAAAAGATATTTTTTTGAAACCAAGTTTTGAATGGATATCTTTTTCTTATCCAATTGGTTTTTTTGAGATAGGTCTTTTGTTTTCAAAAGATAATTCTGCCTAAGAGCTAAAATGATCGGCTATTATACCATTTTTTAGATTTTGATGATGTTAAGTCATTGTTCTTAAAAAATTTTAATTCAATCACAAGGAGACTATTATGTTCATGCCTTGATAAAAAAACAAACTTTGTTTTTGTTCTTTTTTTTTGTCTGATGTTCTGCTTTTTGTTTTCTATTTTTTGTCATCCTTTTTGTGATGTCAAAAGGGGGAGTAGTGTGTAATAGTTTAGTTATTTTATCATACTATTTTACTTATGTTTTTATTTTATTTAGTTTTGATTGTTTAATTGTTTGCCATCATAAAAAATGGCGGGATTATTTTTTTTTCTTTTGACAAAATGCAAATTGCATTAAAAAGAAAACAAAGCTTTTACAAACTAGAAGAGAAATAACCTAATGGCAATCCATCTAAACTTTTGAAAGGAAGTATTACTAAAATAAAATTAAGAAGAAGTATATTTGAAAGATATGGAATTTCATAAAGAAAATAAGATCCTCTACTCCTTATTTTAAACCAATTGGGGTGGGGGGCATACCAAAAAATAAACAACCCAAAAAGTTTATTATTATCCCAAAATTCCCGATTAAGAAAAAAATATAGAATAGAATGATTATTAAAATTCCAAATTCTATCCCCATCTTTCAAATACCAACTAATGCTTATATTAAACCTAAAATAACAATATCCATTACAACTAATAATGGAAAAAAATAAGGTTCTTCATGCTTTGATGTCCACCGTATCTTCACTTCCACCACCTTCATAAAAACCATGCCATGACATTCAAGCCACCAATCATCATATTGCATAGTCTTATAAAAAAAATTCTTTCGAAGACTGTATTACAAATGGAATGACATAACATATCCATCCAAAGATATCCAACTTGTTTCAGGACTTTTACCATTTATTTTTTATACAAACCGACCTCAGCCATTAAATCTTATTTATGTGATAGATGGCAAAGTGCCAACATCACTTTCACCAACCATTCCCATTTTTCTTCCTCTAAGGCTACCTTTGATTAGGTCAAAACCTTTATTTAACTTCTTCTAATGCTTAGACGACAACTGAAATTTTCCATCCTCAATCAAGCATTTCTTATTATTTACATTATCCATAACCGACAATGAATTAGCCATACCATCTAAGCCTTTTTCAGAACCTGGAACATTATCTTTAACATCCACTCCAATAAGATCATCTTCACCTTTATCTTCTTTAACTGCATGTAAACTCTCTTTCTCTGATACCTCCACCTGATGAATAGAACCATCAATTCCTTCACCCATATCACTTTTTTTTCAAAATTTTTGACTACATTTCCTGTTGGATCAATAATAAAAATTTCTGAATCCTGAGCCATATTTTCTACACCGATCAATGCAATGTTTGCATATACAACAAGTAATAACACCTGCTCACCCAAAACATGAATCACTAAATTTTCAGTTTCCAATCTATCCCCAATCTCAGAATTATGATATAGTTCATTAAATTTATTAGCATTATTCATATGACCATAAGCAAAGTCTCCAACTGAAGGATGAGCTTTTTTGAAACTTGTTTATCCTTTTATTCTTCAACTTCACATGTATCCAAGGATCATATTCACTAGAATGAACACTACCCATTACTTCTCTACCCAAATCTTTATTCTTATCATTCATTACTTCCTTATGCATTTATTTTGGTTTTCTTTTATAGCATCCAAACTCATCTCAATCTTATGGCCTATCTTTCCACAATTGAAGCACAAAGATGAGATATTATCATACCCTACTTTTCAAAAACATTTTCCATAAAGACCATCAATCTAAACACCCTTAGCTAATTTAGAATCAAGGTTAATATGAACATAGGGTCTAGCGAATTCACATCTCCCCTATTTAAATATTTTCCCATCCAAAAAAAATTGGTACTCCTATCTTTGAAACAATCTTCGTAACATTCATCTCATCCCAACAATGTAATGGTAGATGAGGCAACATAAGGGTGAGATTGTTGCGAATCTATTTTCAGGGAATATAATTTTGTTGATAGCAAACATTTCTATTTTTCTACGACTTCCTTGCCTACTAACATTTCAGGTCCACAAGATCAAATTGCAAATCAAATCAGCTCAAGATAGGGTAAATTAGAACTGAGTTAGCTTATAATGAATATCAAGTGTCTTTTAACTTTTCTTCAGTCCATTATAACATTGTGGGCCCTGATGTTAAGTAACCTTGCACACACACACTTGGGGGAAAAATTCTGTTTGTTTGTTAGTGTTTTCTATTTTGATCACATCATCTGGGATGATCCAAAAATCATCTTGGATGATCCATTAAAAATAAAAACCCTAATTAGGGGATCTTAATTAAGGCAGCCACAATTAAGCAAATCATCCTCGAGAATATTAGCATTGGCCGGGACGATAGGCTCAAATCAGAAAGAATCAACTGCCAGATCTATTTAGGTACATTGTCCTTGATGATGCAGAGAAATTATGCCTAAATTAATCTGTTAATTAAGGAAAGTAATTAAGGTTTGATTGCTTGATAATATCATTCTAGATGATCGCAGGATTGTTCGGGATGATCAATTGGCAAATCTTAGTTCTTTCTAGATGATAAGTAATCGGTCTAGCTCCATTCAGGGCGATGTTCTAGACGATATATACTAAATTGAACTAATCATCGGGGATGATCTTGAGATCAGCCTGGATGATCAAGTTATTTATTTATTATCCAGACATCCATTTAGGGAAATCTTTTGGATGATGTTTGTCATTTTATACTAATTAGCCTGGATGATCTAATTATTTTTCTATCATCCAGACATCCATCCAGGTCGATGGTCAGGATGATATTCATCGATTTGAAATAATTGTACAGGATAATATATTATCATCCTTGACAATCTGAATAAAGGAACCTTGTAATTGTCCAGACTCTACCAAATTTTCTTTGGTGATTGAGCTAAATTTGAACTGATCATACAGGATGATTGGCCAATCATCCTATACAATATTTAAAGATTAGTTTCAAATTAGGGTAAATTTGGAGCCCTTGTTTAAAATATTTCTTATTTTCTTAAGAGGTGATTTTTCTTGCTATCCTAACCTGAGAGAGCCAAGAGGAGAGGGAGAGCAACGTAGAGAGAGAGAGAGAGAGAGAGAGAGAGAGAGAGAGAGAAAGAGAGAGAGAGGATATTATGAGGGGGAGTTTGTGAGGGGTTTCACAAAGGTTTCTCTAAACAAGGAGCTGAAACGTTTTCTCCGGTCATCATCCCTAGTTCCTTGGAGGTTCGAGAGAGGTTTACTTCAGCAACTGATCAGGGTTTTCTTTCTGCATTCTGGAGGAAGTTAAAGGAGTTGGGTTTTCAACCTGCTTCTGAAGGAAGCAAAAGGAGTTGGGTTCTCTACCTCACCGGGGTCGGTTGAAAGGAGTTTTTGTATGGTCTTCTCCACCTTGTTGTGGGCAGAAAAAGAGAGGCATTGAGTTTAGGGCAATACTTAGAGGCGAGGCTCAAAGGAGTGGATGTAGGTCATCTTGACCAAACGACTTTAAAATCTAGTGTGTTCTTTCTTATTATTCTTCCGCAATTAATTTTAGCACTTCGTTTCTATTGGTGTGAATCTTGGTTTTATTTAAGATTATGTTTTTTGTTTGGAAATTGTTTTTAAATACCAATTCACCTTCCCTCTTGGTTATCTTGGGGCTAGTTCACTAGGGCTTAACATCCCTGACAAACTCTCAAGTGGTATCATAGCACTTTAATTGCCCATCACTATAATTGAAGGATAAAACCATGACATATATTGATTGGAGATTTAGTTCTATGCAGCATCGAGGTTGTAGAAAAAGGCCCCCAACATAATAAACTCTCCCCACTATAAGAGGGTCCATACTTGGTGGCAGCCATGGTGAAGCCACAAACTTTTAATTTGAAGAATGTTGAGGGAAAGGTGCTCCCTTGAACCTGGAATGTAGAGAATCTCCACAAATACTACTAGTAGAAGATAGTAGTACTACTTGTTTTAAGTGTTGTATGTTTTATGTGTTGAGTGTCGTCTATCTCCTATGTTATCTATGATGTTTCTAACTTCTTTATCCCAGAGATATGTCAGGGAAGTATAAGATTGTTTAATACAGTAAAACTCTGTTCCCTCATTTAATTATATTATCACCTTCTTCAAGTAATATCACAATGATAACTTCACGCATGCTTTGACTTTCAATCTTGAAATCCTTGATTCTAGTAATACACAATCATTATTATAACTCAATCATTGGATGATCAGTCCCAGGGGGATTCAATCCAACCTCTTCCACACAGGTTAAAAAACATCAAATAATGCTTTGATTAATAGCCTTGGATATATCAAAACATCCTAGGTGGATGTCACTCAATTATAATATCTTTGATTCAAAACATATGCACTCTTTGTCGCAATTCAATCAATGGATGATTAGACCCAAGGGGATTCAACCCAACCTCTTCCACATATGTTAAATAACATTATATAATATTATAACCAACAACCTCAAAAATGTCAAACATCCTTGATGAGTGTCTGTTAGAACTTTAAATCCTTAATTCGAAAAGCTTGAATCTCAATAACTGTATGTTCGGTCCTAAGGGGATCTAATCTAACTTCATCAACATAGGTTAGAATGCATTATTTAAAGCTATAACAAATTACCTTGGATAATTTGAGTGCCTTGAATGAACATAAATAGAATTCACTTAAGTTGAATAGTAGTACTGAAATATTTTTCACTTGTTAAATTAAAGCATCAACAACTTTTCACTAAATCATTGAAGATAACATATGTAAATGTAAACGCCTAATACATAACAATCACTAAGAAAGATAAAGTGATACAACTGGTGGAAAATAAAACTACTCAATCTCGATAATCACATCATCCTCCTCAAGGGAAAAGGCCTTCTACAACTCACTCTCTATTTCATCACCATCAGAATCTCTAGAGGAATCATATGAAGCAAGAATGGGTGTTAAGCCTTCAACTTCCACTCTTATATTCTATTGTGCCAGGCAAACGCCTTTCAAGAAGCCTCAGATAAATCCCTTATCAACACATTAATGCTATGAAGCCTTCACTTCTACATCATAAATGTGATCATGACCCTCCTGAATGTGATCCTAGATGATGGTCTTGAAAGCTATGGACTTCTTAAAATATTTAATAACTCTTGAAGATTCTAAACCAGACAAAGTGGCCTCCTTCTCAGCTATAAGAGTGTAGGACCTGTTATTCTCAACTTTGAGCATCGCTATCTTCATGACAAAGGCATTTTAATTTTTTACAAGTTGGGTGATCGTTGTTTGTGCCTCCACTACGTCAAGCTGAAATCAATCTATCTGCTAGTTTTGGAGAGAAGCATATTGCACTATATTTGCCAGCTTAGTCCTGCACTCACACAACTCTTACTCCACCAGCTTCACCTCTTCAACTTTATGATTGTACATTCACTTGTATTCTCCCTAGAGATATTTAACCATCAAAAATTCTTTGTTTCAATCATCCAAGGATTAAGTAATCTCAACCTTAAGATCCATCCACAAAAATAACTAAAACATTTAGATGATTTTAGCAAAAGGAAGTTCTAATAGACCCACAAAATGAAGAAAATGAGAGAGAAATTGCTACTCACCAAGTCATCTGCTCGGCGATGTCTGATACACTAGTGATTTAACACATCCTTTGGAATATGCAAATTGACAGGGGAGGAGCTAGGGGGATCCTTTCCAGTGCTTATTACAACCCCCTCCAATTTCATCTTCTTTAATAAAGCCTGGGAATTATCACCTCTTGCTTGTCATTTAGGAGCAACGTTTGGAGCTGGGGATAGGGGAGAGGAAACCTTAGAGCACATCTTCAACATCCTTGCATCAGCATGAAATGACATTCCACTTTGAATAGGAACTCTTTTTCTATGTATTTATTCATGTAACAAACCTCGTATAAAAGATGTTCAATGTCGGTAACCTTGAGAATCCTCAGTATATCTTCTTCTGCTACGTATAGAGGAGCTAGTAGATCCTTCATCTTCCCACACTTCTCTATCAGGCCCAAGTCATTTCTCATAAAGAAAATTGCATTGGATAAGATCTTCAAAGGATCTCTGGTTTGCACGTCCAACCACTTAAATATAAATGTTACGTCCCCCAATGTATCACTAGTGAATTAGCTCATTCGTGAAAGATGTTTAAGTGTCAGAAAAGATCCTCAATCTCTAAATATTATAACCAGCCCCAAATTCACCAACATGGCTCTACATACAAATTGGGATAGACTCATCCCACAGAGTATAAAAATCTTGAATAGCTCAATATGGTAGAAAGTGCAACCCAGCTTACAAACTTGTCTCAAAAATGGTCAGGTATCCAGGAGGAGGAAGGCTAGCTCAGTCAGATCTTTTAGAAACCGTCATCACCTCATCATTTCAAAATTTAAACTTTCAATGGAGATTGATCAGAGAATCACCCGTAATGGTTAATGTCGCATCATCAACCATGACTCCTTTGATTATCCTCCACTCATCATCATTTGAGGAAATATGATCACCCCCAATGAAAGATCTCTCACAGGAAGGTGGTCACCTAACATGGCCTCTATATAAGGAGGGGCCCTACAATTGAATAAGAAATACCACCTATCCAAAAGTAGGGGATGAAATTACTAGATGGACAAGAGGGGGGGGGGGGGGGGGGGGGGGGGTTGAATTGTGAAAACTTTTTGACAATAATTAAAACCTAAGCAAATTCTAAATCTTTTCGTTGTTTTTAGAATTTTAATATGAAAAATTAAACAACCCTTTTTTTCCAAATTATCCAAGGCAATTATTTAGAAATTAAAAAGGCACGCAATAATGAAAGAATAGTAAGAAAAAAACACACCAAGATTTTTGTAGTGGTTCGGTCAAAATATGACCTACATCCACTCCCCGGAGTCCTCCGCTATGGAATTTTCACTACCAACTATAGTTCTCCTTTTGGCCCCCTCGGCAAGGTGGAGAAGCCTTTACAAACCTCCCTTTCACCAACCCGGCGTGGCGAAGTGCCAAACTCTATTTTTGCCTTCCTGGAGATGGCAGAGAACCTTCTTGTTTTTCTCCCTCCTGGAGAAGGTAGAGTACCTCAAGGTCACGGATGTAGATGAGCCTTTCCCTTGGAGATCCTCCCTCAAATTCTTCTAGGGCCATAGGAGGAGCAAGATGCAGCAAGTTCGGAGTAGCCGTGTGATCTCCCTCACACCTCTTCTCCCTCACAACGCTCACCTTCTCCTTCATCTCTCAAACCCTAAAGAACTTCTCTAGAGCTCTCTCCCTTGGAATCACTCTCTAACCACGTTCTCCTCTCTCATTCTCTCTCTGAAAAATTATTTTTTTGATACATAAAAACGGGCTCCAAAAACCCTAAAATCTCAAAGTAGTTGTTAATATCGTACAGTACGGTTCTACAATCATACAATACGATCTTCATAAATAGACTTCATCCTGGTACTACGTGGTACGAACAGTTCAAAAATGTTCGTATAGTACGATACTAAATCGTACGGTACGATACATGACAACACAGTTTGTATAAGATGATAGTCAGGATGATCAAACATCGTCTCTGTTCATCGTATGGTACGATGTACATCGTACAGTACGATGAGACAAAAACTAACTGATCGTCCGGGATGATATCCGGGACGATTATAATTTGTCTCTGTTCATCGTATTGTACGAATGGGTACGTATAGTACGATGTTCAAATTATAATTAAGCCCGGATTTCTTGCACTAATCACGGGTTAAGTTAAGTAAGTATTTAAAAAATATCGTACAGTACGAAAAAGTTCGTACCGTACGAACGGCGGAAAATTACTTACCTAAGTTAAACAACGTCTAGGGTTTTGAATTTAAATATATCGTACAGTACGATATAATCTCGTACAGTATGATCTATTCATAGAATCGTACTACAACCCTCTGATCGTACGGTATGAATTAGAATCGTACAGTACGATCTACAAAGAAGAAATTCTATTACATTCTACCTTTAAAACCTCTCCCCCTGTGTGTGTGCATGGTTGCTTGAGCTTTTATGCATTTTATGGCCAGACTCAAGAAAATAAAAATGAAATAAAAAGGAAAATACATTGCAAACTCTTACTCCTAATCTACCCATCCTTGAGTCTTCCTCTCGTCCTGAGTAGCTTTTGATCTTCTTGAAATTTTAGTACTCACGGACAATAGCAAATAATATTCAATGAATCTCAAGACAATTATTATTTGTCATCATCAAAATCTTAAACTTGGGGTCATGAGTTGCAATAGGAGAAAGCCTCCTGTATAGGAAGAGGGCTAAAGGGGAGAAGAGGTAGAGGGGGAGGAACCTCCTTCTTGAAGAGAGGGGCCTTGGGCCTGGACAAGAAATGCTACCAGTATAGGGACAGGGGAAGGCCTCAAAAGCAAGAAGAGAGGAGTAAGAGATGGTGTGATTTGAATACCTAAAGGGGTATTTATAGTGGAATTGGGGGCAATTTTGTAATTTAAAATATATATTTATATGTAGTGCTATTATGAAAACATTATGCCAGTTAACCAAATCGCTGGTTAATCATAGCAAACTATTATAGTTGATGCGTGACCCAGATCCCCACCTGTAGTGGCGTGGGCCATGTTGGGCATGCATGGGTAGTGCCAAACAGCGTGGGCAATCGCACAAGCATGATAAGTAGCACAGGTAGGCACATGGATGCTAGGAAGCCTGGGTAAGAGCATGGGGAAAAGCGGTTGGTGTGCCATCAGTAGAGCTAGCTTTCGATGGTTACCGATGGATGGACCATCCTTACTCAACTTTGGGCATAATTTTGGGCTCAGAAGGTCCAATCAGATGTTTTTAGTGTTTCCAAAATAATTTTTGAATATTCTAAAAATTATTTGTTGCTTTTAGGACCTTTCAAGACCTCTTGGCCAAAGATTGAACTAATTAGAGTTTTAAAATCGCACAAAACATTTTCAAAAGTCAATGACACATTTTTAGACTTTTTGAGCTTTAATATCTAAAAATAGGGGGCAACTTATACATCCTCAAAAAATTATCTTAATTGGGCACAAATCTTGAGAAAAAATCAAGTTGGAAACTTCCAAAGTTAAAATTAGGACTATATAAATTTTGATTTATAAAAATTACAATTGAACTAAACATCTCAAAAATAAGAACCTAATGACACCAAATTCAACTCAATCCAGACCCAAATGGGTCCAAATTAAGGACCTGAAGCACTATTAAAGGGTTCGAACCACAATTTGCATTATCAAACTATTTACTAAAATGACATACTTATAGACAAATCAGGAGGCTCATTGACCTAAATCCAGCGAGTCCAAGATCACAAAATTTCAACATCATAAAGACCTCCAAATGTTTAGTGAAAGATCCACAATCAAGTGATTCAACATTAGCCATCCATCCAAACCTCTCCCCATTTACCCTTGATCCTCCTCTTATTTATGGGTCATGCCACTCTAGAAAATATTTAAATAGACCCCTCCTTCCTATTGAATAAGGACTCTTAAGACTAAAAAGAAAAGAGAGCCGTAGATCGCTCTTGCCTCATTTCTTCCTCGACCTCCGTCGGAGTTCCATCGGACCCCCACTTAATTCCCTAAGCTCCACTAGACCACCACATAACACTATGAGCTTCGTTGGACCACCACTTGATGTCTGAAGTTCTATATGATCCCCACTTGATGCCCTAAGCTCCACCAAACAACCACCTAATGCTCGGAGTTCTACCGGACCATCACCTGATGCTCATTGTTCTGCCAGATCACCACCTAACACCCAATATTCTACTCGACCACCACCTAACACTCATAGTTTATCCAAAAATCCTTACCCAATATCACAATTCTATCAGACCACTGATCGACACTGGAATTCTATCATACAGCCGCCTGATGGTAAAGTTTTACTAAACCTCCACCAGACTACCAACTAACACCCAAATTTTTAAGTAACACCAGACTTGCGATGGACCACCAAATGACGCCAGACTTTTATCCCCATTTATTACTAGATTTCAACCATACGGTTGACATTTGAAATCTGATCGCCATTAAGGACTAGTTATCCCACTATAATCTACTAAAATTTTAGTGAAATTATTTTCAACTGAGCCAAAACGTGAGGTTTTCCCCTTTCCTGATTTTTCTCATAAAAAATCTTGTGTTCTCTTTATGTGAGTTGGATATCCATATAATGTTGATATATAGGATTATAACTCTATCACTGCGTATATTCTAGCCAGCAATATATATATATATAGCTAATCTAGGTCTATTTTGTTGAGTCTATTAAATAGGTTGTTAGACCTAAGTTAATGTCCCAAGGCTTCCAAGAGGGGGGGTGAATTGGTATTTTAAAAATTTAAACCCTCTTTAAAAATGTGTTGAACCGAAATGAAAATTTTTATTAAGTTTTTTATAGAAAATGTTTTTCAACCACAGAGTTTTTTAAACCAAAAATAAAATGCAGAAAAGTAAAAACAGTAAAGTAAATGACACAAGATTTATAGTGGTTTGGTCTAAACTAGACCTAAATCCACTCCCCAGAGGCACCCTCTGAGTATTGCACTAATACCAATAGTAACTCTCATTTTGCACCCACAGTAAGGCGGAGAAGCCTTTACAAAACACCCTTTTCACCACTACCCGATGCGGCAGAGAACCGTCATCCTTTTACACAATCCCTAGTGTTGGCAGATAACCGTCATCCTTTTACACAATCCCTAGTGTTGGCAGAGAACCGTCCGTCCTTTCACACTCTCCTAGTGTTGGCAGAGAACTCTTCGGCTTTTCACACTCTCAAAGTGTCGGCAGCGAACCAGATCTCCTTAACAGATCTTCTCACAAGAATCTAGAAGGAAGAAAGAAAAGAGTGAAGTAATCCCAATTCACAAGTAGAGATTCTTACCTTTAAACTCCAAGTGAAGCCTTCACCCTCCAATGGTAGGAATCCTCCTTTGAATGCACTCTTACACTCTCTCCTTAGCTATTCTCTCAAGAGGCACGAAGATCAAATGACAAAAAGATTTGGTGGCAGTCTAATTTGGACTATATATACAAAAGACAAGAAAAACCGCCCAAAAACTGCAAGTTTTCAATTCTGTACGCAGTTGATCGTCCCGTACGATCGTGGATCATCCTGGATGATATTACTTAAAAGCCTTGAAACGAACCTGTTTGTATATGTGTACGAAATGTTTTCGTACAAGCTGATTGTCTAGTATGAACCAAGTTCGTCCGGTACGAACAGCTATTACAAGGTCGGTTCCAAAAATAGTAAAAAAAATTGTTCTAAGTCAGTTGTATCGTCTGGACAAAAATTGATTCGTCCGGACGAAATTTTTACAAAGACCAGATCATCCTGGACGATATTTAATTTTGTCTGGACGAAAATCTTACAGAGAGCAGATCGTCCTAGACGATATTTAATTTTATCTAGACAAAAATTTTACAGAGAGTAGATCATCCTGGACGATATTTAATTTCATCTGGACGAATATTTTTTACAGAGAGCAGATCGTCCTGGACGATATTTAATTTCGTCCTAGACAAATAGGACTTTGAAAAATTTTTTCTGCCTAGTTCCTATTCGTTCCATGTGATCTTAATAGGAGATAACTGTCTGATCGTTCCGTACGAACTGATATCGTCCCGTACGAACTGATATCGTCCCGTACGATTAGTATAAATTTTATATGTTCTCCTTATGTGTGTGTGCATGTTTTTATTCACTCAATTACAATCACTCCCTTTCAAGTTTATTTCAAAGAAAAATACAAGCTTCAAATTCACAAAGTATCTCATGCTGAATTTTGATTTGAAGTTTTCGTAGTCTGGAGTTAGATTTTCCTGAAATATTAGTACACACAAGAGCAAATACAAATCTTCTAAAATTGTTAGGATATAACTACACATTTGAACAATAATATTTGGAATCATCAAAACTATACATGTTGCAAAAATGTAAAACATACAAATAGCAACTATCTTAACAATCTCCTCCTTTTTTATGATGGCAAAACAATTATTGTTTGTATGATTTCAAATTTAAAAAAAAATCTCCTAAACTCCCCCTTAATTGATGAATACATGAAAATAAGGAGGTATTTTGAATTAAAGAATAATATTTTTGTTTTTCAAAAAAATTTTTTAACAAAAACAAAAAAAATAAAAAAATACAAGACAATAACACAAGCTAAATGACACAAAATCAAAATACAAACAAACACAATAATTTCTCCCTCCTTTTGACAACAAAATAAAGTGAAGAAGAAATAGTTAAGAAATGTATATAATTATATGAAATCCATTTGAAAATTTAATCTAAAGAGTGATTGACATAAGGTATGCAATCGAAAACTAATAACATTAGGTAAATCATAGAAATTCATAGAATTTAAGAAGTGATATAACAGTGTAAGTAAGAAGAATTTATCAAAGATATGATTCAATTTAGACATTTGAGATATAGAAAATCATTACAAGAGAGAAGAATATAAATTCTATATTTCAAAGTACAATAGAAATATAAATGAACATAAGATCAATTTGAATTAAGAGATTGAAAGAATCTGGAAAGAAGAGAATTACCACATGTGGCGTTTTGCGCATCGTTTTAAATTTTTGTGGCACATTTTTGTGCATCTTTTTACATTGGGCTTATTTTGTGCCTCTTTTTTACATTTGCGAACCTTTGCGCATTCCTTTTGATTTTTGTACTATTTATACAATTTTCAAGAGTAATTGAAACTAATTCTTTCGAAGATCGATAATCTAAAATTTCAAATTTTTCTAAGTGCATAAATATCACTTGAGCAAAGAAATATAAAATAAGAAAGCATCTAAATTGCAATAATAATATTAATTTTTATGTAGTCTAAATGAATAGACATGAAATTAAAAATTCTAATTATAACAAGTTATAAACAAATTTTAAATTTAGAAAGGCTAGATTTTCTAATGAAATTAATCTCAAATTACAATCTAATTTAAGCACAATTATAATTAAAAAGATTAGAGAAATTCATAAAAACTAAACACATTTCAAAAACAATTCAAAATTAAAGCAAATACAACATATATTGATATTAATGAAAAAGATTACAAAATCACTTCATAATATCAATACCCAAAAAAAAAAAAATTCATCCTAGACTATTATTCAGATTGTACAGACAAACTACATTAAAAACTGCTATCAAGACGTTTCATATTACGCAAACTGAATTTTACACACATCGTCCCGTACGAAAAATATCGTCCCAGATGATTTCCATATTTTTAGATTTTTTAATTTTTATTAAAGAAAATAAAACAAAACACAAATCACACTACACTATGACAAAAGCACAGACTCTAAAAATAAAATCACTCAAAACACACAAAAAAATAACAAAAACAAAATCATAAAAACATTAACTACGAAAACATAAATATCAATATTGCTAAAACATTTTTATTTAAGCATTCAAATCAATTACACCAAGCCTTGTTCTTAATGTACTGAAAGTATCAAAGGCTAAAAGTTTTGTAAAAATGTCTGCAAGTTGATTTTCAGTTGAAACATGAGTAAGTTCAATTTCTCCATTGGATATATAATCCCTTATGAAATGATGCCTTATGTCAATGTGTTTGGTTCTAGAATGTTGAATAGGATTTTTGGAAATGCAAGTAGCACTAGTATTATCACAATAAATTGGAATAGTGCCTATAGTTGATCCTAAATCAATCAACTGTTGTTTTAACCAAAGTACTTATGCCACACAACTTCCTAATGCAATGTATTCTGCTTCTGCAGTAGATAGGGCCACTGAATTTTGTTTTTTACTAGACCATGAAACTAATGAATTTCCAATGAATTGACATGTTCCAGAAGTGCTTTTTCTATCCACTCTACAGCCTGCAAAGTCAGAATCTGAATAACCAATAATTTTAAATGAAGAGCTAAACTTAGGATATCAAATTCCTAAGTTCTGAGTTCCTAGTAAGTATCTTAATATCCTTTTCACTGCTGTTAAATGTGATTCTTTTGGATCTGATTGAAATCTAGCACATAAGCAAACACTGAACATAATATATGGTCAGCTAGCAGTCAAGTAAAGTAAAGATCCAATTGTCCCTCGAAATTTCTTTTGATCAACAGATTTTCCCTTAAGGTCCTTATACAACTGAACTGAGGAACTCATTGGTGTACTAACAAGTTTAGCATTGTCCATTTCATATTTTTTGAGGATGTACTTAACATATTTAGTTTGACTAAGAAAAGTACCTTCCTCAAGTTACTTAATGCTAAAACCTAGAAAGTAATTTAAATCTCATATTAGACTCATTTCAAATTCACTACTCATTGTTTTAGAAAAATCATCACAAAGATTTTTATTTGAAGATCCAAAAATGATATCATCCACATAAATTTGAACAATGAGAATATCCTTTCCAAATTTCTTTAAAAAGAGAGTTGTATCCACACTTTCTTTTTCAAAAGATCTTTTAAGTAGGAAGGTGCTCAACCTCTCATACCAAGCCCTAGGTGCCTATTTCAATCCATATAATGCCTTTTTTAACTTGAAAACATGATTTGGGTATTTAGAATTTTCAAAACCTAGAGATTGTTCTACAAAAACATCTTCCTCAATTACCCCATTTAAAAAGGCACTTTTGACATCCATTTGAAACAACCATTAAAACAGGCAAAGGAAAGTAAAACCCTATTTGCTTCAAGTCTAGCTACAGGGGCAAAAGTCTCCTCAAAATCAATTCTTTCAATTTGATTATACCCCTTAGCAACTAATCTAGCCTTCTTTCTAATGACTACTCCTGAGTCATTCATTTTATTTTTGAACACCCACTTGGTTCCAATAACACTTTGATCTTTTGGCCTTGAAGTTAATTCCCAAACTTCATTTCTTACAAATTGATTCAACTCTTCTTGCATGGCCAATATCCAAAATTTATCAGAAAGTGCTTGATCAATGTTAGTGAGTTCAATAGTTGAAATAAAGGTTGAATGATTGACTTCCTTGTTTAATCCACGCCTAGTTCTAACGCCCTCACTCGGTTCACCTATAATCAATTCCCTTGGGTGGTTTTTAGAAAATCTCAAATCTCTAGGCAAAGGATTTTCTCTTTTCAAATTCTCTTCTATATTTTCTTCCAAATTTATTCTATCAATCTTTTGGGAGTTTTCCTCAATCTCATCTTCAACAACATTTGGCTCTTCCAAATATCCAGATTCATCAAATACAACATGTGTTGTTTCTTCAATGACCAAAGTTCTTTTGTTGAATACCCTATAAGATTTTCCAACACTTGAATATCCAACAAAAATTCCTTCATCTGATTTTGGATCAAATTTTCCTAAGGCAGATTTTCTATTATTATGAATGAACACCTTGCAATCAAAAACATGCAAATGAGACAAATTAGGTGTTCTACCTTTTAATAACTCATAGGGTATTTTATTTAAATTTGATCTCACATTCACCCTATTCAGAATATAGCATGCAGTGCTAACCGCCTCAGCCCAAAAATATCTAGGAAGTGAGTATTCTGCCAACATTGCTCGGATGACTTCTATTAATATTCTGTTTTTCCTCTCAACTATCCCATTTTGTTGAGGGGTTCTAGGTGTAGAAAAATTGTGATCAATCCCTTTTTCTTTACAGAAATTTTCAAATCTTTCATTTTCAAATTCTCCTCCATGATCACTTTGTATAGAAATTATTTCACTCTCTAGTTTCCTTTGAATCCAAGTCAAAAAATTTCTGAATTCCTCAAACGATTCACTCTTATGAAAAAGAAATCTAACCCAAGTGAATCTTGAGAAATCATCCACTATAACAAATCCGTATACCTTCCCTCCTAGACTTACAATTCCTATAGGTCCAAAAAGATCCATGTGAAGAATTTCCAATGGTTTACTAGTTCTAAGATCCTTATTAGACTTAAAAGAGGACTTCACTTGTTTTCCTAATTGACATGCTTCACAATGGTGATCCTTAGTAAAGTCTAGTTTTGGTATACCTCTCACTAAGTTCTTTTGGGTAATTCTCCTAAGGTTTTTCATACTAGAATGACAAAGTCTCCTATGCCAAAGCCATGATTCATCAGAAACAGTTTTCGAACAAAAAGCAGTAGGAGATTGAATACAATTTAAATCTAGCATGTAAACATTATTTACCCTTTTTCCATTTAAAACTTCTTTCCCATTTAGGCTTAATATGCAGCTAGTAGGTAAAAAATTTATATTATAGCCCTTATCATATAGCTGACTTATGCTTAACAAATTATGTTGTAAGCCTTTAACTAATAATACATTGTCTATAAAAAAGTTTTTTAAATTTCCAATCATACCTGATCCAACCACTTTCTTTGTGGTATTATCTCCAAGTGTAACCTTGCCTCCACTCCTAGCTTCCAGCGTTATGAATTGAGCAGTATCTCCAGTCATATGCTTTGAACATCCACTGTCAAGGTACCATGTGCTCCCATAAGGTCTTCTGTGAGAGCAACCCTGCAAAAAAAAAAAAATCAAATGTTAGACCTGGGAACCCAAACAAGTTTGGGTTCACCTTTTAGCAATTTATTATCAGATGCATGTATGATATGTCTAGGTTTATGCATCTTAGATCTCCACACCAAATTAGTTTTCATCTTCAAAGTGTAGGTATGAGATATATGTCCCATAAATCCACAATTATTGCATTTAACATTAGGAAAAGTATTCCTAAGTTTTTTTTCCATTTGATTATCTTCTAAGGGGTTTCATGTATTTAGGATAATATTTAGGATTTGTAAAATCTTCAAGTTTTGAGGGTTTCCTATTATCCTCAAGAGCTCTTATTGTCAGTTTATAAAATGAATTCATATCTTCCAAGATTCTATTTGTATAATTGATTCGATATGTTTTGCTCTCAGATTCATCCTTAAAATTTTAAAATTATTTTTCAAGATCAGCATAGGATGATTTTAAATTCTAAAAATTCTTATTCAAGTCATCATATTCGTCAAGAAGTTTTATGTGGTTGTTATCTATTAATGCATGATCTTTCATAAGGATTTCATGTTCCTTCTTAAGCTCTTCCAATTTAAAACTTACACTAGCATGCATCTTTTTCATTTTCCTATATACATCATGCATGTGTTTAGAAACTTCAAATAATTCATCATAGGTTAAGTCACATACCTCTTCTTGATCTGATTGATTAACATTATCTGCCATCAAGCAAAGGTTGGTGACTTCTTCTTCTTTTTCATTCTCAGATAAGTCTGAAGCTGAGTCCGCCTAGAAAGCTCTTTGAAACTTCTTTTTGCCCTTCTTTACAATTGGTTTCTCCTTAACCTTCTCCTTGTTAGGAGTGGCTTTGAGTTTTGGGCATTCAGTCTTGATATGACCTGGTTTCCTGCATTCATAACAAATCACTTCATTAGAAACCTTGTCATTTCTATTATACTTACCTCTATTCCATTGCTGGCATCTCTTCTGCTTCCTCTTTAAAAAGCTTCTGAATTGTCTAGTCATCAATGCAATATCGTCTTCATCCTCAGGTTATGAGTGTTCACACTCTGACTCTTCCACTTTTAGTGCAATATTCTTCTCCTTTCGTGGTTCACCTGCATCATTCTTTTTTTGACTTACTCCTTGCTCATAAGCAATGAGTGAACCAAGAAGATTGTCAATAGAATAAATGTTTAAATCTTTAGACTCTATAATTGCACTAATTTTAGCATCATAAGCAGTAGGTAAACAACAAAGAATCTTATTAACCATTTCAGCATTAGTTAATTCCCTACCAAGTGCATGCAAAGAAGTGACAATTTTTGTGTGAATCTTGTGTACATGTCAGAAATAGATTCATTTGGTTTCATGCAAAACAATTCATAGTCATGTAACAAGATATTGAGTCTTGATTGCTTAACCTCATTAGACCCTTCATAAGTTATACAAAGTCTATCCCATATGTCATTTCCACTTTTGCAAGTGGAAACCCGCATGTAGTCTTCTGATTTTAAAGCACAAAAGAAGCTATTTAAACATTTAGCATTTAGTTGTGTTAAGTCACATTCTTCTATAGTCCAATCTGCAAAAGGTGTTTCTACCCTAAGTCCATAAACTAATCTAGTCGGTTTTTTGTAACCTTCCTGGACTAGGATCCACATACGATAATCAAGTGACTATAAGAAAGTAGACATGCGTGTTTTCAAAAAATTAAAAGGTATATTGTCAAATAGTGGAGGTCTAGTTATAGAGTAACCTTCAAGTGTATTTCGGTTTCTGAATGTAGCCATCTACGTTAATCAAAAAGTAGTTTAAACTTATGATTTTGAAAAAAATGCTCTGATACCACTTGTTGAGTCTATTAAATAGGTTGTTAGACCTAATGTCCCATGGCTACCAAGAGGGGGGAGGGGGTGAATTGGTATTTTAAAAATTTAAACCCTCTTTAAAAATGTGTTGAACCGAAATGAAAAATTTTATTAAGTTTTTTACAGAAAATGTTTTTCAACCACAGAGTTTTTTAAACCAAAAATAAAATGCGGAAAAATAAAAATAGTAAAGTAAATGACACCAGATTTATAGTGGTTCGGTCTAAACCAGACCTACATCCACTCCCCAGAGGCACCCTCTGAGTATTGCACTAATACCAGTAGTGACTCTCCTTTTGCTCCCACAGCAAGGTGGAGAAGCCTTTACAAAACACTCTTTTCACCACTACCCGGTGCGGCAGAGAACCGTCATCCTTTTACACAATCCCTAGTGTTGGTAGAGAACTGTCGTCCTTTTACACAATCCCTAGTGTTGGCAGAGAACTGTCCGTCCTTTCAGACTCTCCTAGTGTTGGCAGAGAACCCTTCTGCTGTTCACAGTCTCCAAGTGTCGGCAGCGAACCGAATCTAGAAGGAAGAAAGAAAAGAGTGAAGTATTCCCAATTCACAAGTAGAGATTCTTACCTGTAAACTCCAAGTGAAGCCTTCACCCTCCAATGGTATGAATCCTTTTTTGAATGAACTCTTATACTCTCTCCTTGGCTATTCTCTCAAGAGGTACGAAGATCAAATGACAAAAAGATTTGGTGGCAGTCTAATTTGGACTATATATATAAAAGACAACAAAAACTGCCCAAAAACTGCAAGTTTTCAATTCTTTACGCAGTTGATCGTCCCGTACGATCGTGGATCGTCCTAGACGATATTACTTAAAAGACTTGAAACAAACCTGTTTGTATATGTGTACGAAATATTTTTGTACAAGCTGATCGTCCCATACGAACCAAGTTCGTCCGGTATGAACGGTTATAATAAGGTCGGTTCCAAAAACTGTAGAAAAAACCGTTCTAAGTTAGTTGTATCGTCTGGACGAAAATTGATTCGTCCGGACAAAAAATTTTTATAGAGACCAGATCGTCCTGGACGATATTTAATTTTGTCTGGACAAAAATCTTACAGTCGTCCTGGACGATATTTAATTTCGTCTGGACGAAAATTTTACTGAGAGCAGATTGTCCTGGACGATATTTAAATTCTTCCTGGATGAACAGGACTTAGAAAAAATTTTTCTGCCCAGTTCCTATTCGATCCATGTGATCTTAATAGGCGATAACTGTGTGATCGTCCCGTACGAACTGATATCGTCCCGTACGATCAGTATAAATTTTATATGATCTCCTTATGTGTGTGTGCATATTTTTATTCACTCAATTACAATCACTCCCTTTCAAGTTTATTTCAAAGAAAAATACAAGCTTCAAATTCACAAAGTATCTCATGCTGAATTTTGATTTGAAGTCTTCGTAGTCTGGAGTTAGATTTTTCTGAAATGTTAGTACACACAAGAGAAAATACAAATCTTCTAAAATTGTTAGGAGATAACTACACATTTGAATAATAATGTTTAGAATCATCAAAACTATACAAGTTGCAAAAATGTAAAACATGCAAATAGCAACTATCTTAACATATTTGTAGGGAGTTTTGGTTATCAATCAAGAGGTCTTGGATTCTCAACATAATTTATGTGTGAATTTGACTTTATTTGACTCAATGTCAAAAAAAGTATATATATATATGATACATCAACAAAACATTTTCTTAATCGGGCATAAATCTAGAGGAAAAATCAAGTTGGAAACTTCCAAATTGAATCTAGGATCATCTAAACTCTGATTTCAGCAAACTTATAGTTAAACTTAATGTCTCAAAAAGATGAACCCAACGACACAAAATTTGAGTCAATATGAGCCCAAATGAGTGCAAAGTAAAGGCACAAAGCACATTTGGAAAGTTTAAACTATAAATTATATGACACAATAGTTTCAAAATGTCACATTCTTATAGTTTAATCAAGTAGATCGATAAGAATATCCAACGAGAGCAGGATCATTGAATTCTGACATCAATAAGGCATAAAATCCTTTATAAATAGTCCATGATTGGGGGATCAATATCAACCATTCATTCAAAACACTCCCAACCAACCTTTGATCTTCTTATTATTTACTAGCCATGTCACTTCCAAAAAACTATAAATAGTCCCCCCATTCTTCACAAAATGGGAGGGGGAAAAGAGCAGGGAGAAAAAGATGAAAAAGAAGAGAAATATAAGATATCTCTTACCAACAAACTCCTTGACCATTACCAAAACTACCATCAAACCATCAACCATCGTTAGACTTCCGCTTAACCATCTATTATTAGACCTCTGCCCGATGCCACACTTTTGTCCATAGTTCAACTTCCTCTTATCATCTTACGTCTACCCATCGCCAGATTTCTACCAGTTACTAAACTTTTACGGGACCACCATCCTTTGTCAAACTTTTGTCTGACAACTACTAGCCATCACGTTCCATTGGAATTCTCCCTAACATGTGTTCGTCATCAAACTTCCAACTGTTGCTATACTTCTGACCACTGCCAAATTTCTTCCAATTATTAGAGTTTCACTGATTCACCATTCATTATCAAACTTCTGCCATACCAGTACTAACTACCGGACTTCCGTAGAACTTCTTCTGATGTTGGATTGAGGTCCATCGTCAGACTTCCTCCCATCACTATACTTCTTCTTATCGTTGGACTTTGTCCGGCCGCAAATTGATGTAGGATTTCAACGTGACCATGAAACATCACTAGATTTTTGTCTGTTCTTTCTTTGTCACTATATTTCAACATAATTATTATTGTTGACCTCATTTTTGTATGAGTTTACTTGGGCCAATCCTGACCCTAGATCAATCCTGATCCCAGATTAATCCAAACCCTAGGATTTTCCTGAATCTTAAGATCCTTCTAGATTCTAGATCCTATGTTCTATTCTAGATCCTAGGATTCCTCCAGAAAAATCTAGATCTTAGGATTTATTCCGCATCTTAGGACTCTTTTAAATTTTAGACTTTAAAATTTATCCTAGACTTTAGGATTCTTCCAAGTCAATCTAAACTCTAGGATTCTCCTAGATCCAGACCTTAAGATCTATTTAGGTATTTCGATTATTCAGGAGCCCAAAAAATAGGACTAATCTAGAACCTATGACTCCTCTAAATCCTAGACCCTAGAATCCCTTTAGATTATAGGATCAATCTAGACTTCAAACCAATCTTGACCTCAAGTCAATCCAGACATTAATCCAATTCAAGCCTCAATCAAAATCCGAACTTCAGTCTAGTTCAAAAATTCAAACTTCAATTCAAATCTTGATCCTATTTCTAACTCAAATTCAATCATATCCAATCACTTATGATCATCCCAGATGATCATAAATGATATGGATAATTCAAATCCAATCGTCGAAATTTAAATTCCAGCTCAAATCCAAAAATTCAAACCCAATTCCATTTTAAAAGGCTATGTCCTGAAGGCCTTTTCCAGGAAATTTTCATACACTTTAAACCCAAGTCAAGCGACCTCTGACTCAGAGTCTATCACTTGCAAAGTCATAAGACATGTGTATAGAGGTAACACTCCAAATTTGAGCCCATTATAAGGTCTCTAACCCCAGAAACTCAATTGAAAACCAAAGGCTGTAAAATCTTCAAATATTTACAGTCTATGCCACTAGACCTGCCACCTAGTAGATCCTGACCCTGGAGCTTCCTCCAAAGCATCCAATCACTTCCATACCCTTAATCTTGACTTGTTAATCATTAAACTGTATTTTTTTATACTCATTTCAGCCCCTAGTGGATCTGAGGTCAAAAAGACCATAATAACCCTTAGGGTGTGAATAGTCATTTTGGATCAAATGAGCTCCAAATCAAATGCAATCACTTCCAACAAGTTTCAAATATCAAACCAAATCTGTCAGACCCAAACCCATACTCTAGGTTAACCTAGTTGACCAAACAGGCCCTTCTTAAGGGTCAAAATAGGCATTTTGATCGAATTGACCTCCCTAGAACTTTGGACCACCTCCGATTGTCTCCAAATGTCATTTCAAATTGATTGAACCTATTTCCAAACCTTTGACCCACTTGGTTGACCCAGCCAACTTAGGTTGACCCAAATACCCGTTAAAGCTTTGAATTGGTTATTCCAACCCATGTAACCTATCACATCCCTCCCAAGCTTCAAATTAACCCCAAACCATGGCTTGAATATTTCCTGATCATGGATCAACCAAGTCTAAGCATGTTGACCAAGTCAACAGGTCCACATTTGGCCAAACCACTTTGAACACCCTCCAAATTTAAAGCATCCCATCCTAAATCTTTGGGATTCTTTCAAATTAGCTTAAGGCAGTTCTTCCATGCCAACTCACCATCCCATGTGTCATGTTGACTGGTCAAATAGTCAACATGATCACCAGGAGAGGTCAAAGAAGGTTAAATCACCCCTCAAGCTCAATACATTTCACATAAACTCCCTCAAAAACTCATTATTCTAGTCCTTAATACTCCCCTCGATGCCACCTTGGCAATCCAAGTGGCATTGAACTGGTCAAACAGTCAATGGATGGTCAAACAATCATTTAAAATGGCTAAATCACTCCCTAGAGCTAATCCACTCAAATTAAAACCACTCCAGCCATTTAAAAAGACTATAGAACCTTCCTAGATCTATTCTTAACCCTTGGATCAGGATCAAGTGACCTTGATTTAATCCATGTGCTCAAAAGGACATAGGAGGCCTTTCCACCTCACTAGTCCTTGTGTCCATGATTCTCCATCTTTCCAACCACTCCCAGGCCACTTAGCATTAATCTGGGAGTCCAGCCAGCCGATCATAGTCATCCATTCGATTTGAGGAAGATTGAATAGGGAAAAACCATTAGAATGGCTATCATTAAAACATCTCCAATCTCTCTCCACTCAAAACCTCTCAAGCAAAAGTCTCTGTTCTATTGAGTTGCCCAAAGACTCCTCGACACATCCCCACTCAAATCTGAAATGACTAAATGACAAGAGGGGGGGGGGGTGAATTGTGAAAAACTTTTCCTTAATAAAAATAACCCTAAATAAGAGTTCTATTTTTTTTTTTGTTATTTTTGAAATACTACAACAAAATTTTAAACAATTATTCTTCCACAAGCTTCACCATGCAATAGTTATGAAAATTAAATGCAAGTAAAAAATAAACGACGATAAGGAAAAAACACACCAAGAATTTTTATAGTGGTTCGGTCAAAATATGACCTACGTCCACTCCCCGGAGTCCTCCGCTCCAGGATTTTTACTATCAAAATAGTTCTCCTTTTGCCCCCCTCGGCAAGGCGGAGAAGCCTTTACAAACCTCCCTCTCACCAACCCGGCGTGGCGGAGTGCCAAACTCTGTTTTTGCCCTCCTGGCGACGGTAGAGAACCTTCTCGTTTTTCTCCCTCCTGGAGAAGGCAGAGAACCTCGAGGCAACGGATGTAGACAAGCCTTTCCCTTGAAGATCCTCCCTCAAATCCTTCTAGGGCCACAGGAGGAGCAAGATGCAGCAAGCTTGGAGCAACCGTGTGATCTCCCTCACACTTCTTCTCCCTCACAACGCTCACCTCCTCCTTCCTCTCTCAACCCTCAAGAATTTCTCTAGAGATCTCTCCCTTGGAATCCCTCTCTAACCACGTTCACCCCCTCTGTGATTCTTACTCAAAAAAGACTTGATTGACATCTTAAACGGGCTCCAAAAACCTTTGATTTCAAAAGTAGCCGTTACTGTTCGTACAGTACGATGCAACATCGTACAGTATGATATGTATAAATAGATGTCGTCCTGGTACGAAGATGTACGAACAGTTCAAAAAAAATTTTTACTGTACGATATAATATCGTACGGTACGATCCACAAAACACTATTCGTACAGCACGATAGTCTGGACGATCAGATGTCGTCTCTGTTCATCGTATGGTACGAACTAGTTCGTATAGTACGATGTTCAAAAATTAATTAGGCCTGGATTACATGCACTAATTACGGGTTAATTTAAGTAAGTATTAAAAACAAATCGTACAGTATGAACACGTTAGTACAGTACGAGCGGCGCAAAATCACTTACTCAAATTAAACTACGGCTAGGTTTTTGGATCTGAACATATCGTACTGTACGAAAATATTCGTACAGTACGATCTATTCACAGAATTGTCCACATAGCTCTGATCGTACGGTACGAAATAAAATCGTACAGTACGATTTACATAGAAGAATTTTTATGACAATTTTCATTTAAAAACAAACTCTCCCCCTGTGTGTGTGCATGGTTGCTCTTACTCTTATGCATTTTGTGGCCAGACTCAATAAAATAAAATCAAATAAATAGAAAAATATAATGTTTGACTCATACTCCTAATCTACCCTTTCTTTAGTCTTCCTTTCGTCCTGAGTCACTTGTGATCTTCCTGAAATGTTAGTACTCAAGGACAATAGCAAATAAAATAGTATTCAATGAAAGGTTGTTTCAAAACACTCATTATTTGGCATCATCAAAATCTCAAACTCGGGGTCATGGGTTGCAACAATCTCCCCTTTTTGATGATGTCAAATAATTTGTTGCAAGTGAGTACGAAAATCATTTCTTCTGTTTTTTTTTTAATTTTTTTTTAAGTAAATACAAGAAAAAAAATAATACCAAAAGCAAGTGCAAAACAAAAAGGAATGTCTTTAGATAACAGGCACAACAATGTACAACAAACTTCTCCCCCTTTTGATAGCACAAAAAGGAGGAGCAACTAAAAGCAAAAATCAAGAGAAGAAAACAAAAAAAAAAAAAACTACAATGCGAACATAAACAAACTAAGCAGACAGGTCCTGATCTGGTGGTGGTGGAGGTGGATTTGGTTGAAAATATTGGAATAGAGCATCGAAGCGGTGATCAATTGCAGTGAAACGTTCGCCAAACCACTACATATCAGTCTCGTGTTGGTGATGATGTTCTTGAATATGCATGTCGAGACGAGTCTGCAGCTGGTCGAAGCGGGCGACTAAGTCATCATTAGGGTGCGCTGGTGCTGGTGCAGGTGCTCGGGGTGCAGCATGGCGTCGTGGTCAAGCTGGAGCTGCGGCTGGGGCATCTTCTCCTTCTTCGTCATCAAAGACTGGATCTTCAGGCTCATGTCCCCGATGAAAGAGAATACGGAAGGAAGCATCCGTATAAAAAATAGGAAGAATGTCGGGTTCACTAGGGTAGGCTAATTGATATTTATTGTGGAGGATATATCCTATTAGGTGACCAAGAGCTAGATTTTGTTTTCGTCGGGTGGTAGGTAGACGAACAAAAGTCATGTGGCGAATGTAGTTGCTGATTAAATCGACCTCATCAAAGTTAATGTTGGACATAATAAGATAGATAGCGACGGACAAGGTAGGGGTCAGATTGATACGGTCGCCACCTTTGGGTATGATTGAGGTTCGAAGAACATGTTGAATTATACGTGCATTTCGAGTTAAGGATTGAACAAGAGGTTGGTGTTGATGAAAGGCAGTATTCCTAAGGACTCTATTTACATCGCTCCAATCAAATTCATCGGTAAGAAATGAGCGAACCATAGGTCCTTCAGTGGACAGCCCAATTTATTGGGCGATATCGGCTCTAGTGATCTCAACGGTGCGGCCACAAACAAATGAGTGAAAAGTGGTGTTGTCTACTATATAGGTGAGGTTGGCGAGGAATTTAAAAAGAAGTTCATAATTATATGGAAACGCCAGGGTGAGTAGGAATTGGAAGGTGGTGGAAGCAAAAAAGCTCATTACCTCGAAATTGAGAGCAGCCTGATTAAGCATTTTTTAAGGGGAAATTTTGCAGGCTCTATATCGATGGTAGGCTTCCTCATTTTCAGTATTCAGAAAATGATCAGGTTGGCGACTCGACGAGGACGAGCTTCCAGCAGTCATCCAAACTCGCTTAGACATTGCAATAGGACACGAAAATGAGTGAAGAAGTGAGTGAGGAGAGATTTCAGTGAAAAGAACGGCCTAGGTAAGGGTACTTATAGGAAATTTCGAACATCGTACAGTACAATCTGGAATCGTACAGTACGATAGGCAATCATTGTTCTGATCGTTCGTTTTGGGAAAAGGCAGTCAAATTGTACAGTACGATATATATCGTATAGTACGATCTTGCGAATTTCGATCGTCCCGAGGCCTCAGTACGACTTTTGACCAAATGTTTCGTACTGTACGAATAGGTGTATCGTACAGTACGATACATAATAAATATCGTACCGAACAGCTTTAACTCACATTTATTCCGTGTGCTGATGTGGATCGTACCATACGATATGGTGGTATCGTACAGTACGATACTCAATAATGTCATACCAACCCGGTTTAATTCGTCCCAATCCGTTGCTGACGTGGATCGTATTGTACGAAAAAGAGATATCGTACAATACGGTAGGCAATTATACGAGATGAATATCGTACAGTACGATCGAGATCGTACAGTACGAACAACAGAGCCGAAATCAGCTTGTTTGTGGACAATGAGATATATCGTACAGTACGATGTAGGTCGTACAGTACGATGAACAGTGAAAGCAGAGTTTTGGTGAGGTGAGTGTGTGATGATCAGGAGCAGCCAAATAAAAAAAAAATTAATTTTAAATTTTAAATTTTTTTTTTTATGCTGTTATATCTATGACACCTAATATGGTCCTCAGGGTGCAAAAGGTGTCGAAAGCTAAAAGTTTTCTGAATATGTCTTCCAATTGATCTCCTATAGCGATGTGATGTAGTTCTATATCTCCCTTAGCGACGTGATCTCTAATGAAATGATGTCTAATGTCTATGTGTTTCGTTCGAGAGTGTTGAATTGGATTCTTAGATATACAAATTGCACTTGTGTTGTCACACATGATCGAGATGGTTCCAACAGGTAGTCCAAGATCAAGAATTTGTTGTTTTAACCATAGCATTTGTGCAACACAACTTCCTACTGCAATATATTCTGCCTCGGCTGTGGAAAGTGCTACTGAGTTTTGCTTCCTACTGGACCAAGAAACTAATGATTGTCCGATGAATTGGCAGGTACCAGAGGTGCTTTTTCTATCTATCCTACATCCTGCAAAGTCAGAATCTGAGTATCCTAAGATTTCAAAGGAAGTGCTGTGTCTGGGATACCAAATTCCTAAGTTTGGGGTGCCTAGTAGATATCTAAGAATTCTTTTGACAGCAGTTAAGTGAGACTCTTTGGGATCGGCTTGGAAACGGGCACAAAGGCACACACTAAACATTATGTCCGGTCTACTGGCAGTCAGGTAAAGAAGGGATCCAATCATTCCTCTATATTTTTTCTGATCTACTGATTTTCCACTAGGATCCTTATCTAATTGGATTGTCGAACTCATTGGGGTGTTCATGGGTTTTGCACTATCCATTTCATATTTCTTTAAAATATCCTTAATATACTTTGATTGGCTAAGAAAAGTTCCATTATCCATTTGTTTTACACTAAAGCCAAGAAAGTAATTAAGTTTTCCCATCATGCTCATTTCAAACTCATTACTCATTATTTTTGAAAATTCATCACATAAGTTTTTATCCGAAGATCCAAACAAGATGTCGTCCACATATATTTGAACAATGAGAATTTCTTCTTTGACCTTTTGTAAAAAGAGTGTAGTATCTACACTACCCTTTTTAAATCCTCTATCCAAAAGAAATGAGCTAAGTCTTTCGTACCATGCTCTAGGAGCTTGCTTTAATCCATATAGTGCCTTCTTTAATTTAAATACATGGTTTGGAAATTGTGAACTTTCAAATCCGGGGGGTTGCTCAACGTAGACATCTTCCTTAATTACCCCGTTCAGAAATACACTCTTTACATCCATTTGATATAACTTAAAGTTTTTGAAGCAAGTAAAAGCTAAGAGCACTCTTATGGCTTCTAGTCTAGCAATCGGGGCAAAGGTTTCTTCAAAGTCTATCCCTTCAATTTGGTTGTATCCCTTAGCTACTAGCCTTGCTTTATTCCTTATTATTGTTCCTGAATCATTCACCTTATTCTTGAATACCCATTTTGTTCCAACAACATTGTGTTCTTTAGGTCTCTTTACTAACTCCCAAACATCATTTCTAGTGAATTGGTTCAGCTCTTCTTGCATTGCTAGAATCCAAAATTCATCTCCTAAGGCTTGATCTATACTTGTGGGTTCTATCATAGAGATGAATGCTGAGTGACTAACCTCCTTCCTAAGTCCATGTCTAGTTCTTACACCTTCTGAAGGGTCTCCTAAAATTAACTCTTTAGGATGACGAGAAGAATATCTCCATTCTCTAGGCAAAGCTTCTTGAGGTTCGACCCCTTCTCCTAAGGTCATCGTCTCTACTCCTTGAATTGCCTCTATTTCATCATCTTCAATTTTAGATTCTGAGGGCTTATCTGATTCATCAAATACCACATGGGTGGATTCTTCTACTACAAGGGTTCTCTTATTAAAAATTATATAGGCCTTACCTACAGAAGAATAACCTAAGAAGACACCCTCATCAGACTTGGGATCAAATTTTCCTAAGAGAAAGGATGTTTACCATTATTTAAGATGAAGCACTTACACCCAAAGACTTGTAAATGTGAAAGATTTGGTGTCCTACCCTTAAGGAGTTCATATGGAGTTTTATTTAGCTTCGATCTTATGTTTACTCTGTTCAAAACATAACAGGCTGTGTTGACTGCTTCTGCCCAAAAGTATCTAGGAAGTGTATACTCCGCTAACATTGCCCTAGCAGCTTCTACCAAAGTTCTATTCTTTCTTTCTGCTATGCCATTCTGTTGGGGTGTTCTAGGAGCTGAGAAATTGTGTTCTATTCCTATCTCTTGACAGAATGACTCAAACTTATCATTTTGGAACTCTCCACCATGATCGCTATGGATTATTGATATTTCACAACCTAATTTTCGTTGAATCCATGTGGAGAATCCTTTAAATTCCTCAAAAGACTCATTTTTGTGTGCTAAGAATCTTACCCAAGTAAATCTAGTGAAGTCGTCTACAATCATAAATCTATAATTCTTTCCACCTAGACTGGCTGTACTAACGGGTCCAAATAAGTCCATGTGTAGAATTTCTAGTGGCCTAGAGGTGATCACATCTCTAATTGAGTGAAAGGATAATTTGACTTGTTTTCCTAGTTGGCAAGCATCACATAAGTGATCCTTGGTAAAGTCTAACTTAGGTACACCTCTAACTAGGTTTTTCTGAGAGATGTTTCTAAGAGTTTTCATACTAGCATGGCATAGTCTCCTATGCCATAGCCATGAGTCATCAACTATTGTTTTCAAGCAAAATGATTTTGAGCTATCAACGCAATCAAGGTCTAACATGTAAACATTGTTCATTCATTTTCCTTCTAAAATTATTTCATCAAATAAACTAATCAGGCATCTATCAGTAAAAAACTTAACATCAAAACCTTTGTCACACAGTTGACTAATGCTAAGTAAGTTATGCTTTAAACCATCAACTAATAAAACATTTTCAATTAAAAAATTCTTAGCATTACCAACGCTACCTGAGCCTATCACCTTCCTGGTAGTGTTGTCTCCCAACGTTACTTTGCCTCCAGTTTTGGTCTCCAATAGGATGAACTTCTTCATATCTCCAGTCATGTGTCGCGAGCAGCCACTATCCAGGTACCACATGCTCTCACTAGGTCTTTTGTGAGAGCATCCCTACAATTTCATTCAAAGATTAGATTTGGGAACCCAAGTGAGTTTGGGTTCCTCCTTATGCTTGCATGAATGAGATGTATGCATGCTATGCTGTGATGGATGCAGTTTAGGTCTCCATACTAAGTGTGTCCTGAAATTGCTCTGATACCAATTGAAATTGCTCTGATACGCTAAGAAGGGGGTGAATTGGATGATTAAAAACTTCTTTAATGAAAAGAAATATCTTTTTATGACTTTATGCGGAAGCGAATTTCATTCACAATAAAAACATAGATAATCAATTTCATCCACGCAATTAATCACAATGAAAATAAATGTGGAAATAAAGTGCAGAAAAATAAAGGAAAGAACACACCAATTTATAGTGGTTCGGTCAAACCATGACCTACGTCCACTCCCCGGAGGCACCCTCCGAGTATTACACTAAACCTTTAGTGATTCTCCTTTAGCCCCCACAGCTAGGTGGAGAAGCCCTTACACAATCACTTCCACCTTCCCCGGTGCGGCGGAGGAGCCGGGTCCTTTGACACCAATGAGATCTTCTTCTTCCCAAAACTTCCTTCAAGACGAACCTTGAATCCGATGGTACTGAGGTACAAGCTCGCCGGAGCAACCGTGTGATCTCCTTCACACTCACTTGAAACCCCCTCCAAGGATCTTCTCCCTCTCCCAAACTTCACTCTTTCCTCTCTTCCTTTCAAGTCCTCTCTTCAAGTTTTCTCCAAAACAATGAAGACATGGCTGCCAAAGACTCTTACAAAGTCTTATGAGAGTGCTTAAATAGAGGGCTCAAAAAACCCTAAAAATACTCAATTCAGCCGTCAAATCTCGTACCGTATCTCAAGATCGTCCAGTACGATGTGCAGAAATTGACCTGTTAGTACTGTACGATCCAGTTAGTACAGTACGATCTAGTTCGTACAGTACGATCCAAATGACAAATTTCAGCCGTTTTGATTGCATAATCTCAGGATTAACTTAGGCAATATTTCAAACATCGTACCGTATGATTATGATCGTACAGTACGATTGTACAACTGTTCAAATTCAAATTTTTGCCTAATTTAATGGACGGCGGGCTTTCTAATTATAACAGATCGTATAGTACGATGTGGTGATCGTACAGTACGATTAGTTATATTCAAAATTAATTTTTTTAAGGAAAAATAAATATTTCAATTTATTTCTGTTACACCAGATCGTACAGTACGAAATTAATTCGTACAGTACGATGAACAGAAAAGTTAAAATATTTATAATCATTTTTTGCTCCCTCTGTGTGTGTGCATGATCAACAAATTAACATAAATCATTATAAGACTTGACTCAATAAATGAAAATTACAGACTCATTTAATACGACCAATTCTACGCAATCTTGAGCCTTGAATCTTCACAGAACGGTGCATGATGTACCTGAAATATTAGTTAACATAGAAAGAAATATGCACTGCAAATACCAGGAGAAATAAAAGAATAATAAATATTATTTGTTATCATCAAAATTATAAACTCGAAAGCCCGAGTTGCAACATGTCCTACAGTGAATTGTGCATGTGCGGGCTATGTGACCTAGCATGCCACAAGAGAAACACCTAACACCAGGAAATGGGTTTACTAATCTATGTGGGTAGTGGTGCCTCTTTCTAAAGTTTTGTGATGCATGCAGTGTTGGGGGTTTGCGAGGATGGCCTAATGTGAGTGATGCAATTTCATTTTCTAGTTCTTTTATTCTCTCACTAAAAGTTTTATTTTGAGCTGTCAATCCATCAACTTCTATTAATAGCAAGTGCTCACTATGATCTACTTCTAATACAAGTGTCGTTAGTCTTTCAAACTCTACATCTAGTTCAATATGTGATGTTTTCAAGGATTCATGTGCTTCACTTAGTTCAATATGCTTCTTATTTAATGCATCATACTCATCAAGAAGCAACATGTGATCTTTATCTAAATCAGAATTTTCTTTAACTAAGTTAGCATGCTCAATTTGTAACGAACTAAATTCAATATTAAGTTTAGCATGCATCTTTTTCAGTTTCCTATACGAGTCATGAATATTCTCATAAATAAGCAATAATTCATCATATGAAAGTTGACATACCTCGTCTTGATTCGATTGATCAAGGTTATTGTTAGCCATAAGACACAAATTAGTTACCTCCTCCTCTGCTTCTTCCTCTAACGATTCTGAGGCAGAGTCGGCCCAAAAAGCTTTTTGTGTCCTCATCTTTCCTTTCTTGTATTTGGATTTCTCATCACCTTTCTCCTTAGCTGGTTGACTCTTCAGATTGGGGCAATCGGCTCGAAGGTGACCTGGCTTCCTGCATTCAAAACAGATTGTATCAGATGAAACCTTATTGGAACTTGAGCTCTTACCTTTATTCCAGCTGTTCTGATGACGCTTCTGTTTTCTCTTCAGGAAATTTTTGAACTGTCGAGTCATCAGTGATATCTCATCGTCTTCCTCCCCTACAGAGCTTTCACTTTCTAAGTTGCTAGCTTTTAATGCCACCGTCCGCTCCTTTTTCTTTTCACCTGCATCACTTTGCCTTTGGCTCACTCCTTGCTCGTATGCAATGAGTGACCCAAGGAGGTTATCAATAGAATAAACATTAAGATCTTTAGACTCAATGATAGCAGTTATCTTAGCATCATAGGAACTAGGTAGGCATCTAAGAATTTTATTCACTTTCTCAGAATTTGAAATTTCTCTACCTAATGCATGCAAGGATGTCACAATTTGGGTGAACCTAGTGTACATGTCAGAAATTGTTTCGCTAGGTTTCATACGGAATAATTCATAATCATGCAGTAGAATGTTAAGCCTAGACTGTTTTACTTCGTTTGTTCCTTCGTATGTAATGCACAGTCTATCCCAAATCTCCTTACCAGAAACACAAGTAGATACTCTCATATAGTCCTCAGATTTCAATGCACAAAAAAAGCAGTTTAAGCACTTAGCATTCAGTTGGGCTAACTCCCTATCCTCATTGCTCCATTCAATAAAAGGTACAGGAGTTTTCAAACCATTAACAATCTTAAACGGTGCAACATATCCATCATTTACTAACATCCACATGCGGTAATCTATAGATTGCAAAAATGTAGACATTCTAATTTTCCAGAAATCAAACGGAATGTTATCAAAAAGTGGTGGACGAGTTATTGAATAACCCTCCGCAGTGTTACGATTACCAAAGTTCGACATGATCATTTTTTCAAGGTTTTCTAAAACACTATTTTTGAAAAACAAGCTCTGATACCAATTGAAATGACTAAATGACAAGAGGGGGGGGGGGGGGGGGGTGAATTGTAAAAAACTTTTCTTTAATAAAAATAACCCTAAACAAGAATTCTAATTTTTTTTTTGTTATTTTTGAAATACTACAACAAAATTTTAAACAATTATTCTTCCACAAGCTTCACCATGCAATAGTTATAAAAATTAAATGCAAGTAAAAAATAAACGATGATAAGGAAAAAACACACCAAAAATTTTTATAGTGGTTCGGTCAAAATATGACCTACGTCCACTCCCCGGAGTCCTCCGCTCCGGGATTTTCCCTATCAAAATAGTTCTCCTTTTGCCCCCATCGGCAAGGCGGAGAAGCCTTTACAAACCCCCCTCTCACCAACCCGGCGTGGCGGAGTGCCAAACTCTATTTTCGCCCTCCTGGCGACGGCAGAGAACCTTCTCGTTTTTCTCCCTCCTGGAGAAGGCAGAGAACCTCGAGGCAACGGATGTAGACAAGCGTTTCCCTTAGAGATCCTCCCTCAAATCCTTTTAGGGACACAGGAGGAGCAAGATGCAGCAAGCTTGGAGCAACCGTGTGATCTCCCTCACACTTCTTCTCCCTCACAACGCTCACCTCCTCCTTCCTCTCTCAACCCTCAAGAATTTCTCTAGAGATCTCTCCCTTAGAATCCCTCTCTAACCACGTTCACCCCTCTGTGATTCTTACTAAAAAAAGACTTGATTGACATCTTAAACGGGCTCCAAAAACCTCTAATTTCAAAAGTAGTCGTTATTATTCGTACAGTACGATGCAACATCGTACAGTACGATATGTACAAACAAACGTCATCCTGGTACAAAGATGTACGAACAGTTCAAAAACAATTCGTACTGTATGATATAATATCGTACGGTACGATCCACAAAACACTATTCGTACAGGACGATAGTCTGGACGATCAGATGTCGTCTCTGTTCATCGTATGTTACGAACTAGTTCGTACAGTACGATGTTAAAAAATTAATTAGGCCTGGATTACATGCACTAATTACAGGTTAATTTAAGTAAGTATTAAAAACAAATCGTACAGTATGAACACGTTCGTACAGTACGAGCGACGCAAAATCACTTACTCAAATTAAACTATGGCTAGGGTTTTGGATCTGAACATATCGTACAGTACGAAAATATTCGTACAGTACGATCTATTCACAGAATCGTCCACATAGCTCTGATCGTACGGTACGAAATAAAATCTTACAGTACGATCTACAGAGAAGAATTTCTATGACAATTTTAATTTAAAAATAAACTCTCCCCCTGTGTGTGTGCATGGTTGCTCTTACCCTTATGCATTTTATGGCCAGACTCAATAAAATAAAATCAAATAAATAGAAAAATACAATGTTTGACTCATACTCCTAATCTACCCTTTCTTTAGTCTTCCTTTCGTCCTGAGTCACTTGTGATATTCCTGAAATGTTAGTACTCAAGGACAATAGAAAATAAAATAGTATTACATGAAAGGTTGTTCCAAAACACTCATTATTTGGCATCATCAAAATCTCAAACTCGGGGTCATGGGTTGCAACAAAATCCCGCTAGCCAAATCCCTTTCCGGCAAGCTTCCCGGTGAACCTTACTCAAATCCGTTGGAGGAATTGTAGTAGTCGACCTAGACGTTAGAACCTCGTGGGATCTTCTAAAAAATGGAGCATGGACAGTCTACAAATGCAACAATTCCATAAACGGGTCAAACCGTCCATTAAATCAAGGTAAAACATAAACCCTTATTTAGAACACCTAGCTTAAATTAGCTTTCGGATATGCACTTTTAAAATGTAAAAAAAAAAAAAAAAAGAATCCCCATTAATGCTCTTCATTTAGGGTTGCTATATTTAAAATTACAAGTTAACTGATCGAGCCAATCTCTCGAATGAGCCATAAAACGCTTTCTAGAGCATTATCGTGGTCTAGCTCAGGCGTACGGTTCATGGACCATTGATCGCTTGATCAATAGTTCAGATCAAGCCATTCTGTGGACTATTGATCTGTGCATCCCATTCGGTTGATCAAACTGTCATTCGACTTGATCATGGCTGCTAGATCAGAACCGCGGGATAAGCTCTCTACTGTTTGATCTTTCTTACCCGAGATCAAATGGCAGGGTTTGATCTCCGCCGTTTGATGGAACCCGTAGGGATCCGACGGCCATAATAATCCGCTGAAGTGGATAAGTTGAAACTATGTGAAGCGGTCCGCGGCGGACGCGTGTCAGACCACCGCCGCGCATTTCGTCTGGCCACTCAAGGCGCGCCACATGGAGTCGACGCCGTCGAATCCTTTGAAATGATTTAAATATCATTTTAAACATAAAGAAAAATATTAAAAATTAATTTTAAAATAATAAAAAATATATATTATATGTTAAAAATTTTCAGAAAGTTAAAAAAAAATTATTTTAAAACTGAAATTTATTTTTTAAATAGTTTTTTTTTTAATTTAATTTAAAGATCTTTTAAATTTAAATATTTAAGTTTATTTAATATTAAATATTTAATGAAATAAAATTGAAAAACTTTTTTTTAAATATTCTTAATAATTAAAGAATTATTCTAAAGTATCCTTATTTCTAAATTATAATTGATTTAATATATAGACATTTTATTTTCTTTAAATGATTTTAATGAATTATATATATTTAAACATTTAATTAATATATAATTACATTTAAATTTATATAGTCTTAAAAAATATTTAATAAAACTATTTTAAATAAATTCAAAATTTCAAAAAACACTTAAGGTTTAATTCAATTGAATTTAGGTATTTTTTTAAGTATTAATTAATTTAGAATTACCCAAATTCATTTATTTGTTTTAAAATTTAAAAAATTGAAATAAAATCAATTAAAATCAGAATAATTCAAATAATATATCAAATTTTTTAGAAATTTGAGAATTTTAATTTAAAACTATTTTCATGATTCAAAATTTAGTTTATTTTAATTAATTTTAATTATTTGAATACCTTAATATTTATTTAATATTTAATTAAATATTATATTAATAATTTTAAAAACTAAAAATTATTTTCAAAATAACTTTGAAAATTAATGGATCTCTCAATCTTTAAAAAAAAATTAGTTTAATAATATTTTGAATTATTTTATTTGAAAACTTATATATTTATATCTATAGGTTTATATATACATATATTTTAAAACTATTTTAAAATTATATGTATTTAAATCTTTAAACTTCGGGAGCTCCGCCTTAAAACTTTAAACATGGATTGAGCTTGAATGAATAGCTTTGATGGGGAAGATTAGTGGATAATTATCTTAATTATTTACTAATCAGATGGTTGATTATTCAAGTTTATTTGGTCTCGTGCATATGTAGGGAGCACACACTTGCACCTAATCTCAAGGCTCTCCTAGATTTAGTATTTGATTGTGAATGTAATGCTTGCATCTATGTATGTTAGTCCAAGGGTTAGAGAGATCAGCTGATTTAAACCTAGCTAACCTAGTGACATTAAGGACAAGAATTAAGGACTTATGTGTAGAGAACTTAGAGAAATTCTAAAAATTAGGATACATGTCTTTTTGACTTGAAATATCAAACACTTGAACTTAGTGACACTCTCAACTCATATAAAAAGTTTCACTAGTTTTAGAGATCATTAAGACCCTTATTAATTTTCCTAAGCTAAACTCTTAATTAAGCCCTTAAGACTTCTAAAAATTGTAATAAATCTATTTTAAACCCAAAAGTTGCGTATAACCCATCTAACTGACCAGATTTGAATCCTTAACCAAAGAAAATTAAAACCAAATTGATTTGACAGCAATTCTGCACTTAATTAAATTTTAATTGAAACATAATATTTTATTAACTTAATTAATTAATAATAAATAAAAAATTTCAAAAATTTCCAAAATACTTGGGAATCTCTGCTTAGGTCATTACTGACCTTTGGAGCTGATCTCAAGGAGTTGGGATCTCATTTGGAGAAAATCATAAAAAGCCCTTTAATTAAACAATTAAAAAAAATCATTGAATACATCAAACTTCAAAACATCATAATTAATTCAAGAAAAATTAAAATTGACCAAACTCACTTGTATTTAACTCATAATAATGTCTAATATTTATTAAAAGTATTAAACTTCCAGAAATTTGTCAAAATCAAAAAGTCAACAAACCGTTCAACCTTAAGTCAAAATCAATTCAAAACTTCAAACCTTCGTAACTAAATGTAGAAAAATCCAATTTCAGCATACTTACTGTCTTACTGATCATATTGAGGTCTAGTATTTTAATAAAATATTAGTTTTCCAAAAAACACTTTTAACTAAAAAGTCAAATTTTTATCCCCTTAATTAAATGATTAAAATAATAAAAAATTCTAAAAAACTCAAATTCACTCTAAAACTCTAGAAAATATTAAGTTAAAATTTAAAACACTCAACAAACCTTTTAAAACAAAACAACCATCCTAAAGATGATGTTTATTGGCTGGACTACTCCGGGCTGCGGGGCTACATGTCATAAGTAGGCTTGTTCTTCGAGCCTAGTGGCACAACGCCATGAATGGATTCTAAGGGGTGTTAAACTTTAAAATTGACTGTTTATTAATTATTTAATCTTTAAAATCCTTAACTTAATCACATTAACCTGGTTTATCGGCTGGACTACTCTGGGCTGCGGGGCTACGTGTCCTAAGGAGGCTTTATTCCTCGAGCCTAATGGCACAACGCCACGAACCGATTAATGAAAAACTTAAATTAATCAAATTCTTAAAATCAGCAATCAAACATTTTTAATTAAAATTCATTAAACTTCAAACTTTAATCAAATCAAATAACTTAATTATATCAGGTTCCACTTGGTAACCCAGTACTACGGGGCTACTAACTTAGCCCCAAGGAAGGTGAAATAAACTTCATGTCTTCGGTGTGAAACAAAGGTGGTATCCAACAAATATTTAAGAATTAATCTTAAAATCAATCTCAAATCATTAAGACTTAAACATTAATTAAATTTTTCCCTTAAGCCTTTCAACCAACGAGAACCTTAAGCAACTTTAAAAAATTGCCCTCTATAGGACATATTAAATACACACAGCCTTTGCACCCACTTTAGATGGATTTCTAGGTTAACCAACTCTACTTTTAGTCTAGGTCGGTGTTTACTTTTCCGTTGTGTGCCGGATTTTCGAGCTTTCACTGCATGCTATTTGCTAACTTAGAATTGATGTGTTTGTTTACTTTTCTGCACTCTATGTTATGAGTAATTAAGCATTTTAATTTTCAAATATTAACGGCTTGAGATTGAATATTAACTTCTTGAGATTGAATATTAATTGCTTGGGATTATTTATATAACTACTGATTTTTAGGATAACCTTGCAGGATCGAGTCTAGATTTTTATTTTAAATTAAAATGTAATTTGATTATGATATGGTTGTTAAATCTTTAAAGTGACTTTAATTTGGGATATTTAATCCAATTTCAATTCCAAAGAGGAGAAGACATCCCTAAAGGGGAGAGTCTTTTTCCATTTGGAAGTCAAATTAGGATACTTTTCAAAGGAAAGATAACACCCCGTTCAAGGGGGAGTTTCTTTTCATTTAGATATCCGGAATTGACGAATTTAGTAGTTCATGAGAAGATGAAAAAATGGACAACGAGAAGACCCATTCTCAAAGTCACTTGAGTCTTACGATTAGAAATCTGGGTTATTGTTAGTGGTGCCCGGCCACTTTACTTTTCTGCAATTCTTGGATGTAATAATAAGTGACACTTACCACATAGACATTCAATTTGAGCTATTAATTTAATTAATTTATTTGTTTATTGATGTGTTGATTGCGATATAGGATTGCCTGCTCTTTCTAGTTTTTTGGCAATTCTTGCATGTCGACTTGGATTTAGCCTGGAACCCGATCGTAGGCTCTTAAGGACTTGTCAAAATTCTTGTACTTTAATTAAATAAAAATTTTAAGATAAGATAGAAACTCTAACGATTTAAGAAGTAAGTCCAAGACCGCCGGGAGTTCTCATTTCAAAGGTCTTAATTCAAATTCAAGCATTTAATCGAGTCAATTGGCATGCATCGCATTAGAAACAAATTTAAAAATCTTCAAATCTTTAATTGATTTTGCTTAAGCATCAAATACCCAACATAAGTCTAAGGGCCCAATTAGGATATGCTCTAGATGTTGGCCCCAACTCCTCAAACTTTTCATAAATAACATCCTTACCACTCAACATTAAATGACTTGATACATAGTTTTAAAGCGCCTAGGTGGTTTAGCTGGCTCCCCAATCCAAGCTGGGGTAAGTCCTGATTTTCACTGCACTAGCTAGGTTCGGGCCACTTTAAAGTGCCCAATTTAGACTTAGGTTTTGAGGCGAACTTGGGCTATAAGACCTCGACCTCCGGGAATTGAATCCCAAATTTCTAATAAAATTGACTATGGAACTAAATATCTCTTTCAATCAAATTTGAGCCCAACACTTATGATAGGCTGGAGTTGTTTCTGAATTGTTTCAGAATCTCAAAACACTCCCTACACTTCTTCCTTTTACTCTAAAAATAAGTGGTCAATCTTGAACCATTCCCCGATTGAAAATTCAAACCCTTACCACCTTTGATATCGATCTTTGAAATTCTTATATAAAATTCCTACCGCTATTTTAATTGAGAGTATTCGTAGAGAACTCCAGTTTCCTACGATGTAATTAACTATGTGGGCTTGCGCTAGTAGGTGATTTAGAAACCCAGACCTGATTTTTAAAATCAAGTTTTTAAACCTCTAACTAATTATCTTTAGGAATTCAAACAAAAAAAATGGTGATCGTTATTGTCATATTTAAATAATCGGTAATAGGTATTATCATCTTTCTTCACAAAGATATATTATTTTATTATCATTATTTTGATTATGAAATTAATGATCTCTTATCTGAATTATTATAGTTAAATAATTGATTGAACGTCTTTTTGATCTTTCGAGATCATATGTTGTTCCCCCTTGAGTTTGACTACGATAATTCGGATAAATTTAAAATTCTGAAATTTGAACCCATTAGGGAACGATATAATCACCTCCCGAGGCGATATATTGTTCATAATGACGTGTTTAATTTTAAAATTCAAAATTAAATATTTCCCAAAGAAAATTAATAATTTTCAAAACTATATATATTTTTCAGTCCAAACAATTATCATGTATAATCTAATATTTTTCAAATTTAAGGAAGAACCAAACACTTGTAATCTATCTAAACACTAATAGAATCATTTCAATTAAGCATAGCCCCATGATTTTTCCTTTCAAGGTTTAAAATGTAAAAACTTCTAGCTTTTCTTTTTTCCTCTATTTGTGTGTTGGACACTTGTGTAATGCTAAGACATGAAGTTTCTTGTACTTTACTACCGTGAATGCCCTAGCCCATAACAATTTAGCAGCAACTATAGGAAATCTTAATCCTACCATACTAAGTACTGATTTAATGGAAAACATGCATAGTAATCGTAACATGAGAGCCTCTCGCTCCAACTCACACTAATTCAAGAATCAGTCCATAAACTAGGGAAGACAGATATATGTCTTTTTTACCCTAATGAGTGAAACCCTACCGGGGAAGGTACATTAGGACCATATATAGAAGATCGCATTTTGAAAAATTGAGGAATATCAAAAATGAGATCCTTCAACTTTTACGATAAACATACTAACCAACGCTAGCACAATAAGAGGAGGTTCTTCTCGCTCAAGATCCACCTCTAGCTGAAGGTGTTCAAACTAAACATCTTCATGTAGATACTAAACTTTATCAATCAAGGGGTCACACCAGAACACAACAAGACATTGGCTTTATTGACATTACTAGCTCTACCCATCCTTCTCTCCTCGGTCGACTAGCCCGCATTCCTTTGGACATCTCTGAGGACTTGACCTAATGTCACGTTACTGAGCTCCAACATAATGCCTTACATTATAAATTATGATGATTGGTCTAATAAGAATTCCCTAGGAGAGGTGGAAGACCATCTCTTCATTAGTGGGACTTCACTGAGTCATCATCCTTGACTGAAGCCATTCTTTAACACCCCATTCATGCAGGATTCAAACTACAAAGAAGCGATTCTTATGATGGGAAATCCAACCCATATGAGTATATTGATCACTAGCAAACCATTGTGCATTCCCAATAAGCCTTAAATGAGCTCCTCTATTATGTTTTTCCTTCCACCCTTAAAGGGCAAGCTTAAATATGATTCTATTCACTTCTAGTCAAATTCATTCCCATTTTTTTTTTTTTTTTTGAATAAGCTAAAGTCTTCATCAAATAATTTGTTGCTAATCAGTGAATGGTTAAATATTCTTCCCTCCTCTCAAGAATTCACCAAAGTGAAAGTGAGTCCCTCAAAGAATTCTTTCAAAGATTTTTTATGAACGCTCGATTAATTCCAGGTGTGGATCCTGAATTACTTAGAGTTTTTCTCATAGGGCTTCATCTCTGCCCCTTTTACATAGCACTCATGTGAGATATAGTTCATTTATACACTAATTTAATCCATTACATGGAGGCATAAATTTCTATAGATAAAGCCATCAAATCTCATAAAAAAAAGTTTAAGCAAACAAATGAGAAGCATAAAAGTACACCAGGGAGGATAATCTATCCTCACAGTGAAAGAAGCAAGGAAATTATAACTTTCCCCCTTGACTCTCAATGCTACGACAAGAGTCTCATTATTCAGGCAAATATATTGATGTCCATCTGAGATTAGGAGAACGTGAAGTGGTTGAATCCTTTGAAGCTAAAATGAGAAATCAAAACAATACTGTCACTTTTACTATAGCAATGGACACATTACTAAAGCATGTATACAACTCAAAGATGAAATTGAGAGACTAATGCAATAAAGATATCTCTGGAGATTCATCTAAAACACACATGCTCGAGATGAGATTGATCTTGCTGGTGGGAAAATCAATAGCAAATGCAACCATTGAAAAACCGCCAAATGGTTGGTAAAATTGAAAGCATTACTAGGGGTCTATTATTACCTAATCATGTCTTAATTTAAGTAGGAAAGGAGACAACATCAAAGAAATCTCACACTGTTCGCCCTATTACTTTTGTTTAGTTTTATTTAAAGGGAATAAAGACCCATTGTTAAGACTTACTCATGGTTAGTGTAGGGATTGATGACATGTGTTACAACATCAAGAGGATTTTGGTCAATATGGGAGCTCAGTGGATGTCCTATTTTACTCCACGTTTCTTAACATGGGCCTAGCTTGAGAGAAACACCAACCAACCTCAGGTCCACTATATAGGTTTGATAATCAACCTTTACTGGTATAAGGAATAATCAATCTCCCAATTATACTTGGAGAATTTCACTGAGAGGCTATGTACTCTATCCAGTTCATTGTAGTAAAGTTATAATAAACTTATATTTCTATGTTTGAAAGGACACTCCAGTAGATCTTTGATATTATTGCTTCCATCTCTTAGGAGAGTGATATATGAGAAGAGAGGGGTCACCTTTGTTGAATTAGAAACTTAAATTTGTGAGGAATTTGGAGAAGGTGAGAAACCATTCTCTTGGTACTTGTTTCAAGTCATAGATGGATTTTTGGAGCTTTCCTATATGAGTGGAATAGAGTGGGCCTAAGAAGCTTGATGATTGGCCGACATAGACCGTGTCATTGAGTTCTCCATGAAGAAATGTATTAAATATATCTAGTTAATGAACTTGCCAATGTTGATGTAGAGCAATAATAAGAAGCAAGCAATTTGTTGGATTTTTGCTACTGGATTAAATGTTTAAAGGCAGTCAATGCCATATTCATGATTGAAGTTTTGAGCAATAAAACGAGCTTTGTGATAATTGATGGTGCTATCTAGATTTTTCTAGTTGCGAAATGTCCAGCTAAAGCCAAGAATGTTATGATTTTGAGGGGGAGTTAAGATCCATGTGCCTTATTTTTGTATGGCAAGGAATTCATTTAACATTTCTTTATGCTAAATAAGTGAACTAGATTCTTCTATATAGTAGGTGGGAGTGGAAGGAAAGTGGATGAGGTTGTTAAATTGAAGATGTTTTTTGGTTTTAGAGTTCCTATTTTAGACCTTCTGAGCATGGGGTGTGAGATGGCGGGTTGGTTGGTGCTTGGAATTGGTAGTGGCATATTGGTGGAGGTAGAGGTTTGTAGGGGGGAAATTATATGTCCTAGAGTTAAGAGGGAGCTGGGTTGATGTGGTTGGAATTATATAATACTGATGTAGGTGATGGCATTTGTAAAGTGTTGGTTAGGAAAAGTAGTAGTAGGAAAGTGTTGGAAGATATTGGAGTGGTTTGGGAAGAGGTTGGGGAGTTTTCAGTTTGTAGGGGGGAAGGTGGATTCATGAAAGACAAAGTGGTGAGAGATGGTAAATTTCTATGTGAGGGGGTGATAGCAACGATAACCAAAGTGGTTTATTGAGTAGCCAAGGAAGATACAAGTAGTGGAGCGTGGTGCAAGTTTGTTTGGAGAAAGGGGTCTTAGCTAGGGAAAGCATAAGTAACCAAAGATTTTGTGATGTTTATAGGATTATGGCTAATGGTAGAGTAGTTTGTGGTGAGATGTTCCATATGTATTTTTGGAGGGGGGTTCTTTAATTAGGTAAACTACTATTTGAAAGGCTTCTAACAAGAATTTGGAGGGAAAATTGGTTATTTAAAGAAGAGCTCGTGTGGTTTCAATGAGATATCTATTTTTGTACTCAGCAATGCCATTTTATTCAAGTGAGTAGGTACATGAATAGTGCTGCATAATGCCTTTTGAAGAAAGAAGTTCTTCAATTTGAAGGAAGTATATTCTCCTCTGCCACCTATTTTCAATGTTTTGATCATGTTGTTGAATATGCTTTCAATCGTTGAAATGCAATAAATACGTGGTTGTTTTATCTCTTTTTTTGTAATGGATAGATTTAGGTGTATTTGTGAAACTCATCAACAAGTAGAAGGTAGAACTTAATTCTTTGAAAAGAGGGAGTGGGGGAAGGACACAATATGTCTGAGTGTATTACATCAAGCAACCTAGAAGAAGTAAAAATTGAAGAGCTAAAAGAAACTCTATGGCTTTTGTCCATATTACAAGAAGTGATTTTTTTTTTTTTTTAAATTTCTTTGTAGAGATGTTGAGAGTGGGTGATAGTTACTAGATGATGAAGTGACTGAGATTTCTGAGTCTAGAGTGCCAAACTTGAGCTAGTTCTAGGAAGCATAAAGAGTTATGACCAGAAGCTTATAGTAGGATGGAAGGATCATATAAAGGCCATGGTGACTTCAAACTGGAGAGGAGGTTGATTTGTTGATTAATCCTTGATAACAAATTTGTTAGCATGAAAGGATACATAATAATAATTATATTTGGTTAGTTTATAGATGGAAAGAAGATTTTGTGAAATTGATGGAACATGGAGAATATTGGGTAGGTACAGCTTATTGTTTGGGTGAGGAGTGGGTAGAAGTCCTTCGTCGCTAATGGAAATGGGTAGGGAAGAACCATTATCGATAGTGATAATGTCTGAGCCTTCACAATCTCTTGGGTTCTCTTGGTAAGATGAATCAGCAATGAGATAAGCAAATGCTCAAGAGTTGAGATACCAGTTTGAATAAGGTTGGGATTGTTAAGTGGAGTTAAGGCTGATTAGCATGGGATCTAGCATGTAATTTAGGCTACACCAATGCTAAGATTTGAGTGTTATATGTCCAATTTTCAAATGTTGATATCATTTTTTTATGAGGTCACTAGCTCCAATCTAAATCCAAGATCCATTTGAAAGTGCTTTGATATCACTTAAAAGTTTGTTAGGGATGTTAAGCCCTCATGAACAAGCCCAAGGCTAACCAAGAGAATGGGTGAATTGGTAATTAAAAATTCTTTCACAATCAAAGCATAAAAACTTAAAACAAAATCCACCACAACGAAATTCAAAGTGCAAAAAATTAAATGTGAAAGAAGTAGAAAAAGAACACAAGGATTTATAGTGGCTTAGTCAACCAGACCTACGTCCACTCCCAGGAGGTACCCTCCGAGTATTGCACTACAAAAGTGACTCTCCTTTTCCTCCTACAGCAAGGCGGAGAAGCCCTTACAAAACCTCCTTTCCTCCAACCCCGGCGAGGCAGAGAACCCAACACCTTTTGCTTCCTCCTGAAGCAGGCAGAGAACCTTTATCGATTGCTGAAGCTCACCTCTCCCAACACTTCCAAGGACAAGAGACTCTAGTGTAAGAAGAAGTGGAATAATGCTTGGAGCACCCTTGTAAATCCCCCTCACAAGCTACCACTCACAAAATCCTATCTCTCTCTCCCTCTCTCTCCCTCTCCTCTAAGCTTTCTCAGGTCAAGACAACAGCAAAAGATACCCCGAAGGGTAGAGCAAGAGATTTTAAATAGAAGAGCTTTGGAATAGCTCTTATTTTATGCAAACTTACTTTATCGTCTAGGCCGATAAGGGTATTGGCCTAGTCTATCAGTGCAAATTTTGCTCAATCAGCCCGATCGGTTTGTGACGATTAGATTAATTTATGGTCATATCATTCATGACGATAATATATCGTCCTGGACGATTAGTTCAAATTCGAGCCAAATTGTCTTGAACATCACCCTGAATAGAGATAGGTCGATGTCCATCATACAAGCCATCATCTCGGCCGATCCTGCAATCGGTCCAACAGATGTGATCATGCAATTAGCTTTAATTACTTTCCTTAATCACCAGGTCAATTTAGGTATAATTGTGTTTGATCATTCAGGCCTATGTAAATTATCATCTTGGTCGATGTCCAAAAATAAATATTGCCTAAATTGATCTGGCACCTAATTCTTTCTGATTTGGGCCTATCGTCCTGATCGATACAAGTATCATCCTGGCCGATCAGTTTAATGATGTCTGCCTTAACCATGATGCCTAGATTAGGGTTTCTTTTTTTGACCCGATCATCCAAGCCGATATAAATATCGTCTAAGATGATTTGAGTAAAAATCAGAAAACTTAGTTCAAACAGAAAAAATCACTTAAGAGTGTGTGTGTAGGGTTACTTAGCATCAGACACCTCAAAGGTTATAATTGACTCAAGAAAGGGAAAAAGTATATTACAAACTAACTCAGACCTAGTCTACCCAATCTTGAGCTGGTTCCGATTGTCGTCTGATCTTGTGGTCCTAAAATGTTAGTACGCAAGACAGTCGTAGTAAAATAGGATTGTTTGCTATCATCAAAATCATAATCCATGAAAACAGATTTTTAACAATCTCCCCCATTTTGATGATGGAAAACACAATGAAAATGTTACAAACAGTTATGGAAATTTAGTGCAAACAGTGTAAGGAAAAGACAGATAAAAAATGTAAGATAAAAATAGTACAACATACTATTCCACCTTTTGACATCACAAAAAGGAGGAGAAATAGGAGTAAACTAGAAACTAAACAACAAACAAACTAAAAAAACTACAATGAGAAAAAAGAAAAAGAAAAGCTAGTAAAATGGTGGCCCCTGATCATCTGAAGGAGGTGGTGGTGGTGGCGGCTGCTGAAAGTAGCTATTCATTGCGGCAAACTGAGATCCAAACCAGGCCATGTCCTAGTCGTGCTGCTGTTGCTGGTGTGCAATATAGGTGTCAAACTAGGCCATGTCCTCGGCGTGCTACAGTAGATGGTGTGCTACGTATGTCTCAAAGCGGGTCTCCCACTGATCAAATCGCATCACCAATTGATCCAACTGAGAGTGCTGGCAGAGCGGCATAGGTGCAGGAACAGGAGCTGAAGCCTCCTCCTCGGCCCCCTAAGCTTCTCCATCCCCCGGGTGGAGACGAGTACTTTGAAGAGTTTGAAAGGAAATGTTGGAGTAGAAAGCAGTGGGGAGATTTGGTGGAGCAGGATATTGGAGGTTATATTTTGTTTCTATAACATATGCAATGAGATGTCCTAGGATAAGATTTGGTTTCCTTTTATGACCTGGATCTCGAATAGTAGTCAAGTGATCGATGTAGAAAAAGATCAAATCAGTTGCATTAAATTGACGATGGGCTAGAATGTAAAATGTGGTGATCAAAAGAAGAGGACTAATGTGGACACGATCACCAGCCTTTGGGATTATAGAGGTGCGAAGGACATGTTGAACAATCCTAGCATCTTTGAGTAAAGAGCTAGTCTCTCCAACATGAAAGTGGGCTGTGGTGTTCATAAGGAAGTGATTGGCCGAAGCCTAGTCATAATCAAGATCATAACATAGGGTATGGAGTTTGTCCCCTGTGGTGGAAAGTTATAGAAGTTCTTGGCAATCCTGATATATGATCTCAACGGGGCATCGATTCACATATGAGGCAAGAGCAGTGTAGGAAGAATTAATTCTAAGGCTTGTAAGGAATTCAATCAACAGTTCAGAATTGAAGGGGACAGCCATAGTCAAAAGAAAACACAAGGAGGTATAGGCAAACATGTTGAGTACCGGATAAGAGAGATAATCTAGATTGATAGTTCGGGAGACTGTGATTCCTTCCTCCTTATAGCACTGGTAGGCGACTTGAGCATCCACCTCCAGGAATCAAGAGTCCAGAAAAGCACTTGAGGAACTTTCGAACATGTGCCGAGAGAATTTTCCTCCAACCATTAGCAGAAAAGCAATGAAATTAGAGAATATCAAGCAAAGGAAAGAGGTTTGTGTGAAGAAATCTGGCTAGAAAGCTCTAAATTTAAAGGATCAGCCATATCGGCTAGGTCGATCACAGAATCATCCAGGACGATCAGGTTCAATTATTTTGTATATGCCAATTAGTCAAAAAAATTGTCAGATCGTCCAGGCTGATCAGATATCATCCAGGATGATTAGACATAGGCGATCGTCCCAAGGAGTCAAGCCGGACGACCGTTGAAAAAGCAGATCGTCCAGGACAATTCAGTGGATCATCCAGAACGATGTCCAATAATGGATCATACCGGCCGAATTTAAAATGTTTAAATCATGTGCCAAGTGCATCAGCCAAGCCGAACAGGTGGATCGTCTGGGCTAATTTTCCAAAAAAGGCTGGTCCTAATTGATTTTAAGATATTAAATATATATCCACGTGTATCATCCAGGATGAACACGTGGATCGATTAGGCCGATTTTCCATAAAGAGGAGAACATCATCCGGGCTAGAAAACATATCAGCCAGGCCGATAAAAACTAATTGAATAGAAGATGAACAGATCGTCCAAGCTAATAATAAATTGTCCAGGATGATTAGAAACAGAAAATCAAATCAGTCATCAAATGGCAATTTTTTGAGTTAATTGATCAGATTCTCCTGGCCTAAAGGGGTATCTGTCGGGATGATGTGAATAAAAAATTGACAATCAGAGGATGGATGGAGATGATCAGACAAGGCTGAAGAAGCTTAACAACAACAAAAAGGACAGACAAAGATGGCCACAAACCCAAACAAAATAAAAAAAATTTAATTTTTTTTTTAGTTTTAGTAAGGCATGAATATAATAAATATTCCAAGTAATTTAATTTTAAAGATTTATAAGACCAATGGGTTAACAATATCAAAATTTGAGAACGGTAGAATATCCGATATTATTAATCCTAGCTCAGACTTCTTTCAGGGTAAAATCATCTTTTAAGAACCAAAGACCTAACTCAAAACAAACTAATTGGGTAAGAAAAAGATCCGTTCAAGTCTTGGTTCCAGAGAAAATATCTTATAAAATAATATACAAAAATAATTTGTCTCAATAATGAAAATTTGAAATCAAGCCTTTGAAAATATCAAGTAATACATGAATTCTTCTAAGTTTTAAAAATTTTTAAAAGAGAGGAGAGCTTGCTTTTGGTGGGCTCATTTTATGCCTCTTATCAATTGAATGACGCTTTGTGCATCTTTTGATTTTTGATACACTTTTTGTATTTTTTTTTCAATTTGGCGTCATTGAGCGTCTTTTATTTTTGGCATCATTGGCAACTTTTTTTATTTTTGCAAGCTAGATTCTCTTTCAAAAACTCTTAAATAATCTTAGTTGTGAGTATATCTTCTAGATTAGAGAGGAAATACACACTCTCTAATATAGGGAAGAATAGACCAAAAAGCAAAATTAGTAATCATATGATAAATGCAATTGTAAGATTTCAATTAAGATGAAAGATATATAAAAACTTTGATCATTATATATATAAGGTAGATTATTATAGAAAGATGAAAAATTTCTTAATTTCAAAATCCATTTGTTTATTTACGATAGTCTTTTATTTTGAAAAGAAAATATACCACTAAAAGAAGTTAGAGGAACAGAAACCATCAACGGTGTTTCTCCCTTTAATAGATTTTAGAGATATTTAAACATTGGCTATAAATCTTCAAAAAATAAAAATTAGAAGAATTTTTCATAAAGTAAAAAGAAAGCCAAAGAAAAAACAACCACAAACATGAAAAGCTTAACACAAAAATAAAAGACAGATAACAACAATACAACAGAATAGAACACATGCAATTAGAAATTATTAAGCAGCAAGTTTAAGCAATTATGAGCCACGAGCCTCTTCTTGTCCAAGTATCATATACTCTCACGAGGTCTTTGGTGAGAAAACACTTATAAAAAATCATCAACCTTTATATTTAGGAACCCAATTAGGTTTGGGTTCCTTCTTATGAAAAGAAGAATGCAATGCAATTGTGTTATGCTGCAAATTATGCAATTTGGGTCTCCACACCCAATGTGCACTACAGTGAATGGTGCATGTGTGTGCTATGTGACCTAACATGCCACATGAAAAACATCTAACTCCAGGAAAAATATTTCTTAATCAGTTTGGGTTATAAAGCCTCTTCCTTTGTTTTAGCTTTAAATCATGTATTGATTTATTCCAATTTCTCTTAAGATTATTAAATTTTGCTTTAAACCTCAAGTTAGCATTTTCATCCAAATTATGCTTTATATGCTCATATTCTTTAGTAGAAGCTTTAAAATCAGATTCAAGCGAGGTGTAGGAAGCTTTCAAAGAATCATGCTCAACAATTAATTCAAAATGCTTTTAATTAAATCATCAAATTCATCAAGTAGAGACATGTGATTGCTATCATTTTGGAGGTAATCAGTAATCAAAATTTCATGCTCTTTTTGTAAATTAAAAAACTCCAATTTCAAACTAGCATGAGTTTTCTTAAGTTTTCTATATGATGCATGAATTTTTTCATATATTTCAAGCAATTGGTCATAGGTTGGTTTACATATCTCTTCTTCGTCACTTTGATCAAGATGATCTTCTGCCATTAAGCACAAGTTTGTTGTCTCTTCCTCAGCCTCAGTCTCATGTGTGTGCTATGTGACCTAACATGCCACATGAAAAACATCTAACTCCAGGAAAGATATTTCTTAATCGGTTTGGGTTATAAAGCCTCTTCCTTTTTTTTGGCTTTAAATCATGTATTGATTTATTCCAATGTCTCTTAAGAGTATTAAATTTTGCTTTAAACCTCAAGTTAGCATTTTCATCCAAATAATGCTTTATATGCTCATATTCTTTAGTAGAAGCTTTAAAATTAGATTCAAGCGAGGTGTAGGAAGCTTTCAAAGAATCATGGTCAACAACTAATTCAAAATGCTTTTAATTAAATCATCAAATTCATCAAGTAGAGACATGTGATTGCTATCATTTTTGAGGTAATCTGTAATCAAAATTTCATGCTCTTTTTGTAAATTCAAAAACTCCAATTTCAAACTAGCATGAGTTTTCTTAAGTTTTCTAAATGATGCATGAATTTTCTCATATATTTCAAGCAATTGGTCATAGGTTGGTTTACATATCTCTTCTTCGTGACTTTGATCAAGATAATCTTCTACCATTAAGCACAAGTTTGTTGTCTCTTCCTCAGCCTCAGTCTCAGAGGACTTAGATGCAGATTCTGCCCAGAACGTCTTTTGGACTCGCTTCTTATCCTTCCTGAACTTAGGTTTCTCCTCACACTTTTCTTTGCTTGAGTGATCCTGAAGTGTAGGACAATCATATTTCACAAGTCCAGGCTTCCTACATTCAAAACAAACAACATTAGAAGAGCCTTTAAAATTTTTGATATGTTTACCTTTTCCCAAATTTTGATGTGACTCTTTCTTAGAAAGTTTTTGAATTGCCTAGTGATGAAGGAAACTTCATTGCTTTCAGACCCGAAAAAATAAGTATCTGTGTTATTGGCCTTTAGTCCCACAATTTTCTCCTTCTTTTCTCACGTGCATCTAGATTTCTTTGATTCACTCGCTCCTTGCTCATAAGCAATAAGTGATCCAAGTAAGATATCAATTGAATAAGTGTTTAAATCTTTATATTCAATAATTATAGTGAATTTAGCATCAAAAGAGGAAGGAAAACATCTCAAAATTTTATTAAACTTTTCATAGTTAGTGAGTTCTCTTCCTAAGACATGCAAAAAAGTTACAATTTGAGTAAATCTTGTATATATTTCAGAAATTGATTCATGAGGTTATACAAAAAAGTTCATAATCATGCAACAAAATATTCAAACGAGATTGCTTAACTTCATTAGTTCCTACATAAGTAATGTACAATCTATCCCAAATCTCTTTACCAGAAGCACAAGTTAAAACACACATGTAATCTTCAAATTTTAAAGTACAGAAAAAAAGGTTCAAACACTTTGCATTAAATTGTGCTAAATCTCTTTCATCAAAAGTCTATTTAGTAAAAGGTACTTTAGTTTTAATTCCATTAAGTTCACGAGAAGGCAGAGAATATCCTTCTTTAATAAGCATCCACTTGCGATAATCAATCGATTGTAAAAAAGTAGACATACGAGTTTTCCAAAAATCAAAAGGAAGATTATCAAACAAAGGTGGTCGTGTAATAGAATATCCTTCCGTTGTATTACAATTCCCAAATTTAGCCATTGTTCAAAGTCAAAAAGTTTTTAAACTTAATTTTATGAAAGAGGCTCTGATACCACTTGAAAGTGTTTTGATACCACTTGAAAGTTCGTTAGGGATGTTAAGCCCTCATGAACTAGCCCAAGGCTAACCAAGAGGGGGGTGAATTGGTAATTAAAAAATCTTTCACAATCAAAGCATAAAAACTTAAACCAAAATCCACCAAAACAAAAATCAAATTGTGGAAAATAAAATGCGGAAGAAGTAGTAAAAGAACACAAGGATTTATAGTGGTTCGGTCAACCCAACCTACGTCCACTCCCTGGAGACGCCCTCCTAGTATTGCACTACAAAAGTGACTCTCCTTTTGCTCCCATAGCAAGGCAGAGAAGACCTAACAAAACCTTCTTTCCGCCAACCCCGGTGAGGCAGAGAACCCAACTCCTTTTGCTTCCTCCTGAAGTAGGCAGAGAACCTTGATCGATTGCTGAAGCTCACCTCTCCTAACCCTTCCAAGGGAAAGAGACTTTAGTGGAAGAAGAAGTGGAATGATGCTTGGAGCAACCCTTGTGAATCCCCCTCACAAGCTCCCCCTCATAAAATCCTCTTGCTCTCTCCCTCTCTCTCCCTTACCTCTAGGATTTGTCAGGTCAAGATAGCAGCAAAGGATACCCCAAAGGGTAGAGTAAGAGATCTTAAATAGAAGAGCTTCGAAATAGCTCTTATTTTATACAAAGTGACTTTATCGTCCAGGCCGATAGGGGTATCAGCCTGGCTGATAAGTGTAAATTTCCCTCAATCAGCCCGGTAGGTTTGGGATGATTAGAGTAATTTCTGGTCATATCGTCCATGCCGATAATATATCATCCTGGATGATTAGTTCAAATTCAAGCCAAATCATCCTAGACATCACCGTGAATAGAGATAGGCCGATGTCAATCATCCATGCCATCAACCCGATTGATCCTGCGATTGGCCCGGCCGACATGATCGTGCAATCAGCTTTAATTGCTTTTATTAATCACCAGATCAATTTAGGCATAATTGTGTTTAATTGTCCAGGCTGATGTAAATTATCATCCTGGCCGATGTCTAAAAATAAATATTTCCTAAACAGATATGGTGGATGATTCTTTCTTATTTAGGCCTATCCTCCCGGCCGATCATCTTAATAATGCCTAGATTAGGGTTTCTATTTTGACCTAATTGTCCAGGCTAATATAAATATCGTCGAGGCCAGATTGAGTAAAAATCAGAAAACTCTAGTTCATATAAAAAAATACTCAAGTGTGTGTGTATAGGGTTACTTAACATCAGACACCTTAAAGGTTACAATTGACTCAAGAAAGGGAAAAAGAACATAACAAACTGTCTCACACCTAGTCTACCCAATCTTGAGCTGGTTCCAATTGTCGTCTGATCTTGTGGTCTTGAAATATTAATACGCAAGGCAGTCGTTGTAAAATAGGATTGTTTTCTATCATCAAAATCATAATCCATGAAACCAGATTTGCAACACGATTTAGACCCTAGATCTTTCCAAACCCTAGGATCTACTTAGGCTCTAGGATCCTTTTAAAATCCTTACATAAGGACCTATCTAGACCCTATGATTGCTCTAGACAAATCTAGACCTTAGGATCTATCTAGTTTGTACGACTTTTTTAGACCCCAGACCCTGGGACTTCTTAGACTCTAGAATCCTCCTAGATTCTAAATCCTAGGATTCTTCAACACTCTAAGACTTAGGGTCAATTTAGATCATAGATCAATCCAAACTTCAAAATAATCTTGACCTTCAATCAATCTCAACCTTAATTCAGACTTCAACACTTGATTCAATCTTCAATCACACTTGCATCCTATCCAGTCATTCAAATGATTATTACTAATTTGGATAATTCAAATTCATGAATTCAAACCCAAAATCAAGTTCAAATCCAAAAATCCAGACCAAAATCCAAGTCCAAAGGCTTAGGTCCTAAAAGCCTTTTTAATGTTTAAAACACTTCAAACCATAATTAAATGATCTTTGATTCAGAGTCTATCAATTACAAATTCATAGAAAATGTCTATAGAGGAAACCATCAAAATTTGACCTTATTGTGAGGTCTCTAACCTCAAAAACTTAATTGAAACTGAAAGGCTATAAAACCTTCTAATATTTATGACATATGCCACTAGACCCATCACCAAGTCAATCCTGACCTTGGAGTCTTCTCCAAACCATCTAATCATTTCCAAGCCATTAATTATGATTCATTAAGAATTAAACTACATTTTTGTGGTCCTACCATGATCCCCAATTGATCGGGGGTCAAAATGACAAATTTACCCCTTAAAGTTAATTTTGGAGTTTTCTCTAAAATTTAACTTAGCCCATTCAAATTAAACACCATAACCCCTTCCAATGCATCCTACTCACCATTAGGAGTGCAACGGACATTAGCCCTATTCCTAATGAAGCTTGGTTTACCAGGTTAACATCTTTTAATCAAAATACCCCTTAGGGGTTAGAATACCCATTTTAAACCAAATAACCTCCAAATTGCTTGGAACCACTTCCAACAATTTTTAAATATCAAACCAAACCTGTTAGACAAAAACCCAAACCCAGCCCCAACTTGGTTGGCCAAAACAACCTAAGTTGAACCATTAGGGCCCTTAGAGGTCTAAATGGTCATTTTCATCAAATGATTACCCTAGACTCTGAAATCACCTCCAACAGACTTTATTCATCATTTCAAACCCAATAAGCTCAAACCTAGGTCCTGGGTCAACCTGGTTAACCAAGTCAACCTAGGTTGACCTAATTAACCATTAAATCCCATTTTGATTGAATCAAACTTTAAGCATACTAGAACCTAACCAAACCTTCAAAACTATATCACTTAATGTTTTGGAGTTTTCCTAGCCTATCTATAAGTAAAATTATTTGCATTTGATTTGGTGAAATTTGAACACATAATCAAACCACACATTCCATATATTTTATCATTCAAATCCTAACCTTATTATTTTAAGAATATTTAAGTAAACGTCATTTCATACCCTATATATTTTCTAGCTTGATGTGAATCAAATCATGGCTAATTGAATAAAGTCAATCTATTTTTGACTTGGTAAAACCTTTTTTAATTCCTATATACCCATTTCAATATTAAACCTATGGCTTGTTTCTCCCTCCAAGCTAGCTTAAGACTCCTCTTATGCTATCTCATTAGCTAATGTGGCTTCTTGACAGGTCAAACAATCAAATTATGCCCTAGGGTAGGACAAAGATGGTCAAAACTCATCTTAAGCTAACACTATTTAATCCTAAGCCATTCCAGCTGTTTAATCAAACTCTAGAACATTCTAAGGGTCTATCCCTACCCTTGGATTAACATAAAATGGTTTAAATCATCCCCATGAGCAAATGGGGACCAAGGGACACTTTCCACCTCCCTTGTCCTTATGTACTTCAATCCCTCTGCCCCTAACAACCCTTGAGCATGTTGGGGACATCTTAGTATCAAGATAAATTAAACCCAGCCATCCATTCAGTTAAAGGACAATTGAATAGGGTAAATCCTTCCAAAATGAGCTCATTGTACACGTTAGACTCTCTTACCACTCAACCTTTCCTAGAGAAATAGGACTTTTCATTTGAGCTCCAAAATACCTCATTAACACTTTCCAAGTCAAACTTGGTTGGTCAAATCTCACAGGCGATGGGATTCTGGTGACATTAACCTTAAGTTCATCCAATCTCATGAAAATTCAATCCATAGCATTTTGGTTGAGGTTTCTTTAGAAGATATATGCATGGACAATCCACAAGCTCAGAGAGCTTAAGACCCCTCGATTCCACCGTGTAGATTAGGTAAAATGCTCAACCCTATGTTAGAATACTTAGGTTTTAAAAAAGCTCATTTTAAACCATTATTTTGATACCTTATTAATTCTCTTCAATCATACAATGTATGTTTAAAATTTCATTGAAATTAACTAACCTTGCTTTGAGAATGAGGCAAATATTTATTTCTAGGGCATAGTCCATAACATGCAGGGTATGCATATTTTTTTTTGTGAACGGTCATAGTTTAGCCATCATGAGGCTTTGATTAACCAAGGATCCATTCCAACGATTAGTCTCTCTATCCAATGAGATTTAACCTATTGATTTGAAATAGTACTCAATCTAACAGTTATCGTGCCTCGATGATATGGATAAGTTGATGTCATGTGATCCCACTGCCATGTAATTATGCGGTAATGAATGCACCACCATATAATAATTGATAATGATTAGATGTGGTCAGATCCTACCAATCCTCGCCTTCCGTTGTGTCTTGGTATGATATCTATATTACCCAGTTTCACTTAGCACCCCAAGTGTGATATGGGGTATCAAAACCAATAATTCAAACCATTTTTTTTGAGAGGTGATACTAGGTCCATGCCCACTTGTGTTAGTTAGGTGTAGTGATGTTGATTCAATATCCCTATATGAATTTCTTTCTTCTATCAATAGTTGTTCTTACCCAGTTGTTCTTACCCAGTTTAGCTTGTCACCCCAAGCGTAGTTTGGATATTAAAACTAATAAATTAAACTCTTTTTTAAGAGGTGATATTATGTCCATACCCACCTATGCTAGTCAGGTGTGATGAAATTGATCCATTATCTTTATATGAATTTCTTTCTTCTATTAGTCATGATACGATAGTAATTTTTACCCAATTTTTCTTGTCACCCCTAAGTGTGGTCTAGGATATCAAAATTTTTTTGGAGAGGTGATATTAGGTCCATGCCCACCTACATTAGTTATGTGTAGTGATGCTGATCTACTATCCCTATATTAATTTCTTTCTTCTATCAGTCATGATATGATAGTTGTTCTTACCTAATTTTGCTTGGTCCCCAAAGTGTGGTCTGGGATATCAAAATGAATAATTCAAACCTCTTTTTATGATGAGATAATAGGTCCATGTACACCTATGTTAGTTAGGTGTGGTGATGTTGATCCACTGTCCATGTGTTAATCTCTCCCTCCTATCAATTTTGTTATAATTGTGCTCCCAGTTCGTTCACATAAGTTGAATGGTCTATGGGATACCAAAATCATTGACTTAAACTCTTAAAAGGTTTAATATTGGGTCCATACCAACCCATATTAGTGTGGAGGGGTAATGTTGATCCACTATCCATATATAAGTTCCTTTCTTAAATCAATTTAGTTATGATGTTGATTCTCAGTTTCATTCATATGGTGAATGTGTCCTGGGTTATCAAAGCTAAAACATCAATTCTTTGCTAGATCCTAAATAAATTTTCTCTTCCCAGTTGCATTAATTTGGTGAATGTGGGCTGGTTTATCAAATCAAATACTTCCATTCTTTAATAGATCCTGTATAATTTCTCTCTTCCCAGTTTCATTCATATGGTGAATGTGGTATGGCTTATCAAATCCAATACTTCAATTCTTTGCTAGATCATGTATAATTTCTTTCTTCCCAGTTTCATTCATGTGGTGAATGTGGCCTGGGTTATCAAAGCTAATACTTACCTTCTTTATTAGATCCTGCAGAATTTTTCTCTTTCCAGTTTCATTCATGTGATGAATGTGGCCTTGGTTATTAAAGCCAATGCTTAAATTCTTTACTAGATCCATTATAATTTCTCTCTCCCCAATTTTATTCATGTGGGGAACATGGCCTGGATTATTAAAGCCAGCCCTATCTCCATCTCTTTCTGTTATAATCAATAGAGTATCATCAAACTTTAAACATCCCACCTACCTTGTGTTATCTTTTGATAATATGAGGTACGCCCAATTTATGATTCTGAATAATATATATATATATATATATATATATATATATATATATATATATATATATATATATATATATATATATATATATATATAAGGGAAACTCTTATTCGAGCAAAATTGATTTCCCTTGTCACAGGTGGAACCCTACTTCTCTAAGAGCTCAATTTCCCCCATTTTTTCTGTTATTTTAGTGATAAAGTTGTTTAAGAAATTTCTCTTGTATTTGGATACTCGTGGACATGATGATTTGTCCTCTACCATATGGTAACTAAATGTTAGTTTTGGAAGTCTTAGACAACTTTTTCCTTCAAATTATTCTACTACTTTACATTCTCACTCACATTCCTATACTAATCTATGTCAGGTTGGAGCTGAAGTGACTTTTACCTTCTATTCTTCTATTTTGATATGGTCAGGAAGGTAGTTGGTTACCTACTTACTTGGTGGGTTGCTTGACGGAGTCTCTAAGAGGCACACCCCACCACCCTTGACTCTTTATTCACTAGTTCAAAATGATCAAGTGAGTATTGAACCCCTCTTTATTTGCTGAACCAATCTTGTAAGGTAGATGTATTAAATTATCTAATTGAAAGAGCCCGATAGAGTCCTTGGGAGGCATCCTCACCACCCTTTTTGTTTTTAATGTCCTATTGTGATCAGGAAGGCGTTAGACCTTAACTCTTTATTCACTAATTTGAAAGAATCAAGTGCATATTGAGCACTTCTTTATCTATTGTACCAAATTGGTTAGGCATGTACTGAAGCTTACCATGTTAAGAGAGCTCGATAGAGTCTCTAGGAGGCATTCCTCACCACTCTTTTCTTTTTTGATGTTTAATTGTGATCAAGCAGGCATCACATCCTGATTATTTATTCACTCATTTGAGAGTATTAAGTGAGTATTGAGCATTTCCTCATGTACTACAATGAACTTGTTAGGCTGGTGTTGAAACTTACCTGATTGAGACAGCCTGACAGAGTCCCTGAGAGGCATTCCTCACAACCCTTTTCTTTTTTATTGTCCTGTTGTGATCATGTAGGCGTAAGACCTGACTCTTTATTCACTAATATGGAAGGATCAAGTGGGTATTGGGTCATTCTTCATCTGCTGCATTGAATAAGTTAGGTAGGTGTTGAAGCTTATCTAGATGAGAGAGCCCGATAGGGTTCCTAGGAGGTATTCCTCACCACTTTTTTCTATTATGATATCCTATTGTGATCAGGTAGGCATCAGACCCTGACTATTTATTCATAAATTAGAAAGGATAAAGTGAGTATTGATTCCTTCATCTGTTGCATCGAACTGGTTAGGCAGATGTTGAAGCTTACCTAGTTTAGAGAGCTCGACATAGTCCCTAGGAGTCATTCCTCACCACCCATTTTACCCTAATATCCTATTGTTAGGCATCATAACTTGACTCTCTTTATTCACTGGTTTGAAATGATCAAATGAATTTTGAGCCATTCCTCATCTGCTGTTCCGAATTGGTTAGGTAGGAGTTGAAGCTTACCTAGGAGGCACTAAACTGGTTAGGCAGGTATTTCATATATGATTATGTAATTACTATTATAAAATTATTTTAAAAATATCACATAATTTATTTTAAGTATTCAATTTTAAATTAATAAATATTTTCTACTTTGAATTATTTCATTGAATTAATTACTTAAATTTATAATTAATAATTAATTAATTTTAAAATTTACTTATTTTTTAAAAATTACAAAATAATTTTTATTAGATTATTCTAAATTCAAAAACTTTAATTATTTAATTTAACTTAATTTAATATTTATTTTCAAATATATATTATTTCAAATTATTTTAAAAAACCTTTTAAATGCATTAAACTTCAAATATTTGTAATAAATTCATTTTAAATCAAAATATTATATATAATACCTTAAATTTTTCAAAAAATTTGAATTTTAATCTAAATTTATTTTTAGAATTTGAAAATTATTTTTTCTATTATATTTATAAATTATTTAATTATTTTCAATTCTTAAAGGGTATTTAAATAATTAATTAATTATTTATTTTAAAATTAAAGATTATTTTTAAATTATTTTAAAATTTTTTTGGATGGCTAATGGATCTCCAATATAGTTATGCATGCCTATGCATTGAACTATTTTCAAATTACTTTATGTTTCAAGCTTATATATGAGTTATCAATATTTTGAAACTTTTTTAAAACTACCTTTTATAAATCCCTAATTTTAAAAGATTCACTTTTCAAAATTTTAAAAATGGATTTTATTTATGGACAGAAATTAGGAGTGGGGTGCATTAGTGGGTGATTGGGCCTCAACCACTCACTAATCACACTGACAAGCTTGCTTACCTTTTCTTTTATCATCTTTTACATGTGTAGGAAGCAGGAGCACCTAGTTTAGGCCTTCCTAGATCTTAGGATTTTGTGTGTTTACTATTTTTATGTATTTTCTTGTTTGTTATCCAAGGGTTAGTCCCAAACTTGCTTTAAACCCATTCAACGTAGTAACACTCTGAGGACAATAGTTAAAAACCTCTCTAGCAAACTTAAAAAAAATTTAGAAGCTACGATAGATCCTCGATTGGCATAAAACTTTACACATTTAAACTTTGCGACATCCTAAACCTTCTAGAATTTTCTAGAAATTTTTAGGAGCTTTTAAACCCCTTAATTAATAAACCTTATTTTACTGTTTAATTAAGACACGATAAATTCAAAAAATTATAATAAATTCATTTTAAATAACAAAATTATCCATAATACCTTTAATTCTTTATATTTTAATTATTAATCTCAAAACATTAAAAATTCCTTAATTGGACTTCAATCTAAGCCTTAATTTAATTTTGACTAAAAAATAACTTTTTTAATTAAGATAAATAATTAAAACTTATTAAAAATTCCAAATTAGCCCCAAACACTTGAAGACACTTCTTTAGGTCATTTCTGCCCTTTAGGGGTGATTCCAAAAAGTTTGGATCTGATTTGGATCAAAACCCCTAAAATACCCTTAATTAGTAATTTTGATAATTCATTTTGTTGCCCCAACCTTTAAAATTTTATAACATTGCCTAGAAAACTCCAAATTTAGCAAACTCAAAGCCTAACTACTCCACTTAAGGCCTTATATTTATTTAGAATGCTAGAATTCTGAAACCTAGCCTATTTTAAATAATGCCTTTTTGTACCCCCCCCCCCCCCCCCCCCCCCCCCCCCCCCCCCTCTTAACCTAGCGTATACGATGACCCCATACTATCTAAAACTCATTAAGGCAACTTAAACTTTAAAGATAACTGCCCTTAGCATTAAAATGGATCTGTAAAATAAATTAACTAAAATTAATCCCAATCTACTAATATTTAAACTTTAATTAAACTTTTCCTTTTATGACCTTTAACAAATTTAAGCCTGAAATAACTTGAACTAACTACCCGACATAGGAAATATCCAAAGCCACATAATCCTACTAACACACATAGATTTACTATGGCACCACCTATAGCTATAGGATCAGGGCCAGTGTATACTTTTTCAACACTTTGTTATGTGATATCCATTGCATGTGGTACATATGATTGATTGATTTGCTTTGCTTTGATTGGATTTTTTTTTTTATGATGTTGATTTTATTATTATACTTTCTCTGCTTGTTATATGATTTTTGTGGTACATTACCTATGGGCTAGGGGATCTTTTACTACTAACCCAATCTTATATAGGTGGCCACGCTCATGTAGTGCTAAAATCAAGGAGACAAAAATAATTAAAGCTTTAATACTAATAATGTTTTCTGTATATGCTCCAAAGACTGCTTTGCCCCCTTTAAAATTAAAAGAGTGTGGTTAAGGGTGTTTACATTTTTACAAATATTACTAGTTTGGGTTGTGCTATATAAATTACTTGGATGTTTTATTAGGATAACCATATAGGATTTTATAGATTTTTATATTTTCAAATGTAATACAATTTGTATCGAGTTGTAAAAGTCTCTAAAAGTATGGCATTTTAAACAATATGTACCCAAAGAGAAAAAGAAAGGACCTTTATAGGAAATTTCATAGTCATTTGGGTACCCTTTTGGAGGATAAACCTTACGGAGCCGAAAGGAGATGATTCGAAGGAAAATGACCTGGAGAAGGACAATCCACTTAAAGAAAAAAGATTTAAAGATGAAATGCATTGCCTAAGACTTGCATCATTTAGTAGGAATCCAGGTTATTATCGATGGGGCCTGACCACCATTACTTTTCTGCACACCCTGAGTTGTACTTATATGGAACTTATCATGGACATTTTTTACTTTACTTTGGTGATTTATATTGATGTGTTTACATTAATTACCCAATAGAATTTACCTATTTTTCTTAGGTTTCTTTCTTGCATGTGCTTGGGCTAATTTTACTAGGATCTTTAAGGAATAAAATCTTTTTTTACTAGTAATTAAAAATTAATATTATAATAATTAAATAATATAGAATTCTAATGACCTAGGGAATAGCCAAAATTGTCTAGGGCCCTATGCATATTATTGCATTTTTTCTCTCCTTTTTATAAGACACTTCCCCACTTACAGGTAGAGTTCGGATAATCTGGCCTTTGACGATGAGGTGCTAGACCTAGGGAAGCACAGACACTTCTAAAAATTTATTTTTATAAGTCTTTTTAAAATTTCAAACATACCTTATTTAGACCTTTTAACTAGTATGCATTACATTAGAAATTAATTAAATTAAAATTTTATTTATATTAGCTATAGGAGAATTCACTCTATATAAGTCCAGTGCTAATTAGAAAACTATATAGATGTCAACCTTACTTCCAAAAATTGATCTACATATCTATCTTTTATAAAGAGTGGATAACATGGATTTTATGTGCTTAGTTGGTTAGCTAGCTTTCTTTTTTAGGCAGGATATAAGATCAGATGCATTAGCCAGGACATGAGTGTTAGTATTAGGTGTAGAACACTAAACCCACTTTAGATTTAGGGTTCAGGGGTACAATATTTAATGTCATGTAGTACACCTTATTGGTAGGTAAATCTCCTTGTCTTAAAGAGCTATAAATCCTTCTTATTCATGTCAAATGGATGACGCCACCTCCAACCTTCCCCTCTGCATGTTTTTAGTGCATTATTTCTATTTCCTCCACTTTCTTCTCAATGCCTTTGTCCCTTCAGATGCTGAGATAAATTGTGTATGCTGACTAAGCTAAGTTGAGCCCTTTTTTTCTCTTTGAGTAGGATTTCCTAGTCTCCTTTTTATGCCAATCCCCATTTTGGAAGAATAATATCAGATCCTTAATTGAGAGTATTATCTGGTTCCACCTTGAGATGTAATTAACCACAGGGACTTGCACCCATGGGAAATGGAATTCCACCAAAAATAGAATCCACTCAAGCTGATGTACCGAATGGGGATAACCCCATGACACTGATCAGGTCATGCATATTTTCACCCATCAAGGTGCACTAGCGATAACTGCTATTCTCAATAGTTGATCATTTGTAGGATCTAATCTGCCCTCCCATTGGCCTGCTTGCGAAGAGCGCGGAGGTCTGCGATCATTTCTATCCCTTGGGGAGGTACGGTTGTATACCCTCTATACTCTCTAGCAGCGGTGTTCATTCAAAGGTCCACATTTGCGTGCCGGGTTTGTCGCCACTGCACCGTCGATTCAAAAAAAATTAAAAATTTTAAGAAACCTTTTTAATGTTCTCTAGTTTTCATAAGATGTTTTGAAATTAGTTTAATTTTATTTAAATATTTTTTGAAAAATTAACTAGTTTTAATTTTCATAAGTGTAATTAATAATTAAAATTTTCTAAAAATCCAATTTAAATTAAAATTCAATTTTAGCAAGAAAATTTAATCTCTTAAATCCAAAATTTTTAAATTTTAAAAAACTTAATATGAAATGAATTTGAACATTAAAAATATTTAATATATATTTTAAATGATTTGTAATTTTAAATATTTGATATTTAATTATTAATTAATTGAATATTAACCTAAATATTTTTATAAAAATTTAAACTTTTATTTTAAAATATTTTAAATAAATCTGAGAATTATTTTAAAAAAAATTAATTTTAAATTAAATTAAATTTAAGATTTATTACATAATTTAAAGAATTTAAATATTTAAAAATTTTAGAATTAATTAATATTTATTTGAAATTAAATTTAAATAATTTTAGAAATTCAAATTGAAATACTTAAAATAACTAGTGGATCAATTAGAATATTTTGAATTTATTTTGATGATATTTTAATTTGCTAATTTAAAAACTTGTATATAAATATGTATATATATATATTAAAATTATATGTATTTTAAATATTTGAATATTGAGAGATCCGATGAAATTTTCAACCTAGTTTAAGTTTGATTGGATAGTAATAGAAGGTAGATGATTAGTGAATAATCATATCTTAATTCTTCACTAATTTATTTGTCATTTAATTATTTTCTTGCATACATTGAAAGCACACACGACTTGGCATAGGCTCTCCTATATTTATGGATTTGAATGTGAATGTGCATGTTTATTTGTATATTTCAACGGGTTAGTGACATTGATTCAATCATATTTAAACTTACTAACATCATTATGGACAACAATTAAGAACATTGGGCTAGAAAAGTTAGATTTATTCTAAAAATTAGGATATACAACATTTTGACTTAAAAATTTGAACACTTGAACTTAGTGACACATACAGCCTATAAAAAAATATTCTCTAATTTCAAAATCATTAAGTTATTTAATTAGTTATTTCTTTGATTAAGTACTAAAAAGTTCTAAAAGTTCTAATAAATATAATTTACATCAAAAGAATACAAACAATACCTCTAATTGATCAAATTTCAATCCTTAACTTAAAAAAAATAAAAGCATTTGGATTGGACTTTAAATTCAAGCTTAATTTAATTTTAACTAAAAATCAAAATGTAATTAATTTAATTAATTAAAAATAATTAAAAAAATTATCAAACACTTGATAATCCCTCCTTAGATCATTTTTTATCTTTGGAGGTGATTTCAAGAAGTTTGGAGTTAATTTGAATACAAATCAATAAAAATCCTTTTAATTAAACCAAATTAAAAATTCAAATAAATAATCAAACTTTGAAAAATCAGAACTAATTCCAACAAATTCTAAATTGAGCAAACTCAATGGAATTTAACTCAAATTAACATATAGTAGTTATAAAAAATATCAAACCATCAAAATCATTGAAAGTCAAAAAGTCAACAAATCTTGTCAAACTTAAGTTAAAATTAAGTCAAAACTTTAAACCTTCATAACTAAATATAGAAAAATCAAAATCCAGCAATCTTATAGTCTTACTAATCATCTTAAAGCTTAATATTTTATAAAAATATTAACTTTCTAGAATTCAATATTAATCAGGAAGTCAATTTTTAACCCCTTGATTAAATGATTAAAATAAAAAAGAAAATTTTTAAAATTCAAAAATTACTTAAAACTCCAAAAAATCTTAATCAAACCTTAAAAACCAGCAACCAATCAACCATAATTAAAATTTCTTAATCTCCAAACCTTAATTAATCTAATTCACTTAAATATATCAGTTATCATTAGGTAACTTAGGTTTATGAGGCTATTAACTTAGCACAAAGGAAGGTGAAATAAACTTCATGGCCTCGATGAGAAATAGAGGTGATAGACATTTAACTTTAAATAATATATCTTAAAATTAATTTTAAAGCATTAATACTTAAATTTTATTTAAATATCCCTATTAAGTCTTTCAACCAACTAGAAAATCAAGAAACTTCAATCAAATTTCCTATATAGGACATATGCAAGCAACATACATCACACACTTTAGATGGTTTTTAAGGATAACCAACTGTATTCCTAGGCTAGGCCAGTGTTTACATTTTTGCTGTTTGTTGGGTTTCGAGTTTTAACTACATACTGGTTGTTAATATTGATGTAATTGTTCACTTACTTTTATGCAATCTGTGATATGATTAATTATACAATAGATTACCCTTAATTTAGAGGAGATTTATACTAATTCAATCTTATGTCAGTGTCCATGCTTATAAAGGATAATAAAATAAAAGGGGCATAAATTAAAAATTAATACACTTTATAGAAGTGCTTTAGAATATTAGAGTTCCTCTTTTAATTAAAAGACTATGGCCATGTGTGGCTGGTTTGAGCATTTTAAATTTTAATATATTAACTTCTTGGGATGTTATATTAATTGTTAATTTTATTAGGATAGCCTTGCAGGTTGTTGAGTCTAGAGTTTTTCTTTTATATTCAATGTAATTTGATGTATTTGAAATGTATCTAAGAGTTGTAATTCTTTAAAGTGATTAGTTGAGATGAGATTTGAATCCAATCAGAAATTTAAAGACAAGGGTGACATCCCTCAGGGAAGAGACCCTCTCTATTTAAAGATTCAAATTTAGATACTTTCAAATATCCAAAGGAAGAAGATAACATCCCTCTCGATGGAGAATTTATTTTCATTTGGATATCCAGACATGACGGATTCAAGGAGCTTATGGAAGGACAAATAAGTGAAAAAGGAGAAGACCCATTTTCAAAGCCACTTATATCTTAGGAGTAGAATCTGAGTTATTATCAATGGTACCCGGTCACTTTACTTTTTTTGCAGACCCTAGTTTCTAGTAGTAAGTGGCACTTCCCATATGGATATTCAATTTGAGCATTTAATTTGATTAATTTATTTAATTATTTGTACAGTAGAACTACTTGATTTTCTAGTCTTTTTACTTGTATAACATATTTGTTTTAGCTTGAAACATGATCAGAGGCTCATGAGGACACAATTAAATCTATTTCTACTCAAACAAAAATAAAATTTTTAAGATAACATTGTAATTCTAACAAATTTAGGAAGTAATCCTAGGACCTCCTAGAGTTTACATAACATATTAATGCATTTTATGTCCTTTGTTAGGCACCTCTCTACCTACGAGTTTTGTTAGACCACCTGGCCTATGAGGGTGAAGATCTGTTAAGGAAAATCTTTGCACACTATCATAAAATCTATTTTTAAGCCTTTTTTAAAAAGTGCTTCGTATTTGATTTAGACCGTCATTCGAGTCAACTAGTATGCATCGTATTAGAAATCAATTAAAAGTTATCTAAAACTTTAATTGCATTTATTTAAGCATTACATACCTAACATAAGTCAATTGGTTCAATTAGGAATCTGCTTTAAATATCGGCCCCAACACCTCAAACTTAATTTAATAAATGCCTTTAACCATTCTTTCATTAATGACCGAACACATGGGTTTGAAGCGCCTTGGTAGTTTAGCTGGCTCCCTAATCCAACCCAGGGTAAGCCCCTATCATATATTGCATTAGGTAGGTTCAGGTCATTAATTATTAGAGCCCAATTTAAACATAGGTTTTGAGATAGCCTAAGGCTATAAGTCCACAACCTTCTTGGAATATAATCCCAACTTTTTAATAAAATTAACAATTAAAAGCTAAATATCTTTAAATAAAATTTAAGCCAACCACTTAGGATAGACTGGGGAACTTTTGAAGTGCTTAAGAATCACAGGTGCCTCCTACCCTTCCTCTTTTGATTCTAGAAATAAGTGTTCACCTTTGATCCTATTCCATTTCAAAATTTTAGTACTCACCACCTTTGACATCAAGCTTTGAAATATGAAAATAATTTTTTTACCATTATTTTAATCGAGAGTGTTCATAAGGAACTCAAATTTCCTATAATGTAATTAACTATGAGTGCTTACGATCTTAGGAGATTTAGAAACCTAGATCAAATTTTAAAAAATCATTCTTTTTCAAAACTTTAGTTAATTCCCTTTAGGTAAAACATGCTCGATGATCATTATAATCAATTTCAAATAATTGATATTGATTGATATATTCTTTCCTCGAAGAGTTATATCAATTAATTTCATAATTTTGATTATTAAATTAAGGATCTATTTTTATGAATTATTATAGTCAAACATTTGATTGGACGTCATTTTGATATTTTGAGATCATATATTATCTCTCACAAGTTTGATTATGATTATTGGGATAAATTTGATATTTTATAATCTAAACTTATTAGAGAGCGATATGTTCACCTTTTAAGGGGATATATCATTCATAATAACGCGTTTGATTCCAAAAAAAAAAATTTGGAAATTAAAATTTCACAAAGAAAATTAAACTTTTTAAAAATTACTCTTTTCAATCAAACATTCAACAAATTTGGCACGTTGGCCTAGGAGTAGTTTGTGGTGCCTGGCCGCCTCTACATGAGAACTGCCCGAAACTCCTTTTGTTGTTGCAACCTCTAAAGGAGGAGAGGGTGATAATGGTATTATCTGTGGAAGATATCTTCAAGGTTTTAGTAAAGATATTAATTTCCTCACTACAGAGCATTGAGTAAAGGTCATCTAGGCTTATAGTAGTGAGCTTTGAATGCATGATATGAGCTTGGATGTCCATTTAAGATGTAGAGGATAATATCCTTTATATCAAGATGAGCAAATGCTATAGAGATGTTGTCAACTAGAGTTTTGATTTGGGATAAATATTAGGTTATTGGGAGGTCTTTCATGGTGATGTTGTGGAGTTCATTCTTGAGTTAAATGACTCTAGAACGGTTTGTGAGTTGTAATCTTTTATCAAGTGTTTGCCAAGTTTTATTGTAGTTGTTGAGATTTAGGATATTAAGTAAAATGCTTGCAAAAATTATAGAGAAAAGAGAAGCAGAGAGGTTCTAGTCTATTAGGTTCCATATGGCAATGGATAAATTGGGAATGATTTTATTTATAGAATAAAAGTATATGTTTGGGTGGGTACACAGACGCACTAGTGACAAACCTTCGAAGGCATTAGTGGAGAAGATTTTGAGCAGTTGGAGTTGCTAAATAGCGTAGTTGTTCTAGGAGAGCTATATATGGATAATGTGCTTGATATTGGATATGAGGAACTTGAAGGATGAGGAAATAGATAGCTCGGTCGAGATATGATAGAAGTTTCCTTGAGTTAGTAGCATTGAGGTAATGGTGTTGTCTTCATCTCCCATGGTGGTCAAAGTGTCGTCGGGCTTATCAAAGCTCTGATACCATAAAGACAACCTTAGATATAGATGAAGGGAAACATGTAGGTATTTTCGCATATCGTATTTTCATTAATCTTGTAGAGATTACCAAGAGGTAATATATAGAAGATGATACAATCAATTTTAGCTACTTCTATCAAAAGATGGAGAGGTGTCATTATTCTTCCAAGAGAAGTGGATACCATGATGTATGATTTCAAAGAGCGAGTATAGCGGGGGATTCGTTGGCTTGCATATCACGTAGCCTATCACAGCCATCTCCAAACTTTTGCCCAAACACCAGCAATGTTTTAACCAATGCTTGGCCACCAGCCATCATTGGATTTTTGTAAGACTTATGTCAGGCCACCGACCATCACCGGACCACGGCTCGGCCACCAACCATAGCTAGAATTTCACAGAACTATTAGGGTGGCTCCTTTGAATAGTGTTAGTAATGAAAGTGTCAATTGATAACTTTCTTTCATTCCCTACCTGGGTAATTTACCATCAAACTTTAAACCAAATAATATCTCATTTGGATAGAGAAACTACCCTTTAATCTTAAGTTATTGTTAGTATCTTATCAACCAGTTCTATTTTTCTTTCTTTTAGATTTTCAATCAAGTTGAAAGTCATGTTTGAAGCATGTACTTTTGCATAATGAGAGAATTTATGAAGTTATTATAAACATGATCTTATATATTTTATTGAGACTCAAGAAAATCTTGTGTATGTTGCATATTTAATTGATAGAAGAACTTTTCAAAACTGATGAGAAATATTAAAGGTGTAGGAAAGTTAACTCACGTGAATGCAAGTACAATGTTGCTTACTTTCTATCATAGCAGCTTCCATTATGTATTATAATTAACATTTCAAAATTAGGGTAGTTGTATAACATGGTTGAAGTTGATGGGTGTCCATATGCGATAAGTGTCACAACATCATTCGATTCATTACATATAACTGAATGGTTAAGATTTGAACTTCAGGAATACAAATCTCCTATTATTTGCACTATTTTATATTAATTGAATCCCTTATCTCCATTTGTTATAAAGTATTAAAGTAAAATAAACTATAGCATCCATATTAATTTTCATTCGAAATAATGAGTGATAAAAATTTTATCTCCCTGAATATTTGACGATAACCATTTCTTTTATGCCTAAAATATTAAGAAATGCTGGCTCTGTTAAGGTGAAAGAACCCTAGCTTTAAAAAATGTTTGAATTAAAAAATTTTGTAATTTTGAAAAATATTAATTTTATTTTGCAAAGTTTAATTTCTGGAGTTATAGTTCTAAAATTCAACGCCTCATTATAAACAGCATATCACCTAGGGAGGTGAATATATCGTTCCTTAATGGGTTCAAATTTATAACTTTGAATTCATCCTGATTATCATAGTCAAACTCAAGGAAGAATAACATATGACCCTAGAGGGTCAAAATAAAATTTAATCTCATGTTTGACTATATTAATCTGGATAAATGAATCATTAATTTCATAATCAAAATCATGATAGTAATTGATATATCTCTCTAAAGAAAGAAGATACCAATCACTATCGCTCATTTGAAAATGAACATAATGGTTGTTGATTTTGAATTTGCCAAATATGATTAATTGAAGTTTTAAATTTGATCTTGGTTACAAAATCTCCTATCAGCAGAAGATCTCATAGTTAATTACATCATTGAAAATTAAAATTTAATACGCATACTCTCGTTTAAAATTATGGTATAAATTCTATATAAGATTTCAAGGCTAGATGTCAAAGGAGGTAAGAACTAGAATATTTAAACTGGAATGGTTCAAATTTGAACACTTATTTTTGATGTCAAAGGAAGAATGGTAGGAGGCACTTGGGATTATGAAAAAATTTAGAAGTGTCCTAGTCTATCCTAAGTGTTAAGCTTGAGTTTTATTGAAAGAGATTTAAGTTTGAGTTGTCAATTTTATTAGAAAGTTGGGATTCAATTCTAAAAAGTTGATGTCTTATAGCCGGAGCTTGCCTCAAAACCAAAGTCTAAATTGAGTACTAAAAATCAGTCACCCAAACCTAGCTAATGCAATATAATATCTGGACTTACCCTAGCTTTGATTGGGGAGCCAGCTAAACCACCTAGGCTTTTTAAAATTTTTATTATGGCAATTATTTAGGAGTGGTTGGGAAATTATTTAAGACATGTTTTTAAAAAAATAGGACTGACATCTAGAGTAGTACTTAATTTGGCCCCTTAACATATGTGGGTGTTTGATGCTTAAATAAAAATATAATTAAAGTTTTAGGCACATTTTTATTTATTTCTAATGCAATACATGCTAGTTAACTCGATAAAATACTTAAATCAAAATGATGCAGTTTAAAAATTAGGCTAAAAATAATAATGTTTTCCTAGAGATTTTACAACATCCCCTTGATAGATCTACACCCTCGTAGGCCAAGTGGTCTATTAAAACTCATAGTCGGAGAGGTGCCTAACAAGGTAGAGAAAAGTAAAATATGATGCATAAAAATCCTTAGTAATTACAGAAAAGTAAAGTAACAAGATTCACCAAAAACTACTACAAGCAGTTAATTCTATATTACAATCAACATCAAACAATCAATATTAATATATAAATCAATTAAAATTTAGTGTTCATAGTTAAATGCCTTTTAATATTATATCTCAAAATTACATAAAAGTAAAGTGGTTGGATACCATTAACAACAAAACTGAATTTCTATACCTAAGACTCAAGTGACTTTGAGAATGCGGCCTTCTCGTTATCCACTTTTTCATTCTTTTGTGACTCCTTGGATCGTAGGGTCCAGATATCCAAATGAAAATAAATTTTCCCTAAAGAGATGTGTTATCTTTTCTCTTTGGATATTTTAAGCTCATCAATATTTGGATATCCAAATAGAGAGGGACTCACCCTTAGGGGACGTTTCTTCCTCTTTGTATTACAAATTGGATGTTTAAATCCCATCTCAAATTGACACTTTAAATTATAACTCCATTATATCAAATCACATTTGAATATGAAAAAAAAAATATAGACTCAATAACTTGCAAAGTTATCCTAAGTAGATATAATTAATCTCAAATAGTTATTTTTTAAAATTAAAGTGCTCAAATTCACAACCATGTTTGTCCATGCTCATTCAATTAAAAGGTGGTCTTAGCTTTCTGGAGTGCCTGAATAAAACATTATTAATTATAGCTTTATTATTTAGCCCCTTTAATGTTTTATGCATTGTTTGAGAATGAATCCCCGCATAAGATAAAATTAGTATAAATCGTTCCTAACCTAGTGGTAGATCTAATGCATAATCAATCACATGATATAGTGTAGAAATTAAATAAAAAATTACATCTACATCATCAAATAACATGCACTGAAAAATCACAGAAAACATGACATACAATAGAAAAATAAACACTAACCTAACCTGAGACTAGTGTTGGTTGTCCTGGCAAACCATCTAAAGTGTGTGAGGTAGGCTTTATGGCATGGGTATGTCCTAGATAGGACAATTAGTTAAAGTTGTTTAATGTTCTAGTTGGTTGAAAGGTTCAAGAGAAAAATTTAATTAAAATTTAATATTAATGATCTAAAATTAATTTTGGGATATATTTTAAAAAGTTAATTGGATGTAACCTTTGTTTCTCACCAAGACAGTGAAGTTTATTTCATCTTCCTTTGGGCTAATTTAATAGCCTCGTATGCCTTAGTTACCTAGTGGTACCCGGTATGATTAAGTAATTTAATTTGATTAAGGTTTGAAATTTAATAAATTTTAATTAAAGTTGGTTAGTTGCTGGTTTTAAAGTTAAATTAATGTTTTCTAGACTTTTAAATGATTTTTAGAATTTTAGGAATTTTATAGATTATTTTAATCATTTAATTAAGGGGTCAAAAATTAACTTTCTGATTAAGGTTAAATTTTAGAAAGTTAACATTTTTATAAAATATTAGACCTTAAACAATCAGTTATAATATAATTTTGATGGATTTAGTTTTTTTTTTATATTTTATTATGAAGGTTTAAAAGATTTGATTTGATTTTGATTTAAGTTTGACTTGATTGTTGACTTTTTTAAATTTGAATGATTTCTAAAAGTTTGATATTTTTGATAAATATAAGATTTTTATATGAGTTGAATTTCTTTGAGTTTATTCAATTTTAATTTTTTGGAATTAGCTATGAGTTTTAAAAATTTGATAATTAATTTGAATTATTTAATATACTGAATTAAGAAGATTTTTATGATTTGAGTTCAAATGAATTCCAATTTTCTTAAAAACATGTCCAAAGACCAGAAATGATCTAAGGATGGATTATAAAGTGTTTGTAAATTTATGAAATTTTTTAATTAATTAAATTATTTAAATATTAAAGTTTAAATTAAAATCCAATCAAAAGGATTTTATTTTAATTTAATTTAAAGTTGATTTTTAGTAAGTTAGAGGTATTATTTGTAATTTTTGAATTTAAATTTGAATTATTAGATTTTTTAGATATTTTTAATGCTCAATTAAAGAATTAATTAAATAAATGACTTAATGATTTTTAAAATAAGTGAATATTTTTTATGGGTTGTATGTATTGCTATGTTTGAGAGGTTTAAATTTCATGTCAATAGAAAGTGTTTCCTAATTTCTAAAATTAATCTAAGTTTTTAAGATAAAGGTTCTTAATTATTCTCCTTAATGATGTTAGTAAGTTAAGTAGGTTTTAATCAATATTCGAATAACATGTAATAACACCAATAAAATCCTAAATCTAGGGGAGTCTAAGACTAAGTGCGAGTGTGTGTTTCTTAGGTATGCATAGAACAAACTATAGTTAAACAAGTTAAAGGATTAATCAATAAATAATATCAAAAATAATTTCCAATTGATTAATAAAAATTCCCCACCATTCAAGTAAGCTTAATCTAGGTTTAAAATTTGAAGGGATCTCTCAAATTTTAAAGATTTAATATATAAATATAATTTAAATAAATAAATATATATATATATATATATATATATATATATATATATATATATATATATATATATATATATATATATATATATATATATATATATATATATATATATATATATAAAATAAAAGTTTTGAAAATAAAATAAGTAAAGATGCCATCAAAATTATTTTTAAAGCCTTGAGAGATCCTCTGATTTTTCAAAGTTATTTGAAAATAAATTTTAATTTTTTTAAATAATTAATATGATATTTAATTAAAAAATATTTAAATATTAAAGATATTCAAATAATTCAAATTATTTAAAATAAGTTAATATTTTAATCTTGGATTTAATTTAAAATTAAATTATTTTAAATTAATTCTCTAATTTGTTTTTTTAATTTAATTTCAAGTTGAATACTTAATTTAATTCTCTAATTATTTTTTTTAAAATAATAATCTTAATTACTTGAAAATATTTGAATGAATACCAATTGAATGGTTAATTAAATACTTAATATATTAAAATTATTTAAAATAACTAAATAAAATATTTAAAATTAAATTGAAAATAAATTAGGAATTATTCTAAAAATTTAAAAATAATTTTAAAATGAAATTTTAAAATTTAATCATTTTAAATTAAATATTAATTAGAATTAATCAATATTTAATATTTTAATTAATTCAAGATATATATTAAATATTTTAAACTAATAATAATTTTAAATTAAAGTATTGATTTTTTTGAAAATATTAATTTTGTAAATTTTAATTAATTTTTAATACTTTTAAAATTTTTTAAATTTTAAATAATTTTAAAATAAATTTTTAAATCATTTTAATATCTGGTGGCGCTAACAACAATGGGAGCCACATGGTGGCTTCTAGTTGGATATTTGAAATTGCTGGAAGTGGTTTGAAGACATTTGGAGATAATTTGATTTGAAATAGGTATTCAAACCCTTAAGGGATATTTTGGTCAAAAAGTGTTGACTTGGTCAACCAGGCTTGACTAAGGTTTGGGTCTAGGTAGATCTGGGATCTGAATTTGTCCTAATAACCTTATATAAAATTGAGGTCAACAAATGGACACCCAATATGTGTATTAGAATGAAGTTCAACTGCATATATTGGTGATGACCAAATTGAAATGCCATGTCTGTAATTTTGATCCTAAGGGAAGGAAAAGTTTATCATGGGGAATTAGAGTTTGAATTTATACTAGGTTTATGCCGCGGAGGGCGTACTTTATTACTAGTGGATTTGGTTTTAAGGAAAGGGGAAAACCTAAACCCTAAGGAAAGAAAGCTTGGGTAATAATATAGGAAGGAAGAATTCCTAACTATAGCGGATCGAGTCTTGAATAGATATTATGGCAGTACCACGAAGGGCATACTCCACCACTAGCGGATCTAGTACTAAGGGAAAGAGAAACCTAACCTTAAAGAAAGAAGAGTTTGATTTTGGAATTTGAATTGACACTAGAGTAGTGCCATGAGGGGCATACTTTACTTCTAGTGGAACTGATCCTAAAGGAAGGAGAAATCTAATCTTATGGAAAAGAAGGTCGAATGATCGTATAGGAAGGAAGAATTCCTAACTACAGAGGATTAAATTTAAAATTTCATACTAGGGTAGTGCCACAAGGGGCATACTCTACCACTAGTAAATCTAATCCTAAGGGAGGAATAAGCTAACCTTAAGGAGAAGAAGGGTTGAATGATCGCATAGGAAGGAAGAATTCCTAACTACAGAGGATCAAATTTAAAATTTTATACTAGGGTTGTGCCGCAAGGGCATACTCTACAACTAGTAGATCTAATCCTAAGGGAGAAAAGAACCTAACCTTAAGGAGAAGAAGTCTGGAATGATTGTATAGGAAGGAAAAATTCCTAACTAAAGATGATCAAATTTGAAAATTTATAGTAGGGTACTACCACGAGGGGCGTACTCTACCACTAGTAGAGCTATTCCTAAAGGAAGGAGAAAACCTAACCTTAAGGAGAAGAAGGCTGGGATGACCTTCTGGGAAGGAAGCATTACTTCCCACAGAGGATCAAGTCTAGAATTTGATATTATGATTGCACCAGAAATGGTGTTATCCACCACTAGAAGATATAATCCTAAGGAGTGAAATCAGGACGACTCACATTTATCCTTAAGGAAGAGAAAGCTGGAGGAACCTGTGGGAAGGAAGCATTTCTTCCAGCAGAAGGTTTAATCTTGATTTTGAAATTAGGATGGTGCCATAGAGGACATGCTCCATCACTAGTAGATCTAATCCCAAGACAAGAAAGAACGATGACTCACATCTAACCTTAAGGAAAAGAAAATTAGAAGATCTTATGTAAAGGAAGCATTGCTTTCCACAAAAGATTGGGTCTGGAATTTCAAAACTAGGATAGTTCCATAAAGGGTGTGCTCCATTGCTAGTGGATCTAATCCTAAGGAAATAATACATGATGACTCATTTATGTCCTTAAGGAGAAGAAAATTGGATGATTACATGGGAAGGAAGAATTGGGACTCACACCTAACCATAAATGATCGAATTCGAAACTAGGATGGTGCCAAAAATGGTGTTATCCACCGTTAGTGATTCTAATCCTAGGAAAGGAAGTACTGAGATGCACACCTAATCTTAATGAAAACAAAACTGGAAGATCTTGTGGGAAGAAAGAATTGCTTCCCATGGAGGATCAAATTTAAATTTTGAAACTATGATGGTGTCATAGAGGGCATCCTCCATCACTAGTGGGTCTAATCTAAAGAAAAGGAAGCACAGGGACTCACACCTATCCTTAAAAGACTAGAAGGTGAGTGAACTATGTTTTGGCCCAATATGCTTAAATTTACCACTAGAAATCATAGGGACTCACACATACTCCTAAAAGATCAAATTTATTTTGGATTTTCAATGAATAACCAAGATAGAAAGAACAGAGACTCACAACTAACTAGGGGAACTAGCCAAGGAGATAGTCTACCTAAACCTCTAAGGATTTTGGCAAAAACCATCTAACCTAAATTAATTCTAATCCTAAGGAAAGGAAGCACAGAGACTTACACCTAACCTTAATGAAAAGAGGATGACTAACTAGGATGGGGCCCAACAGGCTTCAATTCACCACTAGTTAGTAAAGATCCTAAGATGTAGGAAGCACGAAGACTCACACCCACTCCAAAAAGATCAAATTTGTTTTGGGTTTTCAATGACTGACCTAGCAATAAAGCACAGGAACTCGCATCTAACTCGGGAAAGTAGCCAAGGAGATAGTCTACCTAAACCTCTAAGAATTTTGATAAAAACTATCTAACCCAAATTTGATTATGGATGCTAGGATGATGCCACGATGGGCTCAATCCACCACTAGCAGATCTAATCCTAAGGAAAGGAAGAATGGGGACTCACGCTTATCCTTAAAAGACTATAGAATTTTAATTTTTGTTTTTAATTGGATATGAATTTTGATTTTTTTATTTAGATTAAATTTTATGTGGTTTGAGATTGACTGAAATATTGAATTCAGATAGAGATATGAATTTATAAGACTTCAAATTTAAATTTGAAGAATTTTGAATTTGAAGAGTGTTTTGTTGATGTTAAAATTCATACTCATAAGGCATTGTACTTGCTAAAGAGCTGCCCAGATGTTTAAAAATATTGAGTGGCATCGTTCAGGGGTTGATCAGTTGTGTTGCAAATCTAAGTTTATGGATTAGACTTTTGATGATAGCAAACATTCATAATTTTCTATGATTGCATTGCCTACTAACTTTTTAGGTCCTCATGATTGAATGCAACTCAAGACCAGCTCAAGATTGGGTAGATTTAGGTTGAATCAGTATGTAATATTTTTCTTTTTCTTGAGTCAATTATAAAAGTGGTTTCTGATGCTAAGTAACCCTATACACACACACTTGAGGGGTTTTCTTAGTTTTTCTACTTTGAGTATATCAGTCTGGATAATATTCATATCGGCCAGGACGATCCGACTAAAAAAAAAACCCTAATTAGGGTATCCTTGTTAAGCAACCATCATTAAGCAAATCATCTTGGATGATCCTTGCATCGACCATGACGATAGAATCAAATCAGAAAGAATCAATCTCCATGATCAATTTAGGTATTCTTTATTTAAGTACATCGGCTAGGACAATCTCCATATCGTCCTAGATGATGCAGCATAGTTATGCCTAAATTAATCTTGTAATTATGGAAAGCAATTAAGGCTAATTGATATGATCACATCAGCCTGGCCGATTGCAGAATCAGCTGGAACGATGTCCTGGATGATTGACATCGGCCAGCATCTATTCCGGGCGATGTTCATGATGATTCTACTCGGATTTGAACTAATCGGCCAGGATGATATTATATCAGCCTGGACAATGTAACCAATTTTTCTTTTGATCATCCCAAATAGTACCGATTATTTGAGCTTACTTTGTAATGATCAACCGGGACAATATTCTTATCGTTCTTGATGATAATGTCAGTTCTTGAAATTCTATTTAAAGGATCCAAATTTTCTCATGCAAAGTAAACTTTAGCTACTGTCTTGACCTGAGAGAGCTAAGTGGAGAGGGAGAGAGAGGGAGGAACTTATGAGGGGGAGTTTGTAACTGGGAATCACAAAGGTTGCTCCAAGCAAGGTTCCAAGGTATCTTGTCCAGTCTTCGTCCTTCATCTTTGGGGGTTCAAGGGAGGTAAGCTTCAGCAATTGGTCGAGGTTCTCTTCCTAGTTTAGGAGGAAGCAAAAGGATTCGAGGTTCTTTGCCTGCTTCAGAAGGAAGCAAAAGGAGTTGGGTTCTCTACCTGCTTTGGGAGGAAGCAAAATAGTTAGGTTCTCTGCCTCACCGGGGTTGGCGGAAAGGAGTTTTTGTGAGGGCTTCTTTGCCTTGCTGTGGGAGCAAAAGGAGAGTCACTTTTGTAGTGCAATACTTAGAGGAGCCTCTAGGGAGTAGACGTAGGTCAAGTTGACCGAACCATTATAAATCTTTCGTGATCTTTCTTTATTTTAATTTTCGCATTTATTTTTTCCACACTTTGATTTCTGTGGTGATTTTGGTTTTAAGTTTTGTTATTTGATTATAAGAAAGATTTTTTAAAATACCAATTCACCCCTCCTCTTGGTTAGCCTTGGGCCAGCTCTTAAGGGCTTAACATCCCTAACGAACTTTTAAGTAGCATCAGAGCGAGATTCATAAAAACTAAGTTTGAAAACTTTTTGAATTTTGATTCATGTCTAACAATGAAAATAGTAATACTGCGTAAGGGTATTCTATTTCTCGACCACCTTTTTCTGATAATATCCCTTTTTGATTTTTGGAAAACTTGCATGTCTACTTTTTTAAAATCGATTGATTATCGTATATTGATGCATATTAAAGAAGGATGTTCACCTCCTTCTCGTGAACTTAATGAAATTAAAACTTAAGCACCTTTTACTGAATGGACTTTTGATGAAAGAGATTAAGCACAACTTAATGCAAAGTGTTTGAACTGCTTTTTCTGTGCTTTAAAATCTGAAGATTACATGAGTGTTTCTACTTGTTCTACTCAAAAATAAATTTGGGATAAATCGTGTATCACCTATGAAGGCACTAATGAAGTTAAGCAATCTCGTTTAAATATTTTATTGCATGATTATAAGCTTTTACATATGAAACCTAATGAAATAATTTCTGATATGTATACAAGATTTACTCAGATTGTTACTCCATTGCATTCCTTAGGAAGAGAACCTTCTAACTATGAAAAGTAAATAAAATTTTAAGATGTTTGCCTTCCTCTTTTGATGCTAAAATCAATGCAATTTATGAATCTAAAGATTTAAATACCTATTTGATCGATAGCTTAATTGGTTAACTCATTTCTTATGAGCAAGGGATGAACAAAAGAAATCTTGATGCAGGTGAGAGGAAGAAGGAGAAAATAGTGGCACTTAAGGCAAATGACTCAGACACTTAATCATCCGGGACTGAAAATGATGATATTGTCTTATTCTTTTTTTTTTGAAGAAGAAGAAGCATAAATGCATTAAAAAAGAAAAATAGAAAAAAGAACTACAAGCATGATTCCTCCTTCACCAATTGAATAAATGTTGGAGGAATCTTATCCAAATGTATGTCTTCCCAAATAAAGCTACTAAAGATACCATAACTAGCACAAAGGTCGGCTAGTTTATTTCCTTCTCTAGAAATGCATTTAAAAATCACATAATTAAAATCATTGAAGAAATTTAACTCATCTTGATTTTTGAAGTTCTTTTCCTTAGCATCTTGAATAACCTTAGCATCTTAAATGCATTAAAAAAGAAAAATAGAAAAAAGAACTACAAGCATGATTCCTCCTTCACCAATTGAATAAATGAAGGAGGAATCTTATCCAAATGTATGTCTTCCCAAATAAAGCAACTAAGGATACCATAACTAGCACAAAGGTCGGCTAGTTTATTTCCTTCTCTAGAAATGCATTTAAAAATCACATAATTAAAATCATTGAAGAAATTTAACTCATCTTGATTTTTGAAGTTCTTTTCCTTAGCATCTTGAATAACCTTGATGACAAAGAAGTTGTCACTCTCAATAATTGCTCCTTTGTACTTGAACATCCAATCTTTGATAACATTCTTCAATACTTTGATTGCCAAGAGTTCCAATTGATAAATATCCCAATGAATGCAAGTATTTTTGAAAGCCAAAAGGAATCTTCCTTTACAATCTCTAATTATGCCTCCAACTCCTGCTTTATACGAAGATGAAAGAGTAGCATGTACATTGATTTTTAACCAACCGGGTGGAGGGGGATGCCAAGTATTGAACAGTCTAGGAGACTGATTAACATCCCATAATTTCGGCAATTGATTAAAAATAATCTTAGAATAAGAAATCTGACTGATAGCTTGTACAACAACAGAGATTGCACTTTCATTATAGCCTTCGTGTATCAACTTGTTTCTAGCTTTCCATGAATAATACATGACATTAAAGAAGAGATTTAATATCATACCTTTACTCTTGTGGATATTATGAATCTATTTACAACAATCTTGAATGTTATTGAAATCTGGCAAAACAAATCCCCAGTTTTTTATAATTGTGATAACCTCTTTGATTTTCAAACACCCACCGATAATATGCTCTAAATCTTCTTTGCCAGCATTGCATCTTGGACAAAGGTCATTGTCTTTTAATTTTCTATGCTTCAAGAAATGAAAAGTTGGTATTGCATTATTGAAAGCTCTCCAAATAAATGTATGAACCCGTGGATTTAGATTAGCTTTCTTAATCCAAAAGAAAGGAGTCCATTCATCATCTTTTTGCTGATATTCTGAAATCATTCCAGGAATAGACTTTCCTGGACTTTGGTATAAAAGTTATTGGACATCATTTTCAAGAGCTGTATCAATTTTGATATTCATTATGAGATGAATAAAGTCATTTCTAAAAACAAGTTTCAGTTTCTCCTCATTCTAGCCACAATTTTCAATAAACATGTTTAGAAACAATTCATCATCTTCTTGAGGGATTACAAGAGTAGGCCATTCATTGATTCTTCTATCAAGTATCCATTTATCCTTGAATACTTTGATTCAATTACCATTAGCAATATTCCATCTAATAAGTGGATCCAATGCTTCACCTCCATTATTAAGAATTTTCCAAGATGAAGAAGACGTCTTCATTCCATTACTTCCAAAAGAAGAACCATATTTAGGAGCCAAAGTTTTATGAAGTAAAGACTCCTTATTATTAAGGAATCTCCATGATAATCTAGCTCTAAGAGGAGCTACTTTTGTGTTTGAAGATTGAAACCCACAGCCACCATTCTTCTTTGGTTTACAAAGATTTTCCCAACTAAGATAGTGTAATCCTGTTTTCCCTGAAGCTTTCTTCCATAAGAATTCTCTACAAATTTTATCAATCTCCTTTAGTATTCTCACCGGCACTAAAGAATGAGAACTGAAGAAGTTGGGGATTATTAAAATAACAGTTCTTATGAGAACTATCTTTCCTGCCAGAGATAAAGACTTTGTTCCCCATACATTGAGAAATTTGAGCGATTTTTCAATGATGAAATAAAAATCACTTGCCACCATTATTCTCAATGTCATTTTGATGCCTAGATAAACAAGTTCCTTAACTTTTTTAAAACCAATAATTCTGGTTATTTGTTTCTTCTTTCTTTCATTAACATTGCTCCTGAAAATAATGGATGATTTTTCAGAATTTATTTTCTGTCTAGTCCACATGCTGAAATTTGCTAAAATGTCTTTAACTTCAATTACAGCTTTCCTTGTAGCTATAGAGAATACCATAACATCATCAGCAAAAAGTAAGTGAGATATCCTAGGACTGTTGGGACAAATTCCAATACCAATGGATGAATTATTGATTGCATTTGTAAGGAGTTGGGAGCATAAGATAAAAAGAAATGGAGACAAGGGGCATCCCTGTCGAAATCCACTTTCAGCCTTTATATATCCAGTTGGTATTCCATTAATAAGAATTGAAAATCTGGGATTTAAAACACATTCCAAAATAAGTTTTGAAATCATATCTGGAAAACAAAGTAGTTCAAAACCTGTTTTAATGTGTTCCAACTCATAGAGTCATAAGCTTGCTCCATATCAACTTTGAATGCCATCATCCCATTATTTGTCTTAGAGTGCCGAAATTTGTGAAACATTTCTTGGGCAATAAGAATGTGATCTGAAATGGACCTCTCTCTGATAAAAGCCGCTTGCTCCTCCATGATTAACCAAGGAATTACGGGAATTAACCTGTTTAAAATTACTTTTGCAGCAATTTTATATACAGAATTGCATAGACTTATAGGTCTATAGTTAGAAGGCATCAAAGGATTGGAAATCTTTGGAATAAGAACCACAAGATATTGTCTTATTCATGAGGCAATTTAAGAGCTTTCTAAGAAAGAATCACAAGCATCATTAGAAGTGGAATAAAGGTAAGGGTAACAAAAAATTCAAATATTCTAATGATACAATTTATTTTGAATGCAGAAAGCCAGGATATGTTAAAACTGATTGCCCTACACTCAAGTCTAACCCAAGTAAGGAAAAGGGTGAGGAGAAAACCAAGTCCAAAATGGATAAGAAGAGATTCTAAAAGGCGTTTTAGGCAGATTCTACATTAGACTCCTCTAAGACTGAACCAGAAGAGGAGACAATAAACTTGTGCTTAATGGCAGACAATAATCATGATCAAAGTGACCAAGAAGAGGTTTGTAAAGTAACTTATGATCAATTATTTGAAATTTGTGAGCACATGCATGCATCATAAAAAATTCAAGAATACTCATGCTAGTTTAAAATTATAATTTTTAAATTTACAAAAAGAGCATGAAATTCTTCATAAAGATCATTCTACAATTGATTCATATCACATGGCTTTAGTTGATGAGTTTGATGCATTAAACAAAAAATATGATGATTTATCTGATGCTCATAATTCTTCAAATTCATCCCATGCTGATTTAGAAAAAGATTATAAAAAATTAGAAACTCTGAAAGCTTTTGAAAATAAAATACCTTCATTTCATGCATCATATAAAAAGCATCACCATAGATTAGTGCATCCTTTTCCTGGAGTTAGATGTTTTTTCATGTGGCATGCTAGGACACATAGCACACACTTGCACCATTAACCATAGTCTACATTGGGTCTGGAGACCCAAGTTACATGATTGACAGCATGCATTGCATTCTACTTTTCATATGAAGGAACCCAAACATGCTTGGGTTCCTAAATCTGACTTTTGATAATTTTGTAGGCAAGCTCTCACAAAAGGCCTCATGAGAGCATGTTGTACCTGGATAGCGGATGCTCTCAACATATGACTGGCGATGCCAATCAATTCTGTTTGCAAGAGACCAGGACAGGAGGCAATGTGACTCTTAGAGACAACACCACTAGGAAGGTTGTAGGATCAGGTATAATTAGTAATTCCAAGAACCTTCTTATTGAAAATATTTTGCTTGTAGATGGACTGATACACAACTTGCACAGCATCAGTCAGCTTTGCGATAAGGGTTTTATCATAAAATTTTTGGCAAATTCATACATTATAAACTTAAATAACAACACTATTTTGCAGGGAAAGCATATCAATAATATTTACATGCTTGGTTTAAATAACATTAAAAATGCTGCTTTATTTTGCTTAAAAACTATTGTTGATGATTCATGGTTGTGGCAAAGGAGATTACGTCATGCTAGTATGAAAACCCTTAAGAAAGCGACCCAAAAAGACCTAATTAGAGATATCTCTAAGCTTAAGTTTTTAAAGGCCACCTTTGTGATGCCTGCCAATTAGGAAAGCAAGTCCACTGCACTTTTCACTCCATTAAGGATATTAGCACCTCTACACCTTTATAAGTCCTTCACATGGATTTGTTTGGACCCATTAGCACTGCTAGCTTGGGAGGGAAAGTCTATGGTTTTGTGATTGTCGATGACTACATGAGGTTCACTTGGACTAGATTTCTGTCACACAAAAATGAGTCTTTTGATGAGTTTAGAGCCTTCCTCACTTGGACTCAGAAAAAGCAAGGTTCTGAGATCTTGACCATCCATAGTGACCAATGGGGAGTCTTTGAAAATGAAAGATTTGGATATTTTTATAAGGATAAGGGGATTAGCCACTACTTCTCAGCTCATAAGACCCCTTAGTAGAATAGGGTAGCTGAAAGAAAGAATCGGACCTTAGTGGAAGCCGCTAGAGCCATGCTTGCTGAGTATTCAGTTCAAAATATTTTTGGGCTGAAGCAGTTAATACAGCTTGTTATGTGTTAAATAGGGTGAATGTTAGAGGCAAATTAGATAAGACACCCTATGAGATCCTTAAGGGTAGGACACCCAATCTTTCCCACCTACATGTCTTTGGTTGTAATGTTTTCATTCACAATAATAGAAAGTCTCTTTTAGGAAAATTTGACCCAAAATCTGATGGAGTGTTCTTAGGATATTCTAATGTTGGGATGTCTTTTAGGGTGTTTAATAAGAGAACTTTTGGGGTGGAAGAAATAACTCATATTGTGTTTAATGTGTTTGATCCTAGAAATCCTAGAGTTGAGGATGATGATGATGTTGGAAAGATTACCATTGGGGTAAAAAATCTAGAGAAGAGGGTAGAGCACCAGAACACTGAAGGAGAAGGAGAGGTTACCTAAGGAGTAGAAAATATTGATCTGGAGGAAAGGGTTGAACCTTCACATACTTTGCCTAGAGATTGGAGATAATCTTTGAATCACCCTAAAGATCTGATCTTAGGAGACCCTTCTGATGGAGTTAGAACTAGACATAGACTTAGGAAGGAAGTAAACCACTTTTCCTTTATCTCGATGACTGAACCCACCAACATAAACCAAGCCCTTTCTGATGAATTTTGGATCTTAGCCATGCAAGAGGAGTTGAACCAATTTGTTAGGAATGATGTTTGGGAGCTTGTAGAATGACCTAAGGAACAAAGTGTGGTTGGAACCAAGTGGGTCTTTAAGAATAAGGTGAATGATTATGGAGTTGTTGTTAGGAATAAGGCAAGATTAGTAGCTAAGGGTTATAACCAAAAAGAAGGGATAGATTTTTAGGAGACTTTTGCCCCTGTAGCTAGATTGGAAGCCATTAGAGTGCTATTAAACTTTGTCTATTATAAGGGATTTAAGCTTTTTCAAATGGATGTTAAGAGTGCCTTTTTAAATGGGGAAATAAAAAAGGATGTGTTTGTAGAATAACCCCCCAGTTTTGAGAGTTCCCAATTTCTAAATCATGTTTTCAAATTAAAAAAAGTCCTTACATGGATCAAAGCAGGCACCTTGAGCTTGGTATGAGTGGCTTAGCATATTCTTATTAAAAAGGGAGTTTGTTAAGGGGAGCATAGACACCACCCTATTCCTAAGGAAAGTAGGAGATGATTTACTTATTGTTCAGATCTATGATGATGATATACTTTTTGGATCTTCCAATAAAAGGCTATGTGATGATTTTTCTAAAACAATGAGTAAGGAGTTTGAGATGAGTTTGATGGGAGAGCTATCCTACTTTTTGGATTTTAGTGTAAAATAAATGAATGATGACACCTTTTTGAATCAATCAAAAAATATAAATGATATCTTGAGAAGTATGAAATGAATAAAACTAAGCCACATAATACTCCCATGTCCTCAGGAATTTAGTTGGACAAAGACCCAAATAGAAAATCAGTTGATCAAAAGAAGTACAAAGGGATGATTGGATCTCTACTTTACCTGACTACGAGCGGACTCGATATAATGTTCAGTGTTTGTCTTTGTGCTAGATTTCAAGCTGATCCTAAGGTATCCCACCTGACTGCAATCAAGAGAAATGTTACATACCTTTTAGGGACCCAAAACTTAGGAATATGGTACCCCAGGCGCATCACTTCTTTTGAGATTATTGGATATTATGATTCTAATTTTGTATGATGTAAGGTGGATAGAAAAAGAACTTCTGGAACTTGTCATATCATAGGACAGTCTTTAGTCCCCTGGTCTAGTAGAAAGCAAAATTCTGTTACTCTATTACTAAAGCTGAGTACATTACTTTAGGAAGTTGTGTGGCCCAAGTCCTTTGATTAAAACAACAAGTATTAGATTTAGGATTACTGTAGGCACCAGCTCAGTTCTTTGGGACAACACTAGTGTCATCTGTATTTCTAAGAATCCTATCCAACATTCAAGGACTAAGCACATTGACATAAGGCATCACTTTATTAAAGACCATGTGATTAAGGGAGACATTGAGTTACATCATGTGACGACTGAGAATCAACTAGCTGACATATTTACAAAACCACTGACCTTCGATTCTTTTAGCACTTTAAGGACCAAATTGGGTGTGATTGATATTAATACATGAACTTGATATATAATGATTTTTTTTTTCTATTATCTACTGATTACTTTGCTTTATGTTTTGTTAGATTTTTTTGTGTTGCATATTTTTTTGTTCTCTTTGCTTTTAGTACATTATTTTTTTGTATGCCTTAATTTGTTATTTTTTTCAAAATCATCACTGAATTGATATCGTATGCCTTGTTTTTTGTCTTTTTGGAAATTTGTAGTCAATGTGTTACATCTCTTAATCACATAAAGGGTAAAAACACCGTGTTTCTTTCTCTAACCTATGTTGGAGATGAAATTTTCTTTTCTAAACAAAAGTCTACCTCAAATTAATAACTGAATTTTACAATTGAGATTTTTCCTACCTTGCTACAGTAATCTAGCTTATATTATAATTATCAAAGTCTTTATGTTACTTCAAGATTTCTTATTATCCTGTCAATGCATCTCTCATATGATTTTTTATTCTATTATATAGTTTGTTCTTCCCTATATTAGAGAGTTAGTTTTTCTTCTTTAATATCTTGAAGAGATACTCACAACTTAGAATACTTAAGAGTTTTTGAAAAAGAATCTAGCTTGCAAAGAAAAAAAAAGCTGTCAGTGATGCCAAAAGCAAAAGATGCGCAATGATGCCAAATTAAAAAAAAAAATACACAAAGTGTATCAAAAATCAAAAGATGTGTAAAGTGCACCATTCAATGGACAAGAGGCTTAAAATGAGTCCATCTAAAAGCAAGATATCTTCCTTTCTTCTAACTCTTAAAACTTAGAAGATTTCATGTATCACTTGTGATTTTCAAGGACTTGATTTCAAATTTTGCGATTGTAACAAACTACGTTGATATACTATTCTATAAGATATTTTTTCTGAAAGCAAGTCTTGATTGAATTCCTTTTTCTTATCCAATTAATTTTTTCTGAGTTAAACCTTTTTTTTTTAAAGAAGATTTTACCCTAAAAGAAGTCCGAGCTTAGAGCTAACATGATTGGATATTTTACCATTTTTTTTTTATTTTGATGTTGTTAACTCATTAACTTACAAATTCTTAAAATAAATCACACGGAAGATTATATCATGTTCATGCCTTGATTTAAAAAAAAACTTTTTTCTTTGCTAATTTTTTCTATTTTGTTTATCTTTTTAGTTTTAGTTGCTTTAGTTTATTTTTGGCTTTCTCCTCCTTTTTGTGATGTCAAAAGTGGGAGTATTCTTTACTTTGGATTTGTGATTCTGGAATATTAGAGAACTACTTCTCGTCATACTATTTTTATTAAACTGCCATAACTACTTGAAATTATTTTTGGGTGTGTTTGCCATCATGAAAAGGGGGAGATTGTTGCAATCTAAGTTTATGGATTAGACTTTTAATGATAGCAAACATTTATGATGTTCTACGACTTCATTGCCTACTAACTTTTCAGGTCCACATGATCGAATGCAACTCAAGACTAGCTCAAGAATGGGTAGATTTAGGTTGAGTCAGTCTGTAATGTTTTTTCCTTTTCTTGAGACAATTATAAAAGTGGTTCTTGATGCTAAGTAACCTTACACACACACTTGAGGGGGTTTTTTTTTGAGTTTTTCTATTTTGAGTACATTGGCCTGGACGATGTTCATATCAGCTAGGATGATCCGACTAAAAAAAGAAACCCTAATTAGCGCATCTTGGTTAAACAGTCGTCATTAAGCAAATCATCCCAGACGATCCTTGCATCGTCTAGCATGATAGGCTCAAATCAGAAAGAATCATCCACCATGATCAATTTAGGTATTTTTTATTTTAGTATATCGGCCAGGACAATCTCCATATCAGCCTAGACGATGTAGCACAATTATGCCTAAATTAATCTGGTAATTATGGAAAGTAATTAAGGCTGATTGATACGATCACATCGGTCGAGTCAATCATAGAATTAGATGAGATGATGTCCAAGATGATTGACATTGGCTAGCATCTATTCTGGGCGATGTTCAGGATGATTGTACTCGGATTTTAACTAATTGGCCAGGTCGATATTGTATCGTCCTAGACGATGTAACCAAATTTTCTTTTGATCATCCCAAATCATCCCAACTGATTGGGCTTACTTTGTACTGATTGGCCAGGACAATATTCCTATCATCCTAGACAATAATGTCAGTTCTTGAAATTCTATTTAAAGGATTTAAATTTTCTCATGCAAAGTGACCTTTAGCTGCTGTCTTGACCTGAGAGAGACAAGAGGAGAGGGAGAGAGAGGGAGAGAGAAGAAGGAAATTGTAAGGGGAAGTTTTTGAGAGGGATTCACAAAGGTTGCTTCAAGCAAGGTTCCAAGGCGTCTTCTCCAGTCCTCATCCTTCGTCTTTTGGTGTTCAAGGGAGGTAAGCTTCAGCAATTGGCTGAAATTCTCAACCTGCTTCAGGAGGAAGTAAAAGGAATCGAGGTTCTCTTCCTGCTTTAGGAGGAAGCAAAAGGAGTTGTTTCTTTGCCTTCTTCAAGAGGAAGCAAAAGGAGTTGGGTTCTCTTCCTATTTTAGAAGGAAGTAAAAGTAGTTGGGTTTTCTGCCTCACCGGGGTTGGCGAAAAGGTGTTTTTGTGAGGCCTTCTCCACCTTGCTATGTGAGAAAAGCAGAGTGACTTTTGTAGTGTAATACTCAAAAGGCACCTCTGGGTAGTGGACGTAGATCAAGTTGATAGAACCACTATAAATCTTGTGTGATGTTTCTTTGTTTTGATTTCCGCATTTTTTTTTTTTGCACTTTGATTTATGTAGTAATTTTGATTTTAAGTTTAGTTCTTTAATTATAAGAAAGTTTTTTAAAATACCAATTCACCCCCCTCTTGGTTAGCCTTAGGCTAGTTCTTAAGGGCTTAACATCTCTAACAAACTTTCAAGTGGTATCATAGTGGGATTCATAAAAATTAAGTTTGAAAACTTTTTGAATTTTGATCCATGGCTAACAACAAAAAATGTAATACTACAGAAGGTTATTTTGTTACCCGAACCCCTTTGTTTGAAAATATCCCTTTTCATTTTTGGAAAACTCACATGTCTACTTTTTTACAAATCGATTGACTATCGTATGTGGATGCTTATTAAAGACCAGGATATTCTCCACCTTCTCGTGAACTTAATGGATTAAAACTGAAGTACCTTTTACTGAATGGACTTTTGATTAAAGAGATTTAGCACAACTTAATGCTAAGTGTTTGAACTACTTTTTCTGTGCTTTAAAATTTGATGATTAAATGCATGTTCCTACTTGCTCTATTGGAAAAAAAATTTGGAATAAATTGTGTATCACCTATGAGCGCACTAATGAAGTTAAGCAATCTCATTTGATTATTTTATTGCATGATTACAAACTTTTTCGTATGAAACCTAATGAAATAATTTCTGATATGTATACGAGATTTACTCAGATTATTACTTCGTTACATTCCTTAGGAAGATAACTTTCTAACTATGAAAAAGTAAACAAAATTTTAAGATGTTTGCTTTCCTCTTTTCATGCTAAAATGACTGTAATTTTTTAATCCATTAATTTAAATACCTATTTGATTGATAACTTACTTGGTTCACTCATTTTTTATGAGCAAGGGGTGAACCAAAGAAATCTTGATGCAGGTGAGAGGAAGAAGGAGAAAATAGTGGAACTTAAGGCAAATGACTTGGATACTAACTCATCTGGGTCTGAAAATGATGATATTTCCTTAATCACCAGGCAATTTAAGAGTTTCTAAGGAAGAGTCACAAGCATCATCAGAAGTGGAATAAAGGAAAGGGTAACAAAAATTTCAAAAATTCTAATGATATAATTTATTTTTAATGCAGAAAGCCAACACATGTTAAAACTGATTGCCCTATACTCAAGTCTCATCGAAGCAAGGAAAACAGTGAGGAGAAAACCAAGTCCAAAAGGGACAAGAAAAGATTCCAAAAGCCGTTCTAGGCAAATTCTACATCAGACTCCTCTGAGACTGAACCAGAAGAGGAGACAACAAACTTGTGCTTAATAACAGACAATAATCTTGGTCAAAGTAGCCAAGAAGAAGTTTGTGAACTAACTTTTGATCAATTATTTGAAATTTGTGAGCATATACATGCATCATATAAAAAACACAAGAAAACTCATGCTAGTTTGAAATTATAATTTTTAAATTTACAAAAAGAGCATGAAATTCTTCTCAAAGATCATTCTACAATTGATTCTAATCACATGACTTTACTTGATGAGTTTGATGCATTAAATAAAAAATATGATGATTTATTTGATGCTCATAATTTTTTAAAATCATCCAATGCCGATTTAGAAAAAGAGTATAAAAATTAGACAGTCTAAAACTTTTGAAAATAAAAGACCTTCATTTCATGCATCACATAAAAAGCATCACCATAGATTAGTGCATCCTTTTCCTAGAATTAGATGTTTTTCATGTGGCATGCTAAGACACATAGCAAACACTTGCACCATTCACCATAGTCAACATTGGGTATGGAGACCCAAGTTACATGATTCACAGCATGCATTGCATTATACTTTTTATAAGAAGGAACCCAAACATGCTTGGGTTCCTAAATTTGACTTTTAATAATTTTGTAAGAAAAGCTCTCACAAAAGGCCTCATGAGAGCACAAGGTACTTGGACAGCGGATGCTCTCGACATATGACTAGCGATGACAATAAATTCATTTTACTGGAGACCAGGATAGGAGGCAAGGTGACTCTTAGAGACAACACCACCAGGAAGGTGGTAGGATCTGGTATAATTGGTAATTCCAAAAACCTTCTGATTGAAAATGTTTTTCTTGTAGATGGACTGAAACAAAACTTGCTCAGCATCAGTCTGCTTTGCGATAAGGGTTTCATCAAAAATATTTTTGGCAAATTCATGCATTTTCAACTTAAATAATAACACTATTTTGTAGGGAGAGCGGATCAACAACGCTTACAAGCTTGATTTAAATAACATTGAAAGTGCTGCTTCATTTTGCTTAAAAACAACTGTTGATGATTCATGGTTGTGGCACAGAAGATTATGTCATGCTAGTATTAAAATCCTTAAGTTTTCAAAAGGACACCTTTGTGAGGCTTGCCAATTATGAAAGCAAGTCCACTCCACTTTTCACTCCATTAAGGACATTATCAACTCCAGAATTTTAGAAGTCCTTCACAGGGATTTGTTTGGACCCATTAGCACTGCCTGCTTGGGAGGGAAAGTCTATGGTTTTATAATTTTCTATGACTACTCGAGGTTCACTTGGACTAGATTTCTTTCACACAAAAATGAGTATTTTGATGAGTTTAAAGCTTTCTTCACTTGGATTCTGAAAAATCTAGGTTGTGAGATCTTGACCATCCATACTGACCATGGGGAGAGTTTGAAAATGAAAGATTTAGAGATTTTTTGTGAGGACAAGGCGATTAGCCACAACTTCTCAGCTCCTAGGACCCCTCAGCTGAATGGGGTAGCTAAAAGAAAGAACCGAACCTTAGTGGAAGCCGCTAGAGCCATGCTTGCCGAGTATTCACTTCCAAAATACATTTGGGTTGAAGCGGTTAATACAGCTTGTTATGTGTTGAATATGGTGAATGTTAGAGCCAAATTAGATAAAACACCTAATGAAATCCTTAAGGATAGGACAAACCTTCATGTCTTTGGTTGTAAGGTTTTCATTCACAATAATGGGAAGTCTGACTTAGGATAATTTGACCAAAAATCTGATGAAGGAGTGTTCTTAGGATATTCTAGTATTGGAAAGTCTTTTAGGGTGTTTAATAAGAGAATTTTGGTGGTGGAAGAAACTACATATGTAGTGTTTCATGAGTTTGATCCTAGAAAGCCTAGAGTTGAGGATGATGATGATGTTGGAGAGATTACCACTAGGATAAAAAGTTTAGAGAAGAGTGTAGAACACCAGAACATTGAAGGAGTAAGAGAGGTTACCAAAGGAGTAAAAAATATAGATCTGGAGGAAAGGGTTGAACCTTCACACACTTTGCCTAGAGATTGGAGATACTTTTCGAGTCACCCTAAAGATCTAATCTTAGGAGACCCTTCTGATAGAGTTAGGACTAGACATGGACTTAGGAAGGAAGTAAAGCACTCTACCTTTATCTCAATGACTTAACCCACCAACATAAACCAAGCCCTTTCTGATGAGTTTTGGATCTTAGCCATGTGGGAGGGGTTGAACCAATTTGTTAGGAATGATGATTGAGAGCTTGTAGAAAGTCCTAAGGAACAAAGTGTAGTTGGAACTAAGTGTGTCTTTCAGAATAAGGTGAATGATTCTGGAGTGGTGATTAGGAATAAGGTAAGATTAGTAGCTAAGGGGTATAACCAAATAGAATGGATAGATTTTGAGGAGACTTTTGCCCCTGTAGCTAGATTGGAAGCCATTAGAGTGCTATTAGCCTTTGCCTGTTATAAGGGATTTATGCTTTTTCAAATGAACGTTAAAAGTGCCTTTTTAAGTAAGGAAATAAAAGAGGATGTCTTTGTATAACAACCCCATGATTTTGAGAGTTTCAAATTTCCAAATCATGTTTTCAAATTAAAAAAGGCCTTATCTGGATTAAACAAGGCACCTAGAGATTGGTAAGAGAGGCTTAGAACATTCTTACTAAAAAGAGAGTTTGTTAAGGGGAGCGTAGACATCACCCTATTCCTGAGGAAAGTAGGAGATGATTTACTCATTGTTTAAATCTATGTCGATGATATACTTTTCATATCTTTCAATAAAAGGATATGTGATGATTTTTCTAAAATAATGAGTAAGGAGTTTGAGATAAGTTTGATGGGAGAGTTATCCCACTTTTTGGGGTTTAGTATAAAACAAATGAATGATGGATCCTTTCTGAATCAATCAAAATATATAAAGGACATCTTGAAGAAGTTTAAAATGAACAAAGCCAAGCCACTTAATACTCCCATGTCCTCAAGAATTCACTTGGACAAAAACCCAAATGGAAAATCAGTTGATCAAAAGAAGTACAGAGGGATAATTGGATCTTTACTTTACCTGACTTCGAGCCGACCCGATATAATGTTTAGTGTTTATCTTTGTGCTAGATTTCAAGCTGATCCTAAGGAATTCCACCTGACTACAGTTAAGAGAATTCTTAGATACCTTTTAGGGACCCAAAACTTAGAAATCTAGTACCCCAAGCACAGCACTTCTTTGAGATTATTGGATATTCTAATTCTGATTTTGTAGAATGTAAGGTGGTTATAAAAAGCACTTCTAAAATTTTTCAATTCGTAGGACATTCTTTAGTCTCTTGGTGTAGTAGAAAGCAAAACTTTGTTGCTCTTTCCACTGCTGAAGCTGAGTACATTGCTTTAGGAAGTTGTGTGGCCCAAGTCCTTTGGTTAAAATAGCAAGTATTGGATTTAGGATTACCTGTAGGCACCATCTCAGTTCTTTGTGATAACACTAGTGCCATCTGCATTTCTAGGAATCCTTTCCAATATTCAAGGACTAAGCACATTAACATAAGGCATCACTTCAGAGACCATGTGACTAAGGGAGATATTGAGTTACATCATGTGGCGATTGAGAATCAACTGGCTGACATATTTACTAAACCACTGGCCTTGACACTCTCAGCACTTTAAGGATCAGATTGGGTGTGATTGATATTAATGCATGAACTTGATCTCTATTGATATTTTTTTCTATTATCTACTGATTACTTTGCTTTATCTTTTATTAGATTTTTTTTTGTCTTTTTTATTTTTTTATTCTCTTTGCTTTTAGTACTTTATTTTTTTGTATGCCCTAATTTGTTATTTTTTTTAAATCATCGTTGAATTGATATTGTATGCCTTATTTTTATCTTTTTAAAAATTTGTAGTCAATGTGTTCTAACTCTTAATCAGATAAAGGGTAAAAATACCGTTGATTGTGTCTCTTTCTTTAACCTATTTTGGAGATGAAATTTTCTTTTCTAAACAAAAATCTATCTCAAATTAACAATTAAATTTTGCAATTTAGATCTTTTATACCTTGCTACAGTAATCTAGCTTATATTATAATTATTAAAGTCTTTATGTTACTTCAAGATTTCTGGTTATCCTGTCAATGCATCTCTCATATGATTTTTTATTCTTTTTTATGGTTTGTTCTTCCTTATATTAGAAAGTGAGTTTTTTTCTATAATATCTGGAAGATATACTCACAACTAAGAATACTTAAGAGTTTTTGGAAAAGAATATAGCTTGCAAAAAAAAAGTGGCAAAAGATGCCAAAAGCAAAAGATTTGAAATAACGCCAAATTAAAAAAAAAATACACAAAGTGCATTAAAAATCAAAATATGCTCAAAGTGCGCCATTCAATGGACAAGAGGCATAAAATGAGTCCATCTAAAAGCAAGCTATCTTTCTTTCTTCCAACTCTTAGAACTTAGAAGATTTTATGTATCACTTGAGATTTTCAAGGACTTGATTTCAAATTTTTCGATTGTAACAAACTACTTTGGTATACTATTCTATAAGATATTTTTCTGAAACCAAGTCTTGATCGAATCTCTTTTTCTTATTCAATTGATTTTTTCTGAGTTAGGCCTTTTGTTTTCAAAAGATGATTTTACCCTAAAAGAAGTCAGAGCTTAGGGTTACATGATTGGATATTTTACCATTTTTTTATTTTAATGTTGATAACTCACTAACTTATAAATTCTTAAAATGAATCACATGGAAGACTATATCATGTTCATGCCTTGATTTAAAAAAAAAAAAACATGGTTTTTTTGCTAGTTTTTTCTATTTTATATATCTTTTAGTTTTGGTTGCTTTAGTTTATTTCTGACTTTCTCTTCCTTTTTTATGTCAAAAGGTGGAGTATTCTATACTTTGGATTTGTGATTCTGAAATATTAGAGAACTACTTCTTGTTACACTATTTTTATTAAACTGTCATAACTGCTTGAAATTTTTTTTGGGTGTGTTTGCCGTAATCAAAAATAGGGAAATTGTAGCAAATCTAAGTTTATGGATTAGACTTTTGATGATAGAAAACATTCATGATTTCCTATGACTACATTGCCTACTAACTTGTAAGGTCCAAATGATCGAATGCAACTCAAGACCAGCTCAAAATTGGGTAGATTTAGGTTGAGTCAATCTGTAAAATTTTTCTTTTTCTTGAGTCGGTTGTAAAACTGGTTCATGAAGCTAAGTAACCTTACACACACATACTTGAGGGGTTTTTTAAGTTTTTTTTATTTTGAGTACATCAGTCTGGACGATGTTCATATCAGCGAGGACGATCTGACTAAAAATAGAAACTCTAATTAGGGCATCCTGATTAAGCAACCGTCATTAGGGAAATCATCCTAGATGATCCTTGCATCGACTAGGATGATAGGCTCAAATCAGAAAGAATCAGCCACCATGATCAATTTAGGTATTATTTATTTAGTACATCGGCCAGGTCGATCTCCATATCATCCTAGATGATGCAGCACAATTATGTCTAAATTAATCTGGTAATTATGGAAAGCAATTAAGTCTGATTGATACGATCACATCTGCTAGGCCGATCGTTGAACCGGCCAGGATGATGTCCTGGATGATTGACATCAGCCAGCATCTATTCCAGGAGATGTTCAGAATGATTGTACTCGGATTTGAACTAATCGGCCAAGACGATATTATATCAGCCTGGATGTAACTAATTTTTCTTTTGATCTTCCCAAATCGTCCCGGCTGATTGAGCTTACTTTGTACTAATCAGTCAGGATAATATTCTGATCGTCCTGGATGATAATGTCGATTCTTAAAATTTTATTTAAAGGATTTGAATTTTCTCATGCATAGTGACCTTTAGCTGCTGTCTTAACCTGAGAGAGCCAAGAGGAGAGGGAGAGAGAGAGGGAGAGAGAGGGAGAAACTTGTGAGAGGGATTCACAAAGGCTGCTCCAAGCAAGGTTCCAAGGCGTCTTCTCTAATCTTTGTCCTTCATCCTTGGGGGTTCAAGAGAGGTTAGCTTCAACAATTGGGCGAGGTTGTCTTCCTACTTTAGGAGGAAGCAAAAGGAGTCAAGGTTGTCTGCCTACTTTAGGATGAAGCAAAAAGATGTTGGGTTCTCTTCCTGCTTCAGGAGGAAGTAAAAGAGTTTGGTTCTATGCCTCGCTGGGGTTGGCGGAAAGGGGTTTTTGTGAGGGCTTCTCTGCCTTGCTGTGGGAGCAAAAGGAGAGTCACTTTTGTAGAGCAATACTCAGAGGGCGCCTTCGGGGAGTGGACATAGGTCAAGTTGACCGAACTACTAAAAATCTAGTGTGATTTTTTTTTTTGATTTTCGCATTTATTTTTTTCGCACTTTGATTTCTGTGGTGATTTTGGTTTTAAGTTTTTTTCTTTGATTATAATATAGATTTTTTTTAAAATACTCATTCATCCCCCCTCTTGGTTAGCCTTGGGCCAGTTTTTAAGGGATTAACATCCCTAACGAACTTTCAAGTTGATGTTTGAGATTCACTCAAAAATCATCTCTATAATAAGAGTACATTATTTTATTTTTCAAACTCCACTGATTTCATGGTAGGCTAAGATAGGCATTTGAAGAACTTGGACCAAGTCTCCTACTTGGAAATTTCTATTTCGCATAAGCTTAACATAAGTTCGAACCACTCAGGCCTTGTACTACTTTCAGTTTTATTGAGCCTTAAAGACGATATTGTGCAAGACCTCAAACTTCTTAAATTGGAGTTCGATACTCTACTTAGTTGTGATCTAATTTTGAATGACAATTTCCAGCATTATAAAATACTCCTCTAGCAGGGTTTATCTTGGACCTAACATAGAGTGTAATTTATAGAGAAGGCCTTAAGGGAAAATATGCCTATGTGCAAGGACTCACACATATTCCTCAAGGATAGAATTTAAAATTATATCATGAAAAGTTTATTCATTCATTTTCTTAGAAATTTCCTATAACAATTTGGACCCTGTCAGAATGATAAATGGGAACAAATTCAGAAGTATAGTGAAAACTTTAGTGACTCCAATCAACTTGAAAAGGTTTAAGGGTTTAGGTTTTGTTGACCTAGACCAAGTTTTTTAGAAACAAAAATAGGATCTCCCTTTTACAAATTTTAAATTAAAATCAATTCTAAAAGGATTTAAGTCAAAAGTAGAAATTTGATCTTCTCAATTCTCTCATATGATGTTCTTCTATATGATAAATAATTCATGCATGAAGAAGAAACTGGATTCAAGATTTTCAAAGTCAAGTATTTAAAAGTGATTGTCTTTTTTTTTCTGAAATTAAGGATTTAAAGGATGGAAGTCCTCTTTCTATTCTTCTTTTTTACTGGTGGAACACTTTGCACATCTTTGATTGATTTTGAGCATTTGTCCATCATTTAATTTTTGGAGTATTCACACATCTTTTGATTTCAATTGGTTTTGAGTAGAGGCTCCACTTTATTTAAAATCTCAAAATAATTATTCTATTTTTAAATGTTGGGATTATATCTTGAGTATTAGATTAAAAAAGTCATTCTCTTATACAAGAAAGAATAATCCTTAAAGTAGACCCAATCTTTGACGAGAATATCAACTTGAATAAGAAAATCTTTGAATAGATTCAAAGCATGCAAGAAATGTTTATTAAGTTAGAAAACTACAAGGAGATAGAGAAAATTTCATTTTTAAAGTGAACTTAAGCTTAATATAAATCTTAATTTAAACATTAATTCAACCCACGTAAGCAATGAGAGGGAGGGACATTTAAACATTTGATGGAGTCAACTATAACTCTCTCCTGCTTATTGTTGCGGGTCTATGGTTTATGATTTTGATGATAGCAAACATTCCTTATTTCTTTACGATTTCCTTATGTGCTAACGTTTCTGGTCCACACAATCAGACTGCAATTTGGGACCAGCTCAAGATTGGGTAGACTAGGTCTTTGTCAGTTTGTAATCTTTTTCCTATCTTGAGTCTGCTGTATTTGGTGTGGGATCTGTTGATTTGTAACTTGGAAGATTTCCTGTTGTTCCCTATAAGATTTCTATTTTTGGTAATATCGGTCGAGACAATATTTATATCGTCCTGGATGATGTGTCCAAAATCAGAACCTAATTAGGGAATCCTTATTAAGGTAGCCGTCATTGAGATCGGCCTAGGCGATACATGTATCAGCCAGGACGATAGTCTTAATTCAGAAAGAATCAACCGCCATAATCAAATTAGGAATTCTTTGTTTTAAGAAATTGGCCAGGATGATATTTATATTGTCCAGGCCGATCTAACTCAATTATGCCTAAATTGATCTGGTATCTTTGGAAAGCATTAATGGCTTATTGATATAATAACATCGTCCGGGATGATCTTATGATCGGCCAGGACGATGTCTTGGACGATCTACATCGGACAGCTCAAATTCAAGGCGATGATCAGGACGATTGAAATCGGTTTTAAACTTATCGGCCTGGACGATCATGATATCGGCTAGGATGATGTAACCAATTTTCTTCTGATCGTCCCAAATCGTCCCAGACTTATGAGCTGAATTTGAACTAATCGGCCAGGACGATATTCCTATCGTCCTGGAAGATAATGTCAGCATCTTGCATTAATGAGCTCGTTTTGAGAGCTTCTATTTAAGCTATGGCATGACACTTTGTAAGTGTCTTTGACAGCCATTATAGCTTCGTTCTTATGGGGGAAACTTGGAGAGAGAGCTTGAAAGGGAGTGAGAGGAAAGGGTGGAGTTTGAGAGGGAGAAGATACTGTGAGGGGGAGGAACTCAAGGGAGTGTGGTGGGGGATCCACACGGTTGCTCCGGCGAACTCGCACCTTAGTACCATCGGATTCAAGGCTTGTCTGGAGGTAAGTTCACGAAAGAATAAGATCTCTTTGGTGTCAAAGGACCCGGCGACTCCGCCGCACCGGGGAAGGTGGAAGTGATTTTGTAAGGGCTTCTCCGCCTAGCTGTGGGGAATAAAGGAGAGACACTTGTTTTAGTGCAATACTTGGAGGGTGCCTCCAAGGAGTGGACGTAGGTCAAGGTTTGACTGAACCACTATAAATCCGGTGTGTTCTTTTCTTATTATCGCTTCTGCATTTATTTTTCTTCCGCACTTTATTTGTGGTGTTTTTGGATTTAGTTTTATCTTTGGTTTTAAAGTTATCCAATTCACCTCTCTTTTATTTAGCCTTGGACTAGTTCATAAGGCTTAACATCCCTAACGAACTATCACTTATGACTTAAAGTAGATGTAAATTTCCATTAAAAAGGTGAATCAACTTGTTTTGAAAATCTAAATCCAGTAAACTTGAGATATTAGAATTTTTCCTTAAAGGTTTCAAGTCTAGGTGGCATGACCCTATCAGTATGGAATTAAATTCCTAGAATCTCTTTGGAGGGAGACACTATTCAGGGGTTTGCATTATCCCTAGTTGACATTGCATAATTGAGATTAAAAGATTTATCATGATAAGATGCCATATAAAGTTCAATTTTGACTGTATCAATATCTTACGCAATCTTAAATTATTTAACCTCTCACATTACTAGTGCTCTTGTAGTTAAGAGAGTGGCGCCTCGAGTGGTTTCTATACCTCCACCTTTGTATGTGATGTAGTTGGGCTCATATAGTAATGTGCCCTAACATCCTCTAATAGAGTGGACGGGTCATAACCTTCAACTGGGGACCTTTGGCCTATTGCTGGTAATAGCTCAATTTTGATTTGATTGATTCTTTCTATGTAGTAGTCAAGAAGGTGTATTAGAGATAACACTCTCATTTTTATAACCTCCCTCCTTTGGGCAACAAAAAAAGGCTGGAAATAATTTCCACCAAGGAGGGGGTACATATACGGAGCAACAAACTCTTAGTTGGCTTCAAATTTGCATTGCTTTATGGTTTCTAACTGAGCAGTCTTTCTGGCCTTAACAACCTTCTTTCTATCTCTTCGAAGGTAGATCTTTCTCTTATTCGTACTAGTGACAGGGGTGCTAAAACTTGGCTAGATCTAAGACTGATATGGTAGCTCTTCTATCATTATTGTCTTTTGGTTCTTATCCACCTAAGTAGAGGGTATAATAGGTAAAGGGGAAATAGTGACCTCCATCTTGGAGATGGGGGAGTCAACTCCTAAGCCTAAAGTGATTTCCACTAAAGGGAAGTCCCTTTGAGTACCAGTAGACAGATCCATTTTTTCTTCTCCATTGACTACTAACTTAAAATTTTGAATGTATGTTCCAAATTGGATCAAGTTTCTAGAGGTGATTTCTTCTACTATAAAGTTTCTATTCAGGGAGAAGATAAGTTTCCCAGCCATTTGAGTATGTTTAATTTCCTGGAATTAAAAAATTGTGTTGAATTAATTGATTTGAAAATGAATTTGAATTTTGGACTTGATTAATTTTATTCAAAATTTTATAAATCAACTGTGTTTAGTTTACACTGAGCACGGTGGTTTTTTAAATTGATAAGTGGAGCTTAAGAGTTGGACTTGACTCTTTTGCCCCATCAATTGATTTGCAGGAAAAATATCAAAGCCTAGATTTGAATTTGAAAATTGAAATCAAGTTTGAACTTGAATTTGAAATGGAAATCAAGTTTGAACTTAAGGTTGAAGTTATTGTTAGACTTAAAGTTGGATTTGAATTTTAATTTGAGGTTAAAGTCGAATAGATTTTCATCAAATTTTATAACTCAATATACTGAGTTTAACTCAATCATGTATGTTCGCAAAATCGATATGAAAAATTGAAAGGTCGGGGTTGACTCTTTAATTTCACAAATTGACTTGGGGAAAAATTTCTAAGCCCGGATTTGACTTTAAAATAAAAATTAAAGTTGAATTTAAGATTGAAGTTAAAATTGAGTTTGATATTGAGATTGGATTTAATATTGAATTTGAATTGGAGGTTGGAACTGAATAGATCTTGTTCAGACTTCAAAACTCAACATATTGAGTTTTATTCAAATATATAGGTTGATAAAATTAATCTAAAGATCATAAGAAATTAGGCTCAACTTTTTCACGCCACCAAATGATTTTGGGGGTGAAATATCTAAGCCTAGAATTGACTAGAGAGTTTTGGATTTGCATTGCATATGTTCAACTGCAACAGAATGTTATAGAAGACACATGGAAACGACGATTTGTAAAGATCTTTACAACATTTTATAAAGATTTCTATATTCAATCTGTGCATATGGCCGTATCTCATCCTTGAAAAAATGGACAAAACAAAGTTACAAAATTGAACTATTCTGAAAGGATTGAAGAAACGTTTGGGGATGGCTGGGGCAATTGGCTGATGAACTTCCAAATATCCTGTAGGACTATCATATCACTGTCAAAATTTTAATTCGAGAAACCCCGTATAGTCTCTGCTTTGGCATAGAAGCTATCATTCCATTCAATATAGAAGTCCCATGCTACATAATTAAACTTTTGACTTTAGTAGTAATGTGGAATAGCTCAAAAATAACTTAGATTTCCTTCTAGAAGTATGAGATGTGACAAAACTCAAAGTTGTTACATACCACCAAAGAATTGCACGTCACTATAATTGAAGGATGAAACTTTTATTTATTTTTATATGAGACTTAGTGATGCGTGGTATCAAGACAGCAGGAAAAGACACTCAAATAAGTAAACTCTTTTTGCCATGGGAAAGTAAAAACTTAGTGGTAGTTATGGTCAAGCTCGGGACTTTCAAGTTGAAAGATGCTTGGGAAAGATGCTCCCTCGAACTTCAAATATAGAGAGTCTTTGCAAGTACTAGAAGTAAAATATAATAATGCTACTTGTTTTAGGCACTATACATCTTCAATGTGAAGTGTATACCCTATATTTTCAAGGTTGATTGTAACCACTGTGTCCCTAAGTGATGTCAGGGAAGTCTAGTAATGTTTAATATACTAATATTTTATTCACTCCATTATTTACATTATCTTCTTCGTCAAGTAATGATAGTTTCATACACGCTATGAACTCCAAACTTTAAATCCTTGATTTTATAAATACACAATATTTATTGCATATTAATCAATGGATGATCGATCCTAGGGGGATTCGATCTAACCTCTTTCACACAGGTTAAAAGACATCAAACAATATTTTAATTAGCAAACTCGGATAGGTAAAACATACTAAGTGGGTGTCAATTAAATCTTAAATTTTTTGATTTGAGACATAGGCAATCATTATTGCATCTCAGTCACTAGATGATCAATCCAAGGGGAAATCGATTCGATATCTTCCACACATGTTAAAAAGCATCATAAAGGGCTTTGACGAATAACCTATAATAAGTTAAACATCCTAGATGGGTGTATATTAAATCTTAAGTCCTTAATTTAAAAAATGTGTAATATTTAGTACATCTCAATCACTCGATAATCAATTCTAGGGAGATTCAATTTGACCTCTTCAATATAGATAAAAAACTATTTAATATTAACTAGTAATCCTGGATAGGTCGAGCACCCTAGGTAGACATCAATCAAATTCACTTGAGTTCAGTGAGATCACTAAAATATTTTTCATTATCAAACTTGAAATAAAATAAAAGTCATCAACAACACTTTTTCATATCAGAAAAGATCTTCTATATGAACTCAAATATTTAACACATATAATAGTTGCTAAGAAAGCTAAATTGACACAACTAATGGAAAATAAATACTATATAATATCTATAATTTCATCATTACTAGAAAAGACATTCCTCATCTCACTTTCAATATGTTCATCACCTAGATATAAAGGAGAATCATCATAAGCTTGACTGGGTGTCAACCCTTCAACTTTAACTCTGGTCTTACATTGTACCAGGCAAATTCCCTTCAAAGAACTTTGGATGAAGCCTTCATCAATACACCATTGCTCTAATGCCTTCACTTCCACATCATATATGTAATCGCGAGCCTCCTGAGTCTGATCTTAGATAATGGCCTTGAAGGCTATAGACTCCTTAAATATTCAATAATTCTCAGTGATCCTGGTCCATATTCAGCCTTTGATAGGGCAGCTTCTTTCTCGACTATAAGATTATGAAATCTCTTTTTTTGGCTTCAAGGGACTCTATCTTCTCTCCATAGATCTGCTAATCCTTCAAAAGTTTGTTAATTGTGTCTTTCAAATCCACTAGGTCTATTTGGAGTTGATCTATCTGTTAATTTTGTAAAGAAGCAGAAGTCACCATGGTAGCTAACTCAGCTATGCACTCAGCCAACTATTATTCCACTTCTTTAATTTCCTTAATATTATGGTCATACAATAAGTTATACTATCCTTGAAAAAATTTTATCTTTACAAATCCTTTATTCTAATTATTCAAGGACTGAGTAAGCTCGACCTCAAGATCTATATGTCGCAGTAACTAAAAAAATGAGGCGATTTTGTAAGAGGCAGTCCTAATAGATGTACAAAAAAGGGAAAAAAGTACTACTCACCAAGTCATCAGTTCGACAATTTCTGATACACTAGTGATTCAACACATCCTATAGAATGTACAACTTGGCAAGGGAAGAGTTGGGGGTAACTTTACTTGTTCTTGCTGAAGTCACCTCCAATTTCTTCTCCTTGGACACAACATGAGGATCATCACCCTTCGTTTGTCACTTATGAACAACCTTTAAAGATGGGGCAAGTGACTCTTAAAGTTTGGTTGACTTCTTCAACATCATTGCTTTGGACCTCCCAGCTTAAACAAATTACTCAACTTAAAAAAAAAAAAAAAGATTCTTCTATATATCTGTTCAAGTAGCAAATCTCATATAGAAGATGTTCAACATCAAGAAGATTAAGCATTTTCATTATATCTTCTACTCCAATATTAAAAGAATTTGGCAATTCTTTCATCTTATCCCATTTCTCAATCAGACCCCAGTCCTTTTTTATAAAGAAAAATGCACTGACCCAATTTTTCAAAGGATCTCAAGTATGAATGTCCAACCATTTGAATCTAAGTATGATGCATCCTTGCACATCATAAGTATATTGGCCTATTTGATAAAGGCATTGTGGCATCAAAACTACCCCCCAATCTCTAAAGAAAACGATCAATCCCACCATGAACAACATGGCTCTGTATAAGAAAATTGGGATAGACTTATCGACACATTGCAGAAACATAGATCAACTCCAGAGGGGGTGGAAATCTCAACCTCACTTGTAAACTAATATCATAGATAATTAGGTATTTTGGAGGAGGAAGGAATGCACTATTAGATCTTTTAGAAGCCAACACCACATGATCATTAGGAAAATAAAACTTTTTGTTAAACATAATCAAGGAATAATTGATACTGATGGTCACCACATTATTAGCCTTAGTCGCTTTGTATGATCTCCTCTGATAATCATTTTAAGCAGTAAAGCGTAGATCTCCCTTGGTCATTAGATCACCTAGAGAGGGGTGATCACCTACGACCTCTCTGTAGGGAGGGAACTTGTAGTTAGATAAGGTATACCACTTATCTAAAATAGGGGAAAGCCTCCTATATAGGAAGAAGTGTGAAAAGTGGGTGGAAGGAAGAACAAATTCCTTCTACATAGAGAGGGGCTCTAGAATTTGATAGGGGAAGCCACTTGTACAAAATCAGGGGAAGGCCTCTGATTTAAGAAACGAGAGAAAGAGAAGAGAGAAAGAGGGAGGTACAATTTTTCATACCCCAAAGGGAGGAGAGGTGTGGGGAGTTATAGGAGTTATATATATATATATATATATATATATATATATAACCCACTACCTCCATATTCATTTATAAAGGCCAATTACTTCCATATTCATGAATATAGGCCCACAACTTTGTGGCCCATATTCATGAACATGGTTATGATTAGGTGAGCTTTAGGCCATGGCCCAGGTGGGCCGCAGACATATCCCAGTTGGCCCTCAAGCACAGGCTAAGTAGACCAGCTGTCCAGTGAGCAAGATGTGTCAGCATGCCTATGGGCTAGATGGGTTAGGCAGGCTAAAAGGGCCAGGCGGGACAGTGGACAACAGGCTAGCGAGCAGGTTCAATAGCTAATTTAAGTATAGGCTCGATTATAGAAAACTTATAGTTAAACTGAACTTCTAAAAAATATGAAACCAATGACACTAAATTAAATTCAATCCAAGCCCAAATAAGTGCAAATTGAAGACCCAAAGCATATTTAGAAAGTTAAACCATAAATTAGATGACCAAATGATTTCCAAATAAGATATGCTTATAGTTAAATTAGTAGACTCAATGAGACAAATCGAATGAGTCTAAGATCATTGAATTATGGCATCATTAATGCACTCAAATCCTCGATAAATAGTCCATGATCATAGGAATGAATATCAGTTTATAAAATTCTGAAAATGTTTTCTGAATTTCAGCTTCATCCTCCATCAACGTACCTGTAATGGTTTTGATATGACTAATCCAGTTATTGATTCTTCTGGCATTCGCAAATGCATAAAAAAATGACGAATTACAGTCACCTTCTTTCATCTATTTTGCTTTTTCTCTTTGCCTCCACCAAGTATTGAGCCAGGCAAAGGTAATATTGAGCTCATTGATTTTGTATCTTAAAAGCTGCAACCTTTCAAATGATATCCAACCTTCTGCCTCCTCCATTTTTATTTCCAGAATTTCTTCCTTCAGCTAGTCCCGTAATAAGTTCAGATTTTTGAACTTAGCTTTACTCCAGAAAAAAGAGCTCTTAAAGTTCTTTTGAACTTTAAATTTAAGGATGAAGCCGGGTCACTCCCATAGTTTTTCTTTCAAGTTTTCTCCACTATAGCAGTAGCCCCATGGTGAGAAGCCCAAACCTCTTCATAACGTATCTCTTTGTTATAAAACTCCATTTGTTTGAAAATATCCAGAAGAATAGGATAATGGTCTGAAGCTATTCGGGACAAATGTGTCACCAAGGCAAGATAAATGGAGTTCAAAGCTGTGGAGTTAATAAGACATCTGTCCAACTTCCCTAAAATTCAAGCCCCTACAGATTTATTGTTGCACCAAGTGAATTTGGGGCCCATCAACCCAACCTCATGTAGATCATTGTTGATCATGAAGTTCATCAAATCCTTTGAGCCTTGAGACATGATGAATTTCTTCCCAACTCTTTTCTCATCTTGGGAAAGAACACAGTTAAAATCTCCTCCCACTACTGTTGGGAAATCAACAGAGCAATGTCTCTCTAAGTAGTCCCATAAAAGCTTCCTGTCCTGAGCATTAGTACTCCCATACACGGTAGCCACCATCCAGCATCCCTTGTTAAGAACCTCCAGTTTCCTCACAATCACTTGAGTTGATACTTCAATCACTGAGAAAGATGCTAAGTCCTTTCTCCATAATACTATCAATCCTCCCGAGAGACCTTCAGAAGGAACCATATAAGATTCCCAATTGTTACCAAGAAATTTAAAATTTTGAAATTATCCAAAGAACTTATCTTTGTTTCCATCAATCCCACAAAAAATACTTGTGATCTTTTATCACCTCCTTCAGATATAGAGCAGCCTCCACTTTCTTGGCTCCTCTACAATCCCCGAAAACCAAAGAAGTCATTGCTTAAAGATGGGGGAAGGACCCCCATATTTTTTAGCTTTTCCACCATCCATCTTTCTATTATGAGCAATTATATTACCCGAATTAAGAGATTTAATCTCTTTAGCAAGCTTAACTATGTTATCAGAAGAAAGATTACCATCCACAACCATATTTGAATTTGATAGCCCCTTACCTATTTCCTAAGTTAATTCGGGCTTCCCATCACACATAGCATCCAAGCCTATTATAATACCCTTATCACTTCCTACAATTTCCCCTTTTCAACACACCCAACCTCATAACACCCCGCTACCTCAATACGTCTTGTGTCATCTAAACAAGATAATATATCAAATTTATTGAGTATATTAATAGCAGATTCAACTTTTGTTACCTCCTTCTGATGATCTTCTAGGAAAACAGATGGAGGATCCTCAGCAACACCTTCCTTGGTAGCTTCTCCCAGCTCTTCAAGATTTTCTATGTCAACAGCTAGTTTAGTTCCCAAACTGTCACCTTCTAATTCACCACCTTTCTTTGTATTGGACAGACCAAGCTTGGGAATATAAATCCTCTTCATTGGAATAGAGATTTTATTAAAAAAAACCCCTCTTTTCTGTCACTTTTTTAAGCCTTCTTTTTCCATGATTCACCTGAATACAAGGACCATTATCAACTTTCCCACCATCAACATTTATTCTCTCAGCACCTGCCTGTATGACCTACGCTTCAGATACTCCGGCTGCATTTACAGGCCCTGAATCAGCTCCTTTCTTTGTTTTAGAATCAGCACAATCTGCTAAGGTAAGGCCAATATTGCCTCACTCACAGCAAATTTTAGAAACTCCTTCATACTCAACTTTTTTATAAAATTTTCCAGCCAAGCCATCCACCCAAATACCATATGGTAACTTCATATCTAAGGGAATGCACACACATACCCTTGCAAACTCCCTTCTACTCCATTGGAACATATTCCCATCAAGGAGGTAAGGCTTGCCAACCATAGAAGCAATTCTACAAATGTTCACCTCATCCCAGCACTAAAGAGGTAAATTAGGAAGCCTTATCCACACAGGACCTGAAATGCCTTTAAGAGAAATTGGATTGAAGGTAGCTCACCATTTGTCCAACCCCACAACCTATACTCTAACCCACAAAGGAGCACCAGTTAAAATACTCTCCAAGGCATTTGAGTCTTCAAACGAACACAACATCCAGCCAAGCCCCAATCCAGTAATGTGGAAGTTTCCAAACCTATTCCACTGCCTTCTTAAATCCGTGCTCACCAAATGAAATGGAATGCTATCACCAAAAATTTTCACTACTATAGCTTTCTCTAGTCTTCTAGCATTCTCAATCTCCTTCTCAGCATGTAAAATCACACCCTTTCCATCTACAGATAAAAAAGAACCGAATTCAAGTTTATCAAGTTTAATGTTCTATTTTTTATTCTAGACAGACTAGACCACTACATTGCTCCATTTGTTCGCGGATTGAGATGCCTTAAACATATTGGAAATTTTCTCCTCTGAAGCACTCCTTGAATTAACATCATCCTTCTTTTGCCACAAAACCTCATCCACCTTGTCTCCATTTAGAATATTTCCTTCCAACTGAGGGGATACAATTACGTCACTCAGGATAGGTGAAGACGTCAAACAAGCAGAATTAAAACATTTGTTTGAGTAGATCCTCAACCCGGCTGAGACGGCTGAGGAAGAAACTTCCAAATTAATATTTTCGATCACCTTCTTATCTCCTTCAAGAATTTTAGAAGCTTTCGGACGAGTAAATCTATCATCTTTAATAATCTCCTTCCCTTTTCTCGAAATAGAAATGGGAGTCTCCTTTTTTAACAATAAGTCGCCCTCATTGATAATCAAAGGTTTCTCTTTCAGACTTTTGAAATTCTTGTTGAACACATTCAGAGCTTTAGAACCTCCATTGAATACATCTAAAGCTTGCTGCACCGGAACCGAAAGCCCCTTTCTGTAATTCGCCCAAGCTTCCGAAGATAAAAAACATTTTCGTTCCATCTGAGCCACCCAAGGCCACCGGAGAGCTGGCAGATCTCTGGCCAAACCAGTTGCGAAAAAGGAGGACCGCCGAATTCAAAACAAACTAACGGAATAGAATTAAAAATCCAAACTCTCTCTCACTAATGGAACAACGTTTCTTCCTTTGTGAAATGTGAAATGAGCATATGAGATTATCTATTTATGGCGATCATTATCTGCTAGAATTACCAGCAAAATTCCCAAAGTAGATGCCACCAAAATTTACGACGGTAAGTGCGGTCCGAGTTTTCAGCAGGATCCAAAAAGACCTCAAATATATATATAGTATAAAAATACTTTTGTATATAATAATAATAAGAATAATAATAATAATAATAATAATAAGATAAAATATTAAAAAATTACCAAAATTTGTATTATATATAAGACAAATAGCTCCCCCTCACAAGAATGCAATTGGAAAACATGATTTCATGTTTTTGTTATTTAAACATTTTTAAATCTTGCACTAAAAAATCATGTTTCGTGGTTTGCTTTCAATTTTTGTTTAAACATTCCTTAGCTTTTTTACTATGTTCTGTATTAATAAAGTTATGTGTTATGATTATACCTTAATCAAAAGAAAAGATAGAGTTAGAGTTTAAACAAGACGTTGGAAGAAATTAGCATGCCAATGTCATTCTGCTGGCTAATTTCATTAACACTTCTACTATTGCGTGCCAACTCCTTGTAGGATTATAGATAACTATTTGATCGTGGTTCTAAATGCTAGAAGTACACTTGGGGTAATTTTTTTATGTTTTATTTTTGGACAATTGTCACATTTTATTTGGCTATAATTTTACTGCTTTAGAGAGAGTTATCTTAAATGGTTTGGCAATATAAAATATTGGTCTTCTGATGAGCCACTTAGAGAGTAGATGTATTAGATTTGGTGTATGTTAAAAAGGTTGAAGCAGACCTTAAAAGACTTGGATTGAAAGTATTAGAAATTATAATTTTTTTAAATTTAAATGATAATTTTACTCTTAACATGAAACAATGAAGAAAGAATATACATGTAGCCGATCTCACGTTGTGGGAAAAAGGTTGATGATGTTTTTGATGTATAATCTTATAACTTTTTTTTTCAAGCTTTTTTATGATGAGGGTTTTTATATTAAATATTTGCTAGACTGGGATAACATAATAAGTATAAAAAAGTTATTGACTATTTTTTTAAAAGAGAAAAAGGAAACTTAATCACACTAATTTAAAAAATATATAGGTACTTCTCAGTTATAGTTCTATAAATTATTTATGAAATTGGTAACATGATATAATTTTTTGTTTTATAACATATGGCAAAATTAGTAACATGTTCTATAATTTTTTGTTGGCTTTGTATATGGAATAGAGATATATTGTTTGAGTGCCATCAATTTATAATATATGCAAATTTTATGGAGAAGAATTTATCATAATTATTGATGGCTAACATTAGCAATTGTATGCGTGTGTGTGTATATATATATATATATATATATATATATATATATATATATATATATATATATATATATATATATAGGTCCTTTGGTAACACACACAAAATTGATAGAACTTGATGTTTATTTTTTATGTAAATTTATAATTATCTTTTGAGTCCCTTGATAGTTTGTAGGATTTCAATAATGGTATGCGGAGTTTTATTAGGCATTTAGATTATGATTTCATCTAGGTTGATTTATGAAATTGTACTATTATGATTCTAAGGATATTTGGATTCATGTACTACTGCTTTTAATTTAGAAATCTTCTGATCATCTAATAACATTTTATCTTTAGCTGATAGCAAACTCATTACTATGAAGTCTAGCTGTTTGTTTGATGTTGTTTCAAATAAATATGATAATTAATTTTTAGTTAACATAAAAGGCTATAGTAATTTTGATAATTTTTTGCCCATTACAACAGAGGAACTAATGAGAGTGTGGGCTTAAAAAAATTCACGCCTCTGCCTCCGCACGCCTGTCGCTTTTTGCATTCGGAGGGGGGTTAACATATTAAGTTCTAAGGTAAATTTTGATAAGGCAGATTAAGTTTGAAATAAGATAGTACCCAAAAATTTTGCAAGGACTTTATGATCTGAGTTCTTATTTTCTATAGGTGCAAGCCCCTACAATTATTTACCCCTCCGGATAACAAGATGGAACTTTCAATTAATTCTAGTTGTTGATGAATAATCCATATTTGTTTATATGTGATATTCAGCATATAGTTGCGGCATTAGTTCTGTATTTGAAAATTTAATATTTAAAATTGGAAATTTCATCATCTTGCGCTTAAAGAAGATGGTCGGGGCAGTGATGATGAACCCAATCAAGATCTCATGGTTTTTTCATATCGGACCACTGCGGTCTCTGGTCTACTTAGTCAGAGGACGTAATCGACCCAACCTGATAGAAGGATCCTTGTTGGCAGGAATGGGTTGCTTTGTCCAAAGGTACCTTATAGACCTGGGGTGAATATTTTTCTATGGTGATAAATTTGAATCCACATTGGGTAATAGAGAGATTTGTGCCCTATCAATAATATCTACTTAATTATATATAAATAATTTGATTCCATTGAGGAGTATATGGGCTCTGGCCATGACCATAATTTAGTGGTGCCATTTGTTAGCAAACCATATTGTTCAGTGGGTCTCATTCATAACGTTTACTTGCGATGCCATTTGGCTAAAGCACTACCAATTAGAGGATACACATCACATCTTTATTATTAAGAATGAATCCTAATGATATTCATTACCAGACACCAGCTCTTTGCGATCTGAAGTGTATTTTCAAATTTATTCACCTCGACAAATTGTTGTCAATGGTGGATGGGTTTTGTTTTAAGTATTTTGGTGATTTTATTTTACTTTTAAATGTTTAGATTTTATCATTTTCTTAGTTTTGAATTTTATGGGTAATTGAATTGCATTTAAATATTTGAAATTAACCCCTCTTATTGAGATCTATGATCAATACAGCCATTATCGGAACATTTATGGGTTATTTCATATATGGATTAAACCCTACCGACTCTATTAATTTATTAACAAATGATCAATTTAGTTGTTGGCTTTATTCATTTATTTAGTGAATTTTCTTAATTGTAGGCTTTGAAGGACTAATATGAATTAATAAAACTAAATATCACAGTCAATGTCATGATCATATATTTGTTCATTTGGTCAAGTCGCATCGACTCCCATCTTATCAAGGTGAAGGATTGGACTTGAACTTTAAGTTCATTTCTTAACCCACACAGCATCCTCAAACGTCACCTATGTAAATATAACATGCTCATTGGGGCACATGTAGGTATTTATGGGGCATTTCTAATTATTCTCGGTTGAACTCTATTAACTCTGTCTAATTACTAATAGAGGATCGAGTTCATTATTAGCTTTGTATTTTTATTAGTGAATTTTAATGGTTATAGACCTAACATGAATGTATAAAATAAATATTTTAATTAATACTACAAATCAAATATCCCGACTGATGATGTTTGTTTATTGGGTAAAGTTGTATTGACTCCTATCTATCAAGGAGAAGGAATGGACTTGAAATTAAGTTTATTTCTTAACTTACACATCATCCTCAGACTTCACGTATATAACATACTTGTTAAGGCCCATGTGGGTAATTATGAGATACTTTTATAATTATCTCATGAATCTTGTTGACTCTCTCTAACTTCTAATAGAGGAAAGGTTTGTTGCCAATTTTTATTCTTTTATTTATTTGTTTGATGGTCCGAGCAGTGTCAGCTCTTATCTACCCACATAGGAGGATCAGGTACAAACTTGGGTTCAATATTTCACCCGTTTAGCATTCTTAGATATCACATGTGTACCTATAATACGCTCATCGGAGCCCATACAGGTATTTAGGGGACATTTTTGAAATATTTATGTCTTATGTTTGTTTATATGGATATTATTGATTTGATGGTGTAACGTCGTACTATGGGTCGCTCTTTACTTTTTATAGGTAGACTGTCACACACTAACAAATCTATTACTATTTTTTTTTTATACTACATTTTACTATAGCTTCCTTATATATTTCTTTTGGACGACATGTTGGATGTATGATGGATCTTTCATAAATGAATCGATATCTTGTAGGTGTCTTTACATTTGCTGTGGTCTTTAATCATTGCAGTACATCCTCTACTGTTTCCTATAAGAAGGTAGATGTATTCATTCATGGATTGGAGTTGACTACAAGAGATAATATATACTGAAGTTTCTATATAGAACAATAAGTGGCATGTAGTGCTTACATTTGTATTCGTAGAGGACTCACATATATTGCAAATCTTTATCATTACTTGCAAATAACATCCCCTATGAGTATCCATATGCATGGGAGATTCATCATATTTGTAGCATATATCCTATCATCACTTGTATGCAAAGTCAAAGAATTCATCTATTATTTTTCATTGACTACTGGTTGAGCTATATTCATTATTAACACCTTCATGCATAACAACAAATGAATCATCACATCCATCATATGTCAACTGCCACATTTTGATGGTGCTGATATTAATTGGTATTATTTTGCATTTACCGACATATGATACATCATATGTGCATATGTGTTCATGGGGATCTTGATGTTTACAACACTATATCATTGTTTCTTATATATAGACTGCAACAACGGTGGTTATTTATAAGCACTGCACTACAGTCATTGCAAGCCTTCTTACTTTTCACAAGGCCTTCAATGATAGAGTCTTTGAGTCACTTATCTTCATTTGTAGATTGATTAGTTGAGTGTCATGAGTCATCTTGGTTTCACTATTCATTGTACATGTGCACTTGAGATCTTGAACACCATTCGCACTTTTCTTTGTATAGTAATTTTTTATTATTTTGCAAATTACAATTTTTTTAAATTTTAAATATCAAATTTGATTCCATGTGCTTATTTAAGTTATGTTCTCTATTCTTAGTTCAAAATAAACTCCAAGTACAATCACCTATTTTAATTTTATTTAAGTTCAATTCCTCAACATTTGCTCTATATTTTGGCGGCCACCCCTATTTAGGAGAAATTTTAGGAGTTTGGGCTCCCTACCATGCTAAAGAAACATGAGCACGGTAGGTGTCCGGTGACATCGCAACCCTTAAAATTTTCAATCCCTTCACACTATGAGAGTGAGTATGGGTCTACAAGGTATTTATTTGAAATGAATAATTTTTCCCCCCACCACGCTACATAAGTGCTTAAGGGTACCTTGATGTTTCCCCACCACGCAATGAGATAGCATAAACGGACTACATGCCTCATTGTAAATGCCGTATAGGGTTCCCTTCAGCTACGCTAGAGAAAAGCACGTATAAGCATTTTTTTCGGTGCACTGCAAACATTAAATGTGGGATTTAAGTTTTAAAAGTTATACCTTCTTGAAGACAGGTATCGACGGCAATGAAGATGCAAAAATTTTTTTTTCTTTTTCCCTTTTCTTTTTTCTTATCATTTTATTTTTTTATTGAATTTTCATTCCACTCTTTTTTCTTTTCTCTCTTTTTTATCTTTTTTTAACACTCTTTTTTTGTTGTTGTTGTTTTCCTCTCTCTCTCTCTCTCTCTCTCTCTCTCTCTCTCTCTCTCTCTCTCTCTCTCTCTCTCTCTCTCTCTCTCTCTCTCTCTCTCTCTCACACACACACACACACACACACACACACACACACACACACACACACACACACACACACACATATATATATATATATATATAACATCAACGTCTCTATGCTCTGGTATTTGGGGCGATTCATAGGCGATTCTAGGGCTTCTCTTTGTGCAATCATTTGGGAGCTTCCTCCTCGATTTTTCTCAAGTTTTTCGTTATGTTTTTCATGTTGTTCATTCTTGCGATTTTAGTTTTTTTTTCCCGCTTTTCTTCCTGGGCTCTCCATGTGTTTTTTGTTTTGGGAAGTATGTGTTGGTCTGTAGCTTCCTCTTTTGCTTGGGTTTCTTCATGTGGTTTTCGCCTTTTGTGTTGCCTTTGGGTTTTTTGTTTTGATTAATCTCTCGATTTTCATAGTCTTGGGGGATGATGACCCGGTCCTCATCTTACCCTCTTGTGGCTTCTACTCTGAATGGTAAATCATGATCTTTCAAGGATGCGCTTGTTGGATCTTCTACCACTTCTCCCCCCTTACACTTTACTTAATCATCATTCAAGGGCTACCCAACTTTAATATTTGATGATTTTGTTGTGGCTCAGTTGGCCACCCCATTTGCGCATACTCTTTTGGGTAAGTTTGTTCTTAGGCATCCTAATCTTGACATTATTCACAAATGTTTTGTGAAGTTAAAGCTTTCTGGTTCTTTTTACATCGGACTACTTGATCCACGACATGTCGCACTTTAGTTGAGTAATGACTTGGATTATAGTCAAATTTTTTCAAGGATGTCATATTACATTCAAGCTTGCCAAATGAGGCTCCTTAAATAGGCACCCGACTTTGATGTCTGTGAGGAATCCCTGTCTCTTTCCCTATCCTGATGCTCCATTTTTTTAATGCTCATGTGCTATTTGGTATTGCTTCTATCCTTGGTAGACCTCTCCAAATGGATTAGGCTACGACATTGGTTTTAAGGCCGTTAGTGGCTCGTGTTTTGGTTCAGCTAGATATTCTAAAAAAACATCCTTCAAAAATATGGTTCAGCTTTGAGCTGAATGGTTATTTCCAAAAGTTTGAATTTGAAAATTATCCAATTTTCTGTCCTCATTATAAAATGCACGGCCATGGTTTGAGTGAATGCTTGAAGTTACATCCTCATCTTAAGAACCAAAAAGAAGTGGTTAGGTCTTCTAGAGTGCAAGTTGAAAATTCAAATGTTCCCATTAATGATTCTTCGAATAATAATGTGGTGGAAGGTGCTGGAGTTACTACTATGGGCAATGTTGTTATCAATTGCCAACCTAATCCTCTTCAGGTTTCCCGGTGGACCCATCTTCTTGTGGTAGGGAACTCCTTAGAACTGTGGTCCCCTCAATGGTTTCTATACATGTTCTGTCTGATGGGAAGGAACAAACTTTACCTAATATTACCAATAAATTAGTTGATCCATCTTCTTCTATTACTTATTCTGTTTCACAACAAACTTTGCCCCAAATAGTTGTTTCTGAGTTTAATAATGCATATCCTAATTCTATTCAATCTATGTCTGTGAATGTGCAGGTTAATGTTCTTACTAATGATACAACCGACCCTCCTCTACTGGAGGAAGATTTGACCCTGCAAGGGTATCCTCCTAATGTCCAATCTGAAGGTGCTAAGGAATGCTATGAAAGTATTGACAAGAACATTTCTACTTTGGAAGATGGTGTGTTTTATATAAAAGGTGAGAGGCCTCCTATGAGGCCTTTAGGTAATTTAAATGATAGTAAGCTTCTATTAACTGATCATTATCATTGTGATGTTTTTTTCTAACATGGAAGTGGATATTTTGGCTAAATGTTATGCTAGAGAAGATCATGATTTTAGCTTCTCTAAGGGTCATGGTAAGAGAGGTAGAAAACCTAAAAATGTTTTTTATAGTCTCCCAGAAATAATCGTTCGCATACTTCACATTAATTTGGTTTTTTATGTTTAACGCCATCATTTGAAATGTTAGGGGAGTTGGTTTACCTTTTTATAATTTTAGAGTTAAAAATTTATGTCGTATTCATAATGTGTCTATTCTTATTTTGCTTGAACCCTTTATTTCTATGGATAAATTACTGGGTACTGCTAAATATTTATGCGTCTTTTGTTATCATTGGTGACTTTACTCAAGTGTGGCCAGTAAACTTGGGTTTTCTGGAAAGATTATATTAGAATTGATATCATTGGTGACTTTACTCAAGTTCTACATTATAATATTTGAAAGTTCGAATTTCTAATGTTGTGTGTGTTTTGTTTATGTTGCTTCTTCTCGTTATACAAGAAGAATTTTGTGGGATCAAATCATGAATTTTCATAGTGTTTGCAACCTTCCTTTGCTTTTTGGTGGTGATTTTAACACTATTACGAACCCGACTAAGCGTATAGGGGGTTCTCTTTTTATATATGAGTCGATGGAGGATTTTAATGATATGATTATGATTTACAATCTTATTGATATTGGTTTTTCTGGTAATATTTTTACTTGGCATCGTGGGAATTTGGTGGCAAAGGTTGGATAGATTTGTTTTTAATAATGCATGGCCTAACTCTTTAAATTTGACTAAGGTTGACCACCTTAGCCATTCCCTCTCTGACCACTTCTATATTTTTATCAATATTAGGAATAGTAACAAGGGTTTTTCTTCTCAATTTAAATTTCAAAACATGTGGTTGCAACATAAGTCTTTTTTTGATGCCATCCATAATAATTGGCAAGCTCCGCTTTTCTCGAATGATTCTATTTCTGGCATAAATAGCTTTGGATCAAACTGAAAAGGCTTAAGCAAGTTTGAACTGGTGGAATCTGAAAGTGCTCTGATAGTACTTAAAAGTTTGATAGGGATGTTAAGCCCTAATGAACATGTCCCAAGGCTAACCAGGAGGGGGTGAATTGGTATTTTAAAAAGTCTTTAAGCAAAAGCACAAACATAAACCAAAACCAAGATTCACCACAGAAATCAATGTGTAGAAATTAAATGCGTAAGTAGTAATAAAAAACACATAAATATATAATTATTCATTCAACTTGACCTACGTCCACTCCCGGAGGTGCCCTCCGAGTATTGTACTAAAGTCAGTATCTTTAATTTTACCCCCATAGCAAGGTGGAGAAGCTTTTACAAACCTCCTTTCCGCCGACCTGGTGAGGCAAAGAACCCAACTCATATTGCTTCCTCTGGAAGTAGGCAGAGAACCCAACCCATTTTACTTCCTCCTGAAGCTGGCAGAGAACCTTGATCAGATGCTGAAGTAGACCTCTCTAGAACCCATAAGGAACTAGGGATGATGGCCAGAGAAGATGATGACGGATCCATGGTTGGAGCAACCTTTGTAAAACACCTCACAAACTCCCCCGAACAAGATCCTCTCTCTCTCTCTCTCTCTCTACCTTGCTCTCCCTCTCCTTTTGGCTCTCTTAGGTCAGAACAATAGAAAAAGATGATCTCTTGGGTAGAACAAGAGGTCTTAAATCGAAGAGCTTCAGAATAGCTCTTAATTTGTAACAAACAAACTTTACCGTCAAGGATGATATACATATCATCCAATATAATTAATAGAAAATTAGATCAATTAGTATGAGGATTTAGGATGATCAGAAGGTTTTTATTCATATCATCCAAGATGATAGGATATCATCCTTTATGATTAGTACAAGTCATTGAATAATGCCCAGAACATCGCCCTTAAAGGATGTCTAGATGATGAAAAATAACCTGAACGTCCAGTGTTACAAATCTATTTTCATGGCTTATGTTTTGATGATTGACAAACACTATTTCTCTTGGACTACTTGTTGCTTCTAACTTTTTCAGTAATCGAAGATCGGACGAACAGACGAAGCCAGTTCAGGATTGCATAGGTTTAGGGTTGAGTAAGTCTGTACTTTTGTTTTTCCCTTCTTGAGTCTACTTGTAATGGTCAAAGAGACTGATGCTAATTAACCCTACACACACATACTTGAGAGACTTAGAATTTCTATTTTTACTCATATCGGCCAGGACGATTTTTACATCGTCCTGGATGATCAGGATAAAAACCAAAAGTCTAAATAAGGATTCTTAATTAAGGCAGCCGTCATTAACATATCGGCCTGAACGATATGTGTATCGGCCAGAACGATAAGCTCAAAATAAAATGAAGTTGCCGCCATAGACAATTAGGGTATACTGTATTTTTAAATTATCGGCCAGGACGATCATTGATCGGCCTAGATGAAATTCTCAAATTATTCCTTAATTGATCAGAAAATCAAGAAGTAATTAAGGATGATTGATACAATCATATCGTCCTGGACGATCGCAGGATCAGCCAGGACGATCCATTCAAAAACCTTAAGTTACTTCAAGACGATAAATATCAGCCAACTCGTATTCAAGGCGATGCTCTGGACGATTTTCCTCTGATTTGAACTGATCAGTCGGGACGATCGTGAGATTGGCCTGGACGATCAAGCCAATTTTCAATCATCCAATTTTGCATCCAGGGCGATGCTCTGGCCGATCTTCTGAGTTTTGTACTGATCAGCCAGGCCGATGTCCATATCGGCCTAGACGATATTGTCGGCAACTTGCAATTAATGAGCTCCTTTGAAGCTCTTCTATTTAAGAAATCTTGTTCAATGTTTTGGAAGACCTTTGGCTGCTGCCTTGACCTGAGAAGGCCTTGAGGAGAGAAAGAGAGAGAGGGAGAGAGAGAGGATCTTTTGAGGGGGAGCTTGTGAGGAGATTTATAAGGGTTTCTTCAAGGATCGCTCTGCTTGTTCTTCGTCTAGAGTTTCTCATTTGTGGAAGGGTGGGTAGAGGTAAGGAGTTAGCTTTTGGTTGTGATTCTCTGCCAGCTTCAGGAGGAAGAAAAAGGAGGTAGGTTCTCTGCCTTGTCGGGGTGGCAAAAAGGAGGTACTTTGTAAAGGCTTCTCCGCCTAGCTGTGGGGGCTAAAGGAGAGTCACGTTTGTAGTGCAATACTCAGAGGAGTGGACGTAGGTTGAGTTGACCGAACCACTATAAATTTATGTGTTATTGCTTTCTTTCTTCCACACTTTATTTCCGCATTTATTTTTTTGGTGTGATTTTAGTTTATGTGATTTTTATTCTTTGTGAAAAGAAATTTTTAAAATACCAATTCACCCCCCCCCCTCCCGTCTTGGTTAACTTGGGCCAGTTCTATAGGGCTTAACATCCCTAACGAATTTTCAAGTGGTATCAGAGCACTCTCTAGTATCATCTGAGCACTTTCAAGTGGTATCAGAGCGGGATTCAAAAATTGAAGTTTGAAAACTTTTTGAATTTGATCCATGGCTAACCTTGGGAATAGTAACACTACGGAAGGGTATTCCATTACCCGACCTCCCCTGTTCGATAACCTATCTTTTGAATTTTGAAAAACTCGCATGTCAACATTTTTACAATCTACTGTTTATCCCATGTGGATGCTTATCAAAGAAGGTTATTCTCCACCTTCTCGTAAAATTAATGGTGTTAAAACTGAAGTTGCTTTTACTGAATGGACTTTTAATGAACGAGATTTAGCTCAATTGAATGCAAAATGTTTGAATTGCTTTTTCTGTGCTTTAAAATCTGAGGATTACATGCGTGTCTCCACTTGCAAAACTGGTAAAGAGATTTGAGATAAATTATGCATCACCTATAAAGGTACTAATGAGGTTAAACAATCCTGTTTGAACATTCTCTTGCATGACTATGAACTTTTTCATATGAAACCTCATGAATCAATTTCTGACATGTACACAAGGTTTACTCAGATAGTTACTTCACTGCATGCACTAGGAAAAGAACTTTCAAACTATGAAAAAATTAACATGATTTTGAGATTTTTGCCTTCGTCGTATGATGCTAAAATGAATGCAATCACTGAATCTAAGGATTTGAACACTTATTCTATTGATAACTTATTTGGCTCACTCATTGCTTACGAGCAAGGGGTGAATCAAAGAAATCTTGATGCATGTGAGAAGAAGAAGGAGAAAACAGTTGCATTAAGGGCGCACAAATCAGATTATGAATCTTCCGAGTCTGAAAGCGATGATGTTGCCTTCATCACAAGGCAATTCAAAAGCTTTCTAAGGAAGAAATAAAAGCATCATCAAAATTGGAGAAAAGGTAAGGATCATAAACATGTTAAAGAATCTTCTGATATTGTTTGCTATAATTGTAGGAAACCAGGACATGTGAGAACATATTATCCGACACTTCAAGATAACACAAGAAAGGAAAAGATTGAGGAGAAACCTAAATTCAACAAGGACAAGAAGAGAATCCAAAAGGCTTTCTGGGCGAAATCTGGTACTGACTCCTTTGAGACTGAACCAGAGAAAGAGACTACAAACTTGTGTTTAATAGGAGAAGATCAAAGTGATGAGGAAGAGGTATGTAAACCAACCTATGATGAACTATTTGAGATTTATGAGAAAATACATGCATCATACAAAAAACTCAAGAAAACTCATGCTAGCCTAAAATTAGAGCTTTTAAATTTACAAAAAGAGCATGAAGTTTTTCTCAAAGATCATGCAACTATTGATTCAAATTACATGGCTCTTCTTGATAAATTTGATGATTTAAACAAAAAATATTTGGAATTAATTGATCAAAATAATGCATTAAAAGTTTCACACACCTCACTTAAATCTGATCTTAAAAAATCTAAAGAGATTGAGAAAAAGTTGAGGATATATAATGATACATTAAAAAGAACTAACTTGAGGATTCAAAATGATTTTGATACATGTAAGAAAAATTAGATGACATATACTTTTGATTCTAAGCTAGAACCTAGGAAGAGGCATTATAACTCAAATCATTTAAGAAATCCTTTTCCTGGAGTTAGATGTTTTTCATGTGGCATGCTAGGACACATCTCACGCACTTGCACCATTCACCGTAGTACACATTGGGTGTGGAGACCTAAGATGCATGATTCACAACTTACCATACCTACATTGCATTCTACTTTTCCTAAGAAGGGGCCCAAAAATTGTTTGGGTTCCTAAATCTGACTGTTGTTAAGTTTTGCAGGAGTGCTCTCACCAAAGACCTTATGGGAGCATGGGATAACTAGGCATATGAAGGCTCGCAGCTCATACATGCTCAAACCTGCTGCTTCAATAATTCCTTGAAATGTGTTTTATTTCAGTGTGTTTTATCTCTGCTTTGTTTGTGTTTTTTTTTTATGTGTTTTGTTTTCACTTTGCTTTCTAATTGGCTTTCCATATGTTAAATCTTTTCAATATTTTTTAGATTTTGCAGTTTTGAGGATTGTGTTTAGCTTTTCTAAAATTTGTTATAGTAAGAAACATTGTTGATGGATTCCCTCCTTCTGACCTTTTTTATTGGTATGACTTTCTTCTCTAAATAAAAGCCTAAGTCACTTTAGCCAATGGTTTTTAAAACTAAGATTCTTTTTATCTTTCTACAAAAAATATATCTTATGCATAATATCCAAAGTTCTTATATATCTCTCAAGTTATTTGAGATCTTGCCCTTTCACTGATCATATGATTCTTTAGTTTTGTTTTGTGGGTTATTCTTTTTTATGTTAGAGAGAGAGCTTCTATTCTTTAATATTTGGAGGATATACGCACAACTAAGCTTCTTTTAAGAGTTTGCAAAAGAGCTTTTAGCTTGCAAAAATTAAAAAGGAAAGAGGCCAATGACGCCAAATGAAAAAGAAAAATATATACACAAATGTGTATCAAGATGCTCAAAGAGACAAATCAAAGATACAAGAGGCATAAAATAAGCCCACTTAAAGGCAAGCTATCATCTCTTTTTAAAACTTTTAAAACTTAGAAGAACTTATGGGTTATATGAGATTTTTCAAAGACTTGATTTCATGTTTCAAGATTGAGAAAAATTGCTTTAATTTATTATTTATGAGATTCTTTTTTTTTTGTAAACAAGTTTTGATTGAATCTTCTTTTTTGCCCGATTAGGTTTATTCTGAGTTAAGCCCTTTTGTTTTCAAAAGAAAATTTGTACCAAAAAGAACGTCTGATCTAGGGTTAATAGAATCAGATATTTTACCTTTGTTTGATTGGGATTGGCTAAACTCCTTGATCTTGTGGAACTCTAAAATTTAAAACTTCTCATATGATACCTCCATAAAATAAAAAAAAATATAAAAAAAAAAATTTAGAAAAATTAAAATTCAAAAATATTTGGTTTTTTTTCCTCGTTGTGTTTTTGCTTTCTTTTACTATTTTTTTTGTCTGTTTTTCTTTTGTTTTATTTTTTTGAGGGCCTTGATCATCACCGTCTTTTCTTTGGTTTCATTTTCTAGTCACATCGTCCTGACCGATACTTTTATCGTCTTGAATAATAGGACAAAATCTCTTTAAATTCCATCTGCTGGTTTATTCTGTGCTTGCTGTAAGTCATCATCCTGGACGATACCATATCATCCTGGACGATCTGTTCAAACTCTGTTGCAATCATGATGATACTCCTGGCCGATAGAATATTTCATCTGGCCAATGCATTTTATGTGCATCATCCTGGCCGATACACTGGATCGTCCTGGACGATCCACGTGTCAGCATGTTCAAATCTTTAAAATCGGCCCCGGACGATCCATTATTAGACAATTGTCCTGGCCGATCCATTGATCGTCCTGGACGATACACGTGGTACAGATTTAAAACGTTTTAACTTAGGCCGGTATGATCAATTATTATGCATCGTTCTGAATGATACACCTAATCGGCCCGGATGATCTGCTTCTCACTAGCAGCTGCAGCATGACCAGGACATCGCGTGGTTCAATGCTTAGTTCACCACACTTGCCAGCTACTTTCAGCAGCCACCTCCACCACCTCCATTAGATGATCAGGATCCCTCGTTTTTTTAGTCTGTGTTTTCTGTTGTTTGTTTCCTATTTTAAGTAGTTTGCTTTTTAGTTTTTTTTATCTCTGTTGTGGTGTTGTCTTTTGTGTATCTGGGCCCTCTTTTTGTGATGATAAAAGGGGGAGTAGGGTGTGGTAGGAAAAGTTGTTGGGTTTGTAATAGGGTGTGGTAGGAAAGTTTGTTGGGTTTGTAATAGGGTGTGGTAGGAATAGTTATTGGGTTTATAACTTTAAAATTCTAATGAACTTTTTTTTTTTGAAATTTTCCTACTTGTGTTTGCCATCATAAAAAAGGGGGAGATTGTTACAAATCTATTTTCATGGCTTATGTTTTGATGATTGACAAACACTATTTCTCTTGGAATACTTGTTGCTTCTAACTTTTTTAGGAATCGAAGATCGGACAAAAAGACGAAGCCAGTTCAGGATTGCGTAGGTTTAGGGTTGAGTCAGTCTGTACTTTTGTTTTTCACTTCTTGAGTATACTTGTAATGGTCAAAGAGACTGATGCTAAGTAACCCTACACACACACACACTTGAGAGACTTAGAATTTTTGTTTTTACTCATATCATCCAGGATGATTTTTATATCGTCCAGGACAATCAGGCTTAAAACAGAAAGTCTAAATAAGGATTCTTAATTAAGGCAGCCGTTATTAACATATCAGCCCGAACGATATGTGTATCGGCCCGGACGATAAGCTCAAAACAGAAATAAGTTGCTGTCATAAACAATCAAAGTCTACTATATTTTTAAATTATCGGCCAAGACGATCATTGATCGGCCTGGACGAAATTCTCAAATTATGCCTTAATTGATTAGGAAATCAAGGGAATAATTAAGGATGATTGATACGATCATATCGACCTGTACAATCGCAGGATCGGCCAGGATGATCCATTCAAAAATCTTAAGTTACTTCAGGATGATAAATATTGGCCATCTCGTATTCAGGGCGATGCTCTAGACGATTTTCTTCTGATTTGACTTGATTAGCCGGGACGATTGTGAGATCGGCCTAGACAATCAAGCCAATTTTCAATCGTACAGTTTTGCATCCAGGGTGATGCTCTGGCCGATCTTCTAAGTTTTGTACTGATCGGCCAGGCCGATGTCCATATCGGCCTGGATGATATTGTCAGCAACTTGCAATTAATGAGCTCCTTTGAAGCTCTTCTATTTAAGAACTCTTGTTCAATATTTTGGAAGACCTTTGGCTACAGCCTTGACCTGAGAAGGCCTTGAGGAGAGAAAGAGAGAGAGAGAGAGAGAGAGAGAGAGAGAGAGAGAGAGAGAGAGAGAGAGAGAGAGAGAGAGAGAGGATCTTGTGTGGGGGAGCTTGTGAGGGGATTCACGAGGGTTGCTTCAAGGATCGCTCTGCTTGTTCTTCATCTAGAGTTTCTTGTCCGTGGAAGGGTCGGTAGAAGTAAGGAGTTAGCTTTTGGTTGTGTTCTCTTGTAGCTTCAAGAGGAAATAAAAGAAGGTAGGTTCTCTGCCTTATCGGGATGGCAAAAAGGAGGTGCTTTGTAAAGGCTTCTCCGCCTAGCCGTGGGGGCTAAAGGATAGTCACGTTTGTAGTGCAATACTCAGAGGGCGCCTCCGGGGAGTGGACGTAGGTCGAGTTGATCGAACCACTATAAATTTATGTGTTCTTATTTTCTTGCTTCCGCACTTTTATTTCCGTATTTATTTTTGTGGTGTGATTTTAGTTTATGTGATTTTTATTCTTTGTGAAAAGAATTTTTTAAAATACCAGTTTACCCCCCTCTTGGTTAGCTTGGGCCAGTTCTATAAGGATTAACATCCCTAATGAACTTTCAAGTGGTATCAGAGCACTCTCTAGTGTCATCTGAGCACTTTCATCTAGGCCGATCTCGTGATTGTCCTGGATGATTAGTTCATATCAATGCATATCTTCCAGAGCATCGCCCTAAAGAGAAGCTGGCAGATGTTTGATTATACAGGAATAATTGAGGTTTTTGAACTGATCGTCCCAACCGATCATATGATAGTCAGGGATGATATAATTGAGCAATCAAACCTTAATTGCTTTACTTAATTATCAGATAAATTTAGGTATAATTGTAGCATCATCTAGGACGATGACCTGAATGATGTTCAAAAATAAAAACTACCTAAATATATCTGGCAGCTAATTCTTTCTAATTTGAGCATATCATCCCAGCCGATATGAATATCATCCAGGATGATGCTCTTAATGATAGTTGCCTTAACTATGATGCCCTAATTAGGGTTATATTTTTAACTGATCATTCAGGATAATTTTTGGATCATCCCAGATGATGTGATCAAAAACAAATAAATCTTGAAATAGTTAGAAATTTTCCCTCAAGTGTGTGTGTGCAAAGTTACTTAGCATCACGAACCACATCATTTACATTTGACTCAAGAAATGGTAAAAGATTATAAACTAACTCAGACTTAGTCTACCCAAGCTTGAGCTGGTTTAAATTGCAGTTTTATCTTGTGGACCTGAAATGTTAGTATGCAAGGTAGTCGTAGAGAAATAGAAGTATTTGCTATCATCAAAATTTTATTTCATGAAATCAGATTCGCAATAGAATCATCATGTTTTTAAGGACATTTTTCTAATATTTTACTTATTGAAGAAAGTGTTAACACATTTGAGAATCTTTATTAGTTGGACCCCTCTGAACCAAGCCTTTATCTTTTGTATGAGGCTAAAGTGGATCTTAGTAAGCTTCAAGTTTAGGAAGAAATATTTTGGAAATAGAAAGTTGCTATCAAACATTTGGCAGAAGGTGATAATAACACTAAATAATTTCATGCTTTGGAGAATAAGAAAAGTGCTATTAACTGCATCCATAAAATTTCTCATGAGGATGGCTCAGTTATTGAGAATAGTGAGGAGATTACTAATCTAGCCGTTAATTTATTTCAACATCACCTTAATAAATCTTTTAATCTGGCTTCTATTATTTACCCTTATATTATTCTTAATATTGTTTCTGAATAGGATAATGGTGGTTTATCTAAGCTTCCCCTTTTTCCTGAGATTTAAGAGACTTTATTTAGTATGAATGCAGATTCTATGGCTGGTTCGGATGGCTTTACTACTAAGTTCTTCTAGAAATTGTGGCCTATTATTTGTAATGATATTTTTTCCACTATCATTGATTTCTTTAATGGCTCTCCGATTCCTCCACTTTTTTTTCTACTTCTATTGTCCTTATCGCCAAGAATAATGTTGTAAATTCTTGGAATGATTTTAGACCTATTAGTTTGTGTACTATTTTTTATAAACTAAATTTCTAAAATCTTGATGAACTGGTTAACTGTTTTATTGCCTAAGCTTATATCTCCCTTTCAAATGGGATTTGTCAAAGGCTGTGCCATTGCTGACAATATCTTATTGGTCCAAAAATTTTGTCAAGACTTGGATGTCAAGGTAAGAAGAGGTAATATAATTATGAAATTGGATATTGTTAATGCTTATAATAATATTAAGTAGAGTTTTATTTATAATATTTTAAGCTTATTTGGGTTTGATAATAATTTGATCAATCTTATCAAGTCTTGTATTGAAAGTCCTGTAGAGTCTAGTAAATAGGTTGTTAGACCTGAGTTAATTTCCTAAGGCTACCAAGAGGGGGGGGGTGAATTGGTATTTTAAAAATTTAAACCCTCTTTGATAAAGTGTTGAACCGAAATGAAAATTTTATTAATTTTTAATAGAAATCATTTTTCAACCACAGAGTTTTTTAAACCAAAAATAAATGCGGAAAAGTAAAAACAATAAGGTAAATGACACCAGATTTATAGTGGTTCGGTCTAAACCAGACCTACATCCACTCCCCAGATGCACCCTCTGAGTATTGCACTAATACCAATAGTGACTCTCCTTTTGCTCCCACACCAAGGCAGAGAAGCCTTTATAAAACACTCTTTTCACCACTACCCGGTGCGGTAGAGAACCGTCGTCCTTTTACACAATCCCTAGTGTTGGCAGAGAACCGTCCGTCCTTTCACACTCTCCTAGTATGGGCAGAGAACCCTTCATCCTTTCACACTCTCCTAGTGTGGGCAGAGAACCCTTCGGCTGTTCACACTCTCCAAGTGTCGGCAGCGAACCGGATCTCCTTGACAGATCTTCTCACAAGAAAGCTAGAAGGAAGAAAGAAAAGAGTGAAGTAATCTCAATTCACAAGTAGAGAAGTAATCTCAATTCACAAGTAGAGATTCTTACCTTTAAACTTCAAGTGAAGCCTTCACGCTCCATTGGTAGGAATCTTCCTTTGAATGCACTCTTACACTCTCTCCTTGGCTATTCTCTTAAGAGGCACGAAGATCAAATGACAAAAAGATTGAGTGGCAGTCTAATTTGGACTATATATACAAAAGACAAGAAAAACAGCCCAAAAAATGCAAATTTTCAATTCTGTACGCAGTTGATCATCCCGTACGATCGTGGATCGTCCTGGACGATATTACTTAAAAGCCTTGAAACGAACCTATTTGTATATGTGTACAAAATGTTTTCATACAAGCGGATCATCCCGTACGAACAAAGTTTGTCCGGTACGAACGGTTATTATAAGGTCGGTTCCAAAAAATTGCAGAAAAACCGTTCTAAGTCAGTTTGATTTGTCTGGACAAAATTTTTACAGAGACCATATTTGTCTGGACGATATTTAATTTCGTCTAGACGAAATTTTTACAGAGAGCCGATCGTTTTGGCCGATATTTAATTTCGTCTTGACGAAAATTTTACAGAGAACCGATCGTCCTGGACGATATTTAATTTCGTCCTAACGAAAATCTTACAGAGAGTCGATCATCCTGGACAATATTTAATTTCGTCCTGGACGAATAGGACTTCGAAAGTTTTTATGTCTAGTTCCTATTCGTTCCATATGATCTTAATAGGAGATAACTGTCTGATCGTCCCGTACGAACTAATATCATCCCATACGATCAGTATAAATTTTATATGATCTCCTTATGTGTGTGTGCATGTTTTTATTCACTCAATTACAATCACTCCCTTTCAAGTTTATTTAAAAGAAAAATACAAGCTTCAAATTCACAAAGTATCTCATGCTGAATTTAGATTTGAAGTCTTCGTAGTCTGGAGTTAAATTTTCCTGAAATGTTAGTACACACAAGAGCAAATACAAATCTTCTAAAATTATTAGGAGATAACTACACATTTGAACAATAATGTTTGGAATCATCAAAACTATACAAGTCGCAAAAATGTAAAGCATGGAAATAGCTACTATCTTAACAAGTCCTTTTTTCGTCATTATTGTGATTGGTAAGAGACATGGTTTCTTTAAACCTCTCATGGTCTGAGGCAAGGTGATCCCATTTCTCCTGCAATATTTATTATTGCTGCCGATTATCTCTCTAGGGGGCTTGGAGATCATTTTTTTAAATGTCCTAGTCTTTACTTCAGAACTTTAGGTAGTATTAAAATTTCTCACTTATGTTTTGCTGACAAATTCAGTTTGTTTTTAAATGCTTCAATGAATAGGATTGATAAAAAATTTTGTTTTTTTTTTTATCAATTTGAATTGGTTAGTGGTTTATCTTTTAATAAGTATAAGTGCTGTTTTATTGTTGCTAAAAGTTTTTTCCCGATCGAGTTATGGATATTAAGAATCTCTATGGTTTTACTTAAGGTGTTTTGCCTTTAAAATATCTGGATATTCCTCTCTTTAAGGTTAGAAAGAAGTTCTTTCTTTTTGATGATTTAATTTCTATGGTTCAGAACAGATTGTCTTCATGGGATTCTAATTTCTTAAGCTTTGGTGGTCGTATTAATCTTATTAAAAGTGTTCTTTGTTCTATTCTGTCCTATAATTTTCAAACTCTTTTTCCTACTAAGATTGTGTGCCTTAGAATTTATAGAATTCTTAATAAATTTTTTAGAAAAGGTACTGGGAATAATTCTAAGATTCATTGGACATCTTGGGGTAAATGTTGTGGTACTCTGTAAGAAGGGGCTTTAGAGTGTAAAATTATGTTTGATCTAGCTATTGTTTTTTCTTTCAAACTGTAATATAAGCTTAGGTCTAATATGAGTCTTTGGGCCAATTTTATGATGGTCAAGTATTGTGGGGGGAGACACCCTTCCATGTGTAGTTTTTCTAAATGCCACTCTAAGGTTTGGCATCGCCTCTGTTTGGTTAAATGGATGGTGGAGCCTTCTTTAGTTTGGGGTCTTGGTAATGGAAATATTTTCTTTTGGCAAGATCATTGGGTGAATGGACAGCCGATAGATTCTTTATTAAGCACTTTTTTCTATTGTAACGTCAAGGTTAACTAATTATTTTCAAATAATGGTTGGGATTTGGATAAGCTTTCTGTTGTTCTCCCTAACTTCATTATTCTGCTTGTTTTAAAGATTCCACTCAATAGTAAATCTAAGGATGTGTTGCTTTCTACTTTTACTAATGATGGTTTGTTTAGAATTAAGGATGCTTGGCATTCTTTTACAACTAAAAATGAGACTTCTAAGCTTTTTAAATTTATTTGGCACAAAAGTATTCCCTATACGATTTTGATTTTTATTTAGAGTGTTCTCCACAAGTTTATTCCTACTAATGACAGGTTGAAGAAAAGAGGTTTTATCTTTCCCTCTAAATACCAATGTTATTTTCATGATGACAATATGCATCACATTTTCATTTAAGGTCCCATTGCTGTTAAGGTTTGGTCCTTTTTTGAGGACTTATTTAATCTTAACTTTTATAATACTAATAGTTCTAATTACAATTTGCTTGATTTTTGGTTTGTTAGGTCTAATGGCCATGTTAGAAATGTTATTCCCACTCTTATTCTTTGATTCCTTTGGTAGGAGAGAAATGATTCTTGTTTCAATGGGGTTATTATGAATCATCAGAGAATCATCCATAAAGTTAAGGATAATGTGGCTGCCCTTTATTCTGCCAATTTACTCTCGGTTAAGAATTTTAAAAACTTTCTTTTTACTCTTACTTCTTTTGGTATTAACTTGGATGTGGATAAGTACCAAATCACCACGAGGTGCATTAATTGGTCTAAGCCTTATCCTAACTCTTTTAAGTTGAATGTAACTAGTGATAATGTGGATAATATCGTTGGTTGTGGTGGTCTCATTAAAGATCATAATGGTACTCTTGTTTTGGGTTTTGATGCGCCACATAACTAGGGTGATATTAAGTGTGCTTTTTTCTCTAATGTGCTTCATGGGTTAAATCTTTATGCTAGTCTTTCTCTTAGTAATACTGTTTTGGAGGTTGTCCCTCATTTTGATTTAAATTTTATTCTAGACAAAGATGATAGTACTTGTTTCTCTACCCTGTTCTATATTCAGAGAAACATTAGGGAAATTTTGGTCTCTCTAAATTGCTCCTTCTCTATCATTTTAGATTAGGGGAATGCGTTTGCTCAGACTTTGGCTGCTTTGGGGTGTAACTATAATAGTATGACTGAGCTTTCTCTTGCTCAATAGCCTATTTCTATGTAAGGTTTTTTTATATTGGATCAAATCGGGTTATCTTATGTTAAGCTTTAATTTTGATGCTTTTGTGCTGTTAGGGTGGTTGTGTGTCTCCCCTCTTCTTTGGGGTGTCATTGCAGCCTTTTTTAGCTTTTCTCATGGTGAGGCTGCTCTCTTTTACTGGTTGAGGGGTTATCCTTTATGGTTCGATTTGAATACTCTTGTGGCCTCTAGGCCCTCTTTAGGTTTTTTTTTTATGATTCATCTGGTTTTCTGCTGCATCGACTTCTTGCTGAGTCTTCTCTAGTGACCGCTCTCTAAATCTATATCTTCCTACTATGTTTTTTTTTTTTATCTATTAAACTTCCTGGTTTTTTGGAGGATTGTGATCAAGCTGATGCAGGATTATTCCATGATTTTTTATGACCTGAGGTGCTAGTTGTGGTTTTTCTCGATTTGTAGGGGCGTTATTTGGTTATTCTCGGTTTGGAGGGGTGTTATTGGTGACTGCCTCTCTTTTGGAATAAGGATTCTTGTAGTTTTTTACAATTCATGCCTGCAATTTTTTTCTAATCTGGATTTGTCTTGTTGATAACTGTTTTCTTTTCGCTTTGTGTTGGCATTTGTTCAATCGCTGGTTCTTAGTTCCTTGCTTTCAGGTTGACCCCTGTTCAATTTGTATGGTGGTGGCCGGGCTTTTCCTTCTCAATTTTAATGGCTTTAGTCTAGTCAACTTTGCTAGTTGTGCTTGTTTTATTATGGTGTATGTGGGTTACTACTATAAGTGCTATTAGTGCCTATATCTTTTTAATGAGTGGGGTTGGCTTAATCTTTTCTATAAACTGGATATGTTATTGTCAGTTGCTGGGAGCCTCATGGTTGTTGTTGATTTCAGCATTTTACATTTGTTTTTTTGTAGTTGGAGCTTTCTTCTAGGGGGTGGTTGGTTTTTCTTTGCTTTGTCTCTTGGTTTGTGCCTGCTCGCCTCTCGGGTTGGTGTTATACTATTATTCAGTGGACGAGATATGACTTCTGCTTTGTTGTCTATATATATTAATTAATAATAATAGGTATATCTCACTTGGTCTTGCAGGATTTTGTTTTTGCAGGTATCAAGGCTGATAGGAATTTTGATGGGAAGCAAATCGCTCAAGTTCATTATTTTTTCTTCCCTCTTTTTGGGTGCTTCCTCTTGCGCACTTTAGGATGTATCTAGGATTACTTGTACTTTTGTGTAGTAGGGACCTTTTGCTCGTAGGTTTTTTTTTTTATTTCATTTTTGTAGCTCTTTTGAGAGGTAGAGGGCGCAAGGTCACTTTAAGGACTTAGTAACTTTTTTCTTATATCAACGCGTAGGCCCCTCTGTGGGTTGAAAGTTCGATGGGGATGTTAAGCCCTATGAACTTAGTCCCAATCTAACCAAGAGGGGGGGTGAATTGGTATTTTAAAAACTTCTTTTAATAGAGAAAGAAAATTGCATAAAACCAAATCACACCACAAGCATAAATGCGGAATTAAAATGTGCGGAAGCAAGAAAAGAAACACAGAAATTTATAGTGGTTCGGTCGACTCGACCTACGTCCACTCCTTGGAGGCACCCTCCAAGTATTGCACTACAAAACGTGACTCTCTTTTAGCCCCCACGGCTAGGCGGAGAAACCCTCACAAGAACCTCCTTTTTGCCACCCCGGCAAGGCAGAGAACCTATCTTCTTTTGCTTCCTCCTGAAGTTGGCAGAGAACTAAAACCAAAAGCAAAACTCCTTACCTCTACTGACCCTTCCACGGACGAGAAACTCTAGACGAAGACGACGCAGAGAGATCCTTGAAGCAACCCTTGTGAATCCCCTCACAAGCTCCCCCTCACAAGATCCTTTCTCTCTCTCTTCTCTCTCTTTCTCTCCTCAAGGTCTTCTCAGGTCAAGGCAGTAGCCAAAGGTTTTTTAAAAACGTTGAACAAGAGCTCTTAAATAGAAGAGCTTCAAAAGAGCTCATTAATTGCAAGTTGCCGACAATATCGTCCATGCCGATATAGACATTAGCCTAGCCGATCAGTACAAATCAATGATGATCGGCCAGAGCATCGCCCTGGATGGAAAATAGGACGATTGAAAATTGTCTTGATCGTCCTGGCCAATCACACGATCGTCCTGGCCAATCAGTTCAAATCAGAGGAAAATCGTCCTAACAATAGCCCTGGATACGAGCTGGCCGATATTGATCGTCCTGAAGTAACTTAAGGTTTTTGACTGGATCGTCCCGGCCGATCCTGCGATTGTCCAGGACGATCTGATCGTATCAATCATCCTTAATTACTCCCTTGATTTCCTGAATATTTATGGCATAATTTGTGAATTTTGTCCAGGACGATCATAGGATCGTCCTGGCCGATAATTTAAAAATACAGTATACCATACTTGACTATGGCAGCTACTTCTTTCTGTTTTGAGCTTATCGTCCTGGCCGATACACGTATCGTCCAGGACGATCTATTAATGTCGGCTGCCTTAATTAAGAATCCTTAATTAGACTTTCTATTTTAAGCTGATCGTCCAGGCCGATCCAAGAAATCGTCCTGACCGATATGAGTAAAAATAGAAATTCTAAGTCTCTCAAGTGTGTGTGTGAAGGGTTACATAGCATCAGTCTCTTTGACTATTACAAGTGGACTCAAAAGGTAAAAAAACAAATGTACAGACTGACTCAATCCTAAACCTACGCATTCCTGAACTTGGCTCCTTTTTGATCGTCCGATCTTTGATTCCTGAAAAGTTAGAAGCAACAAGCTGTCCAAGAGAAACAGTGTTTGTCAATCATCAAAACATAAGATATGAAAAATAGATTTGCAACAATCTCCCCCTTTTTGATAATGGAAAAATACTACAAAAAAGAGTTAATAGCAAAAATTCAGGATTGATGAAAAAAGATCCTCATAAACTTCTCCCCCTTTTGACATATCAAAAAGGAAGGTACAAGAAAGCACAGCAAAAGAGATTCCTATTTTTTTTTTTCAAGGCACGTCAATGATATAGTATTCCATGTGATTGATTTAAAAAGCTGTGAGTTAACGAGTTACCAATCTCATTTAATCCATAGAATAGTAGAATATCTGTTCATGGTTTACCCTTAGCCCAAAAACGTTTTCTTAGGGTAGAATCGTCTTTTGAAATCAATGACCTAACTCAAATAATTGATTGGATATGAGAAAAAGAATCTACCCACCACTTGTCGTAAGAAAAATATCTTCATAATGAGGTAGATTTGTCACAATAGAACGATAATCGAGATCAAGCCTTTTGAGAACCAAAACTTCTAAGTTCTAAAAGATATAAAAAGAGGAAGTAGCTTGCTTTTGAGTTGGCTCATTTTATGCCTCTTGTCAATGTTGTGGCGCTTTGCGCATCTTCTTATAGATTTTTTCAATTTTTGGCGTCTTTGCGTTTCTTTTGTTGGCATCATTGGCCAAATTTTTTTTATTTTGCAAGCTAGATTCCCTTTTATAATCCTTTAAAAAACTTAGTTGTGAATATATCTTCTCAGATATTAGAGAATAGGAGCTCTCTCTCTAACATAGGGAAGAATTACCACAAGTAGGATTAATAATCGAAGACAAGAGTAACGAGGGATCTTGATGTGATAAAAAAACATTTAATCATTGTAAATACAAGATAGATTTGCTTAAGCAAGCTTAAGAAAAAATCTTAGTTTCATAAACAATCTCTTGATTTGAGATAGACTTTTGATTAAAAAAAAAAACTATGCCACTAATTCTAAGTTAGGGAAAGAGACACAATCACAAAATATTCATACTATCTAAGTGATTAAGTAGATGAAAACATATTAACTACAGATTGTTAAAAACAAGAACAAGAAATATAATATCATATCAGCGATGATCTAAAAATAAAGCATACGAAAAAGAAAAAAAAGAAAGCAAAAAAGTAAAAGAAAACTTAGTTAAAAGGTTTCATGCATTTATGTCAATCACACCCAATCTGGTCCTTAAAGAACTGAAAGTGTCGAAGGCCAGTGGTTTAGTAAAGATGTCTGCCAGTTGGTTTTCAGTTGTCACATGGTGTAACTCAATGTCTCCCTTAGTCACATGATCTCTAATAAAGTGATGCCTAATGTCAATGTGTTTAGTTCTTGAATGTTGAATAGGATTTTTAGAGATGCATATGACACTAGTGTTGTCACAAAAGATTGAGATGGTGCTTACATGTAATCCTAGATCCAATACCTATTATTTCAACCAAAGAACTTGGGCCACACAACTTCCAAGAGCAATATATTCAGCTTCAGCAGTGGAAAGTGCAACAGAATTTTGCTTCCTACTAGACCAAGAGACCAAAGATTGTCCAATGAATTGATAAGTTTCAGAGGTGCTCTTTTTATCCACCTTGCATCCTGTAAAATCAGAGTCAGAAAAACCAATAATCTCAAAAGAAGTGATGTGTCTAGGGTACCAAATCCCTAATCCTTGTGTCCCCAAAAGGTATCTAAAAATCCTTTTAACAACAGTCATGTGGGACTCCTTAGGGTCAGCTTGAAACCTAGCACAAAGGCAAACACTAAACATGATGTCAGGTCGGCTTGCAGTCAAGTAGAGTAAAGATCCAATCATGCCTCTATACTTCTTCTGATCAACAGACTTACCACTTGGGTCTTTATCCAAAGGAGCACTTGAAGTCATGTGGGTGTTAATTGGCTTGGCTTTGTCCATCTCATATTTCTTCAAAATGTCCTTTATGTATTTTGTTTGATTTAGAAAAGTTCCATCTTCCAATTGTTTTATGCTAAACCCCAAAAAATAAGACAATTCTTCCATTAAACTCATCTCAAACTCTCTACTCATTGTTCTAGAAAAATCATCACACAAATTTTTATTAGAAGATCCAAAGAGTATATCATCAACATAAATCTGAACAATGAGTAAGTCATCTCCAATTTTTCTAAGAAAAAGGGTGGTGTCTACGCTCCCCTTGACAAACTCCCTCTCTAGTAAGAATGTGCTAAGCCTCTCATACCAAGCTCTAGGTGCCTGCTTTAAACCATACAAAGCCTTTTTTAATTTAAACACATGGTTTGGAAATTGAGAACTCTCAAAACCTGGAGGTTGTTCTACAAACACATCTTCTTTTATCTCCCCATTTAAAAAGGTACTCTTGATATCCATTTGAAAAAGCTTAAATCCTTTATAACAGGCAAAGGCTAATAGTACTCTAATGGCTTCCAATCTAGTTACAGGGGCAAAAGTCTCTTCAAAGTCTATCCCTTCTATTTGATTGTACCCCTTAGCCACCAATCTTGCTTTATTCCTCACCACCACTCCTGAATCATTTACTTTATTCTTAAATACCCACTTTGTCCCAACTACACTTTGTCCCTTAGGTCTTTCCACAAGTTCCCAAACATCATTCCTAACAAATTGATTCAACTCTTCTTGCATTGCTAAAATCCAAAACTCATCAGAAAGGGCTTGGTTAATGGTGGTGGGTTCAGTCATAGAGATAAAGGCAGAGTGGTTCACCTCCTTCCTAAGTCCATGTCTAGTCTTAACTCCACTAGAAGGGTCTCCTAAGATGAAATCCTTGGGGTGACTAGTAGAGTATCTCCAATCTCTAGGCAAAGTGTGTGAAGTTTTTCCCCTTTCATTAAAATTTTCTATTCCTTGGGTGACTCCTTCTACTCCTCCATTACTTAGGTGCTCACTCCCCTTCCCCAAATTTTCTACTCCACTTGTAATCTCTCCAACATCATCATCTTCTACTCCATATTTCTTAGGATCAGACTCATCAAAAACTACATGGGTTGTCTCTTCCACCATCAAAGTTCTCTTGTTAAACACTCTAAAAGACTTCCCAACACTAGAATATCCCAAGAATACTCCTTCATCAGATTTAGGATCAAATTTTCCCAAGTGAGACTTCCCATTGTTGTGAATGAAAACCTTACAACCAAAGACATGAAGGTGGGAAAGATTGGGTGTCCTACCCTTAAGGATCTCATAGGGTGTCTTTTCTAATTTGACTCTAACATTCGTCCTATTCAACACATAACAAGCTGTGTTAACCGCATCAGCCCAAAAGTATTTTGGAAGTGAATATTCAGCAAGCATGGCTCTAGCTGCTTCCACCAAGGTCCGGTTCTTCCTTTCAGCTACCCCATTCTGCTGAGGGGTCCTAGGGGCTGAAAAATTGTGACTAATCCCCTTCTCCTCACAAAAATCTCCAAATCTTTCATTTTTAAACTCTCCCCCATGATCACTATGGATGGTCAAAATCTCACAACCTAGCTTCTTCTGAATCCAAGTAGAAAAAGTTTTAAACTCCTCAAAAGACTCATTTTTATGAGAAAGAAATCTAGTCCAAGTGAATCTCGAGTAGTCATCAACAATCACAAAACCATATGAAAGTTCGATGGGGATGTTAAGCCCTATGAACTTAGTCCCAAACTAACCAAGAGGGGGGGTGAATTGGTATTTTAAAAACTTCTTTTTAAACAAAGAAATAAAATCACATAAACCAAATCACACCACAAAATAATGCAGAATTTAAAAGTGCGGAAGCAAGAAAAAGAACACAGAAATTTATAGTGGTCCGGTCGACTCGACCTACGTCCACTCCTTGGAGGCACCCTCCAAGTATTGCACTACACAAAAAGTGACTCTCCTTTAGCCCCCACGGCTAGGCGGAGAAACCCTCACAAGAACCTCCTTTTTGCCACCCCGGCAAGGCAGAAAACCTATCTCCTTTTGCTTCCTCCTGAAGCTGGCAGAGAACCAGAACCAAAAGCAAAACTCCTTACCTCTACCGACCCTTCCACGGACGAGAAACTCTAGACGAAGACGACGCAGAGAGATCCTTGAAGCAACCCTTGTGAAAACCCCTCACAAGCTCCCCCTCACAAGATCCTCTCTCTCTCCTCTCTCTCTCTTACTCTCCTCAAGGTCTTCTCAGGTCAAGGCAGCAGCCAAAGTTTTTTTGAAAACGTTGAACAAGAGCTCTTAAATAGAAGAGCTTCAAAAGTGCTCATTAATTGCAAGTTGCCGACAATATCGTCCAGGCCGATATGGACATCGGCCTGGCCGATCAGTACAAATCAATGAAGATCGGCCAGAGCATAGCCCTGGATGCAAAACTGGATGATTGAAAAATAGCTTGATCGTCCAGGCCGATCTCACGATCGTCCTGGCCGATCAGTTTAAATCAGAGGAAAATCGTCCTGACAATAGCCCTGAATAGGGGCTGGCCGATATTGATCGTCCTGAAGTAACTTAAGGTTTTTGACTAGATCAGCCTGGCCGATCTTGCGATCGTCAAGGACGATATGATCGTATCAATCATCCTTAATTACTTCCTTGATTTCCTGAATAATTATGGCATGATTTGTGAATATCGTCCAGGCCGATCCGAGGATCGTCCTGGCCGATAATTTAAAGATACAGTATACCATACTTGTCTATGGCAGCTACTTCTTTCTGTTTTGAGCTTATCGTCCTGGCCGATACACGTATCATCCAGGACGATCTGTTAACGTCGGCTGCCTTAATTAAGAATCCTTAATTAGACTTTCTGTTTTAAGCTGATCGTCCAGGCCGATCAAAGAAATCGTCCTGGCCGATATGAGTAAAAACAGAAATTCTAAGTCTCTCAAGTGTGTGTGTGAAGGGTTACAAAGCATCAGTCTCTTTGACTATTACAAGTGGACTCAAAAGGTAAAAAACAAAAGTACAGACTGACTCAACCCTAAACCTACGCATTCCTGAACTTGGCTCCTTTTTGATTGTCCGATCGTCGATTCCTGAAAAGTTAGAAGCAACAAGCTGTCCAAGAGAAACAGTGTTTGTCAATCATCAAAACATAAGACATGAAAAATAGATTTGCAACAATCTCCCCCTTTTTTATGATGGCAAAACACAAGTAGGACAAAAATAGATTCATTAGAAAAACAAAGTTACAATATCAACTTTTTCCTACCACACCCTATCCTACTCCCCCTTTTTGTCATCACAAAAAGAGAGTCCAGAAACAACAGAGAAAAGAAAAAAAAACATCACGAAAGACTACTACAAAAAGACAAGAAACAATAACTCAAAGCACAAACTAAAAGAACGAGGGATCCTGATCATCAGATGGAGGAGGTGGAGGTGGCTACTGAAAATAACTGGCAAGGGTGGTAAACTGAGCATTGAACCAGGCGATGTCCTGGTCATGCTGCTGCTGCTGGTGAGTAAGAAAACTGTCAAATCGAGCTAAAACCTCAGCGCGGTGATGCTCGTAGCGGGCAATGTCCTCAGAGTGTTGCTGCTCCTGGGCAGCAACATATGCATCAAATCGGGTCTCCTAACGATCAAATCTCTCAATCAACTGATCAACCGGTGAGTGTTGGTGGAGAGGAGCAGGGTCAGGAAAGGGAGCTGGAGCGGGAGCCTCCTCCTCTCGAGCCCGCTGAGGTTCCTCAGGGTGGAGACGAGTACTGTGAAGGGTGCTGAAGGAATTGTTTGAGTAGAAGGGAGTTGGGAGGTTTGGTGGAATAGGATATTGAAGTTGGTATTTAGTTTCAAGAACATAGGCTATGATGTGTCCTAAGGCTAGATTTGGCTTTCTTCTGTGGCCTGGATTGCGAATTGTTGATAAATGATCAATGTAACGAAAAAATAGGTCCGCAGTGTTGAATTCCCTATGAGCCATGATGTAGAAGGTAGTGAGGGAAAGTAGAGGGGTAATGTGGACTCGGTCGCCGGCTTTTGGAATGACGGAGGTGCGAAGGACATGTTGGATTGTCCTAGCATCTCTGACTAAAGAGCTAGTCTCTCCAACATGGTAACAGACATTGGTCTGGCGAAGAAAGTGATTTGCCGTGGACTAGTCAAAATCAGGGTCAGGGGCAATTAAGTGCAGCTTATCTCCGGTGGTGGATAGCTGTAAAAGATCAACACAGTCCTGATATGTGATTTCGACAGGGCGTCGATTCACATAGGAGGACAGGGCTGTAAAGGTGGAGATGATGCGAAGGTTTGCAAAAAATTCTAGAAGAAACTCAGAATTGAAAGGGAAAACAAGAGACAGAATGAAGCAAAGGGAAGTGTGAGCGAAGAGATCCATTACCGGGTAAGAGATGTGGACAGGATTGATAATTCTGGAAACAGTAATTCCACATTCTTTATAGCGATGATATGCGGCTTCATCTTCTGCTTCCCGAAAACGAGGGTCAACCCTTGCCCTCGAGGAACTTCCAGAGGTCTGACGGACGCCCTTCCCACCAGCCATTTGAGAGAACTTAAGCAAAAACACAAAGGAGAAAGGATGAAGAGTGAAAAATCATGGCTGGATCGGCCTGAATTTAAAGAAAACGGCCATATCGTCCTGGCCGATCGCGGAATTGTCCAGGCCGATATGTGTCAATAATTACGTACAGGACGATTGGTCAAAAAGGCGGTCCAATCGTCCGGGCCGATCAGATATCGGCCAGACCGATTAGACACAGGCTATCGGCCCGAGGAGTCAGTCCGGACGACCGTTGAAAAAGCAGATCATCCGGGCCGATTAGGTGGATCGTCCAGGACGATGCACAATAATTGATCGTACCGGCTAAAGTTAAAACGTTTTAAATGCTTGCCACGTGTATCGTCCAGGACGAACAGTGTATCGGCCCGGCCGATGGTCCAATAATGGATCGTCCGGGGCCGAATTTAAAGATCAAAACATACTGACACTTGGATCGTCCGGGACGGTCCAGTGTATCGGCCAGGACGATGCACATAGAATGCATCGGCCAGACAAACATACTATCGGCCAGGACTATCACCATGAGTTTGATCAAATCGTCCAGGACGATAATGTATCGTCCAGGACGATGAATTTCTGTAAGCACGGAAAAAGGTCAGCAGATGGATTTTGGAAAGAATTTGTCATATCGGCCAGGACGATATAAATATCGGCCAGGCCGATGTGACTTGAATTTGAAATCAAGAAAAGAATGATGATGATCAAGACCCTCAAAAATAAAACAAAAGAAAAGACAGTCAAAGACACAAAAATAACACAATGAAAATTAAAAAAAAAAAAAAAAAAAAAAACAGACAAAGACAAAAAAAAAAAAAAAAATAAAACAAACACCAAATATTTTTGGATTTTAATTTTTCTATTTTTTTTTGTTTTATGGAGGTATCATATGAGAATTCTTTTCATGAATTTAAACTTTTAAAGTTTTAGGAGATCAAGAGGTTTAACAAAATCCAATTAGAAGAAGGTAGAAAAACTGATTCCATTTACCCTAGATCGGACATCCTTCAGGGTACAAAAATTCTCTTAAAAATAACAGAGTCCTAACTCGGAATAACAAAGGAGGATAAGAAGATCCAATCAAGACTTGTTAACAATAAAAAATCTCATAAACAATAAACCAAAATAATTTTTCTCAATCATGAAAATTGAAATCAAATCTTTGAACGTATCACATAATCAATGAGTTTTCTAAGTTTTAAGAGTTTTACCAAAGAGATGATAGCTTGCATTTAGTGGGCTAATTTTATGCCTCTTGTCACTTTTATTGGCTCTTTGAGCATCTTTTGATTTTTGATACACTTTTGTGTATATAGCTTTCTTTTCAATTTGGCTTCATTGGCCTCTTTCCTTTTTAACTTTTGCAAGCTAAAAATTTTTTAATATACCCTTAAAAAAATACTTAGTTGTGAGTATATCCTCCAAATATTAAAGAATAGGAGCTCTCTCTCTAACATAGGGAAGAACAATCCACAACACAAAATCAAAATCACGTGATAACTGCAATGATAAGATTTCAAAAGCTTGAATGATATCAAAGAATTTTGACTATTATGCATAAAATGATTTAATGTAGCAAGATTAGAAAGAGATCTTAAAAAGCCATTGGTTAAACTGAGTTTAGACTTTTGTTTTATAGAAGAAAATCATGCCACTAAACAAAGTCAGAAGAAGGGAAAAAAAATTAACAGTTTACTTCCTTTAACCAATTTTAAAAAGCTAAACCCTATCTCCAAAAACTCCAATATTTAAAAGCTTGAGAAGTTTTATCATATGGAAGCCCAAAAAAAATAAAGACCAAAGTAAAAAAAAATAAAAAAAAAGCAAACTAAAAACAACACAAAGTGAACACAAAAACTAAAAATAAAATACACACAAAAAACTAAAGATTTCAAGCAAGTGATAAAGCAATGGATTTAAGCAATTTAGCTGCAAGCCTCCTTATGTTCAGTTATCTTACGCTCCCACGAGGTCTTTGGTGAGAGCACTCCTGCAAAACTCAACAACAGTCAGTTTTAGGAACCCAAACAGATTTGGGCTCCTTCTTAGGAAATGTAGAGTGCAATGCAGATGTGGTATGCTTTGAATCATGCATCTTAGGTCTCCACACCCAATGTGTACTGCGGTGAACTGTGCAAGTGTGTGAGATGTGTCCTAGCATGCCACAAGAAAAACATTGAACTCCAGGAAAAGGTTTTCTTAAATGGTTTGGGAAAAAATGCCTCTTCCTAGGTTCTGGCCTTTGATTAAAAGTTGGTGTCATCCTAGCTTTCTTACATGTTTCCAAATTATTTTGAATTCTCAAGTTAGTTCTTTTTAATGCATCATTCTCAATCCTCAAATTTTTCTCAATCTCTTTAGATTTCTTAAGATCATCATTAAGTGAGGTATGTGAAGCTTTTAATGCATTACTTTTATCAACTAATTCCAAATGCTTCTTATTTAATTCATCAAATTCATCAAGGAGAGCCATGTGATTTGAATCAATCGTTGCATGATCTTTGAGAAAAACTTCATGCTCTTTTTATAGATTTGAATGTTCTAATTTTAGGCTAGCATGAGTTTTCTTAAGTTTTTTGTATGATGTATGGATTTTTTCACAGATTTCAAACAATTCATCATAGGTTGGTTTACATACCTCTTCCTCATCACTTTGATTTTCTCCCATGAAACACAAGTTTGTAGTCTCTTCCTCTGGTTCAGTCTCAGAGGAATCAGTACCAGATTCTGCCCAGAAGCCTCTTTGAATTTTCTTATTCTCCTTCCTAGACTTAGCTTTCTCCTCACCTTTTTCCTTTTCTTTGCTTGAATGATCTTGAAGTGTAGGACAATCGGCTCTTACATGTCCAGGTTTCCTGCATTCAAAACAAACAACATCAGAAGATCCTTTAATATGTTTATGATCCTTACCTTTTCTCCAATTTTGATGATGCTTTTGTTTCTTCCTTAGAAAGCTTTTGAATTGCCTTGTGATGAAGGCAACTCCATCGCTTTCAGACCCGGAAGTTTCAGAATCCGATTTGTGTGCCTTCAATGCAATTGTTTTCTCCTTTTTCTTCTCACCTGCATCATGATTTCTTTGATTCACCCCTTGCTCGTAAGCAATGAGTGAGCCAAGCAAGTTATCAATAGAATAGGTGTTCAAATCTTTAGATTCAGTGATTGCAGTAATTTTTGCATCATAGGACGAAGGCAAGCATCTCAAAATCTTGTTAACTTTTTTATAGTTCGAAAGTTCTTTTCCTAGTGCATGCAATGAGGTAGCAATCTGAGTAAACCTAGTGTACATGTCAGAAATCGATTCATGAGGTTTCATACGAAAAAGTTTGTAGTCATGCAAGAGAATGTTTAAACGGGATTGTTTAACTTCATTAGTGCCTTCATAAGTAATGCACAATTTATCCCAAATTTCTTTACCAGTTTTGCAAGTTGAAACACGCATGTAATCCTCAGATTTTAAAGCACAGAAAAAACAATTCAAATATTTCGCATTTAATTGAGCTAAATCTCGCTCATCAAAAGTCCATTCGGTAAAAGCAACTTCAGTTTTAAAACCGTTAATTTCACGAGAAGGTGGAGAATAACCTTCTTGAATAAACATCCACATGCGATAATCAGTAGATTGTAAAAAAGTTGACATGCGAGTTTTCCAAAAATCAAAAGGTAGGTTATCGAACAGAGGAGGTCAGGTAATAGAATACCCTTCCGTAGTGTTGCGATTCCCAAAGTTAGACATGGATCAAATTCAAAAAGTTTTCAAACTTTAATTTTCGAATCAAGATCTGATACCACTTGAAAGTTTGATGGGGATGTTAAGCCCTATGAACTTAGTCCCAAACTAACCAAGAGGGGGGGTGAATTAGTATTTTAAAAACTTCTTTTTAAACAAAGAAATAAAATCACATAAACCAAATCACACCACAAAATAATGCGGAATTTAAAAGTGCGAAAGCAAGAAAAAGAACACAGAAATTTATAGTGGTTCGGTCGACTCGACCTACGTCCACTCCTTGGAGGCACCCTCCAAGTATTGCACTACACAAAAAGTGACTCTCCTTTAGCCCCCACGGCTAGGCGGAGAAACCCTCACAAGAATCTCCTTTTTGCCACCCCGACAAGGCAGAAAACCTATCTCCTTTTGCTTCCTCCTGAAGCTGGCAGAGAACCAGAACCAAAAGCAAAACTCCTTACCTCTACCGACCCTTCCACGGACGAGAAACTCTAGACGAAGACGACGCAGAGAGATCCTTGAAGCAACCCTTGTGAAAACCCCTCACAAGCTCCCCCTCACAAGATCCTCTCTCTCTCCTCTCTCTCTCTTTCTCTCCTCAAGGTCTTCTCAGGTCAAGGCAGCAGCCAAAGTTTTTTTGGAAACGTTGAATAAGAGCTCTTAAATAGAAGAGCTTCAAAAGAGCTCATTAATTGCAAGTTGCCGACAATATCGTCCAGGCCGATATGGACATCGGCCTGGCCGATCAGTACAAATCAATGAAGATCGGCCAGAGCATAGCCCTGCATGCAAAACTGGACGATTGAAAAATAGCTTGATCGTCCAGGCCGATCTCACGATCGTCCTGGACGATCAGTTCAAATTAGAGGAAAATCGTCCTGACAATAGCTCTGAATACGGGCTGGCCGATATTGATCGTCCTGAAGTAACTTAAGGTTTTTGACTAGATCGGCCTGGCCGATCTTGCGATCGTCCAGGACGATATGATCGTATCAATCATCCTTAATTACTTCCTTGATTTCCTGAACAATTATGGCATGATTTGTGAATATCGTCCAGGCCGATCCGAGGATCGTCCTGGCCGATAATTTAAAGATACAGTATACCATACTTGTCTATGGCGGCTACTTCTTTATGCTTTAAGCTTATCGTCCTGGCCGATACACGTATCGTCCAGGATGATCTGTTAACGTCGGCTGCCTTAATTAAGAATCCTTAATTAGACTTTCTATTTTAAGCTGATCGTCCAGGCCGATCAAAGAAATCGTCCTGGCCGATATGAGTAAAAACAGAAATTCTAAGTCTCTCAAGTGTGTGTGTGAAGGGTTACAAAGCATCAGTCTCTTTGATTATTACAAGTGGACTCAAAAGGTAAAAAACAAAAGTACAGACTGACTCAACCCTAAACCTACGCATTCCTGAACTTGGCTCCTTTTTGATTGTCCGATCGTCGATTCCTGAAAAGTTAGAAGCAACAAGCTGTCCAAGAGAAACAGTATTTGTCAATCATCAAAACATAAGACATGAAAAATAGATTGGCAACACCATAGACTTTCCCTCCCAAACTAGCTATGCTAATGGGTCCAAACAAATCCATGTGAAGGACTTCTAAAGGTCTAGAGGTGCTAATGTCCTTTATGGGGTGAAAAGAGGAGTGGATTTGCTTTCCTAGTTGACAGGCATCACAAAGGTGGTCTTTTGTAAACTTAAGTTTGGGGACACCTCTAACTAGGTCCTTTTGGGTCACTTTCCTAAGGGTTTTCATACTTGCATGACAAAGCCTCCTGTGCCACAATCAAGAATCATCAATGATAGTTTTTAAGCAAAAAGAAGCAGCACATTCAATGTTATTTAAATCAAGTATGTAGACGTTGTTGACCCTCTTTCCCTGCAAAATAGTGTTGTTACTTAAACTTACAATGCATGAATCCGTGAAGAATTGCACGATGAAGCCTTTGTCACAGAATTGACTGATGCTGAGCAAGTTGTGCTTCAATCCATCTACAAGCAAAACATTTTCAATCATAAGGTTCTTGGAATTACCGATTATACCTGCTCCTACCACCTTCCTGGTGGTGTTGTCTCCAAGAGTAACCTTGCCTCCAGTCCTGGACTCTAGTACAACAAACTGGCTAGCATCACCAGTCATATGTCGAGAGCATCCACTGTCCAGGTACCACATACTCTCACAAGGTCTTTTGTGAGAGACATCCTGCAAAATTATCAAATGTTAGTTTTAGGAATCCAAGCAGATTTGGGTTCCTTCTTATGAAGAGAAGAATGCAATGCATGTGTGGTATGTTGTGGATCATGCACCTTAGGTCTCCACACCCAATGTGTATTATGGTGAATTGTGCAAGTGTGTGAGATGTGTCCTAGCATGCCACAAGAAAAATATTTAACTCCAGGAAAGGGATTTCTTAAGTGATTTGAGTTATAATGCCTCTCTCTAAGTTTTGGCAATTGATTAAAAGTAGAAGTCATCCTAGTTTTCTTACATGCTTCTAAATCATTTTGAACCTTTAAGTTTGTGCTTTTTAAAACTTAATTTTCAATCCTCAAATTTTTCTCTATCTCCTTTGACTTCTTAAAATCAGATTCAAGAGATGTGTGTGATATTTTCAATGCATCATGCTCTTCAACTAACTCACCATGATTTTTATTTAACTCATCAAATTCATCAAGTAAAGTCATGTGATTTGAATCAATTGTTTGATGGTCTTTAATCAAAATTTCATCTCTTTTTGTAGATTTAAGAATTCTAATTTCAAGCTAGCATGAGTTTTCTTTAATTTCCTATATGATGCATGGATTTTTTCTGAAACTTCAAGAAGTTGATCGTAGGAAAGTTCACATACCTCTTCTTGATCACTTTGATCTCTTCCCATGAAACACAAGTTTGTAGTTTCTTCCTCTGGTTCAGTCTCAGAAGAATCAGTACCAGATTCTGCCCAAAAGCTCCTTTGGTTTTTCTTCTTGTCCTTCCTAGACTTTGCTTTCTTATCACCTTTTTCTTTGCTTGATTGATCTCTAAGCTTAGGGCAATCAGTTCTCACATGTCTAGGCTTTCTGCATTCAAAACAAACAACATCAGAAGATCCTTTTACATGTTTGTGATCCTTACCTTTTCTCCAACATTGATGATGCTTTTGTTTCTTCCTTAGAAAGCTTTTGAATTGCCTTGTGATGAAGGAAACTCCATCGCTTTCAGACCCGGAAGATTCAGAATCCGATTTTTGCGCCTTCAATGCAATTGTTTTCTCCTTTTTCTTCTCACCTGCATCAAGATTTCTTTGATTTACCCCTTGCTCGTAAGCAATGAGTGAGCCAAGCAAGTTATCAATAGAATACGTGTTCAAATCTTTAGATTCAGTGATGGCAGTAATTTTTGCATCATGGGATGAAGGCAAGCATCTCAAAATCTTGTTATCTTTTTCATAGTTTGAAAGTTCTTTTCCTAGTGCATGCAATGAAGTAGCAATCTGAGTAAACCTAGTGTACATGTCAGAAATCGATTCATGAGGTTTCATACGAAAAAGTTCGTAGTCATGCAAGAGAATGTTTAAACGGGATTGTTTAACTTCATTAGTTCCTTCATAAGTAATGCACAATTTATCCCAAATTTTTTTACCAGTTTTGCAAGTTGAAACACGCATGTAGTTTTCAGATTTCGAAGCACAGAAAAAACAATTCAAACATTTCGCATTTAATTGAGCTAAATCTCGTTCGTCAAAAGTCCATTCGGTAAAAGCAACTTCAGTTTTAAAACCATTAATTTCACGAGAAGGTGGAGAATAACCTTCTTGGATAAGCATCCACATGCGATAATCAGTAGATTGTAAAAAAGTTGACATGCGAGTTTTCCAAAAATCAAAAGGTAGGTTATCGAACAGAGGAGGTCGGGTAATAGAAAACCCTTCCGTAGTGTTGCGATTTCCAAAGTTAGACATGGATCAAATTCAAAAAGTTTTCAAACTTTATTTTTCGAATCAGGCTCTGATATCACTTGAAAATTTGATGGAGATGTTAAGCCCTATGAACTTAGTCCCAAGCTAACCAAGAGGGGGGGTGAATTGGTATTTTAAAAACTTCTTTTAATAGAGAAAGAAAATTGCATAAAACCAAATCACACCACAAGCATAAATGCGGAATTAAAATGTGCGGAAGCAAGAAAAGAAACACAGAAATTTATAGTGGTTCGGTCGACTCGACCTACGTCCACTCCTTGGAGGCACCCTCCAAGTATTGCACTACAAAACATGACTCTCCTTTAGCCCCCACAGCTAGGCAGAGAAACCCTCACAAGAACCTCCTTTTTGCCACCCCGGCAAGGCAGAGAACCTATCTCCTTTTGCTTCCTCCTGAAGCTGGCAGAATCAAAACCAAAAGCAAAACTCTTTATCTCTACTAACCCTTCCATGGACGAGAAACTCTAGACGAAGACGACGCAGAGATATCCTTGAAGCAACCCTTGTGAATCCCCTCACAAGCTCCCCCTCATAAGATCCTCTCTCTCTCTCTTCTCTCTCTTTCTCTCCTCAAGGTCTTCTCAGGTCAAGGTAGCAGCCAAAGGTTTTTTAAAAACGTTGAACAAGAGCTCTTAAATAGAAGAGCTTCAAAAGAGCTCATTAATTGCAAGTTGTTGACAATATCGTCCAGGCCGATATGGACATCGGCCTGGCCGATCAGTACAAATCAATGATGATCGGCCAGAGCATCGCCCTGGATGGAAAACAGGACGATTGAAAATTGTCTTGATCGTCCTGGCCGATCACACGATCGTCCTGGCCGATCAGTTTAAATCAGAGGAAAATCGTCCTGACAATAGCCCTGGATACGAGCTGGCCGATATTGATCGTCCTGAAGTAAATTAAGGTTTTCTACTGGATCATCCCGGCCGATCCTGCGATCGTCCAGGATGATCTGATCGTATCAATCATCCTTAATTACTCCCTTGATTTCTTGAACAATTATGGCATAATTTGTGAATTTCGTCCAGGACGATAACGTCCTGGCCGATAATTTAAAAATACAGTATACCATACTTGACTATGGCGGCTACTTCTTTCTGTTTTGAGCTTATCGTCCTGGCCGATACACGTATCGTTCAGGATGATCTGTTAATGTCGACTGCCTTAATTAAGAATCCTTAATTAGACTTTCTGTTTTAAGCTGATCGTCCAGGCCGATCCAAGAAATCGTCCTGGCCGATATGAGTAAAAACAGAAATTCTAAGTCTCTCAAGTGTGTGTGTGAAGGGTTACATAGCATCAGTCTCTTTGACTATTACAAGTGGACTCAAAAGGTAAAAAAACAAATGTACAGACTGACTCAACCCTAAACCTATGCATTCCTGAACTTGGCTCCTTTTTTATCGTCCGATCTTCGATTCCTAAAAAGTTAGAAGCAACAAGCTGTCCAAGAGAAACAGTGTTTGTCAATCATCAAAACATAAGACATGAAAAATAGATTTGCAACATGGGTATATTATCTATATATTTAGTAGGTCCCTTTATATATATATATATATATACCCCTAAGCAGAATGGGGTAGTCGAAAGCAAGAATAAAACATTAATAGAAGCCGCTAAAGCCCTATTGGTAAAATACTCATTTCAAAAATATTTCAGGGCTGAAGTAGTTAGTACGGGTTGTTATGTTCTGAACATGATGAATATAAAATCCAAATTGAATAAAACACCCTATAAACTTCTTAAGGGAAGAACATCTAATATTTCATATTTGCATATTTTTGGATGCAAGATGTTCATTTACAATAATGTTAAAACTCTTTTAGAAAAATTTGATCCAAAATCTCATGAAAAAAATTTTCTTAGATATTCTAGTGTTAGAAAATCTTATAGAGTTTTTAATAAGAGAACTTTGATAGTTGAGGAGTCATAGTTGGAAGAAGATCATATTGAAAATATCTCCCATGGAATTGAAAAGACAAATTTGGGAGAGAATGTAGGAAAGAAAACTCTTAGCCAAGAGAATAGGAATTTTCTAAGAATCACCCTAAGAAATTGATTTTAGGTGAACCTGCTGAGAGTCTTAGAATTAGGCATTTACTTAGCAAAGAAGTGAACCATTTTGTCTTTATATCAATGATTAAACCTACTAATATAAATCAAGCACTTTTAGATGAATTTTGGATTTTTACCATGCAGAAAGAATTGATAAATTTTGTTAGAAATGATGTTTGAGAATTAATTGAATGGCCTAAGGATCAATGTCTTGTTTGAACTAAGTGAGTGTTCAAGAATAAAATGAATGATTCAGGTGGTGTGATTAGAAACATGAAAAAGTTGGTGACCAAGGGGTATAATCAAATAGAAGGGATTGATTTTAAAGAAACTTTTCCCCTACAGCCAGACTTGAAGCAATTAGGGTTTTGTTAGCTTTTACCTGTTTTAAAAGTTTTAAATTATATCAAATGGATATTAAGAGTGTCTTTCTTAATTGGATGATACAAGAGGATATTTATGTTGCGCAACCTCCACGTTTTGAAAATTCTAAATTCCATAATTATGTGTTTAAATTTTAAAGGCATTGTATGACAAAAATAGGCACATAGGACTTGGTATGAGAGGTTAAGCACTTTCCTATTAGAAAAGTCATTTATGAAAGGAAGTGTGGACACCACTTTCTTTTTAAAAAGGATAATAAATGATATACTCATTCTTCAAATATATGTTGATGATATCTTTTTTAGATCTACAAATAAAATTTTTTGCAATGTTTTTTCAAAAATATTAAGTAGTGAACTTGAAATGAGTTTGATGGGAGACTTATGTAACTTTCTTGGTTTTAGCATAAACCAAAATGAAGAAGGAACATTTCTTAGTCAGTCAAAGTATATTAAGGATATCCTCTAGAAATATGAAATGGATAATGTTAAACCAATGACTACACCTATAATTTCCTTAGTATAGTTAGATAAGGACCCTACGGGAAAATCTATTGATCAAAAGAAATTTAGAGGTACAATTGAATCATTATTTTATTTGACTGCTAGCAGACTAGATATCATATTTATTTCTTATTTGTGTGCTAGATTTTAATCTGATCCAAAGAAATCACATTTAATAATAGTTAAAAGAATTCTAAGATATCTTTTGGGAACTCAAAACTTAGGAATTTTGTATCCTAAGTAAAGCTCTTCTTTTAAATTTATTAAATATTCTAATTCAAAGTTCATAGGATGTAGGGTTGATCAGAAATGTAATTCTGGAATTTATCAATTCACAGAAAACACTTTTGCTTTTTGGTATAGCAGAAAAAATAGAATTGAGTAGCCCTTTCTTCTACTGAAGCATATTTTATTGACTTAGGTAGTTCTGTGGCATAAGTTCTTTGGTTAAAATAACAATTGATTGACTTTGGATTTTTTATTGATATTATTTTAATTTTTTTGATAATACAAGTTCCATTTAAATTTCAAAGAATTATGTTCAACATTCTAAAAACAAGCTTATTGATCTAAGACATCACTTCATTAGAGATCATATAGCAAAGGGATAAATTCAATTACATCATGTTGCTACTTAGAATCAACTTGCAGACATTTTCTTAAAACCACTAGCTTTTGACACATTTTGCACTTTAAGAACCAGATTAGGTGTGATTGATCTTAATGCTTAAATTGAACTTTTGCAAGCTTAATATGTTGTGTAATTATTTGTTTATTTATTTTCTTTGGTTATTTGTTTAAGTTTACTACAGTTTATGCATGTGTTTTTATTTTATTTATTTTTGTTTGTTTTTCCTTTAGTATTTTATTGTTGTTCTTTTTTTTTTTTTCATGTCATTGGAGTTCAAGTGATTGATTTGGAAAGATTTTATGTTTATCATCTTATTTTAAGTATTCTCTTTGTACTGTTTGAAATTTTTCATACCGTATGAATTCTATAGCAAGTACATGATAGGTTCTTGATTTGAGCACATGCATTTGAGTTTTTCATTGAATTTCATACTATATGATGTCATCATCATCTGTATGAACCATGTTGTTTCATCTGTATGATTGGGGATGGTTTTAAAATGGGATTAGTTATTATTTGTCTAATTGAATGTATAAAATGCCAATTTGTATGTACGATCTTGTTGCCAGTTTTTCATGTAGATGAATCTAACCATCATAAAATGATCTTTAATATTTGGATTATTCGGACGAATAGGTGTTCATCTGTATAATCCAATGGTCAAAATGTCTATAGAAAAGAAAGCTTCAAAATGGTATTTTACATAAGCCATTTCATTTTTTGTCTTATTTGTTCATCTATACAAAAAAAATTTCATCCTTTACGATTTTAAAATCATATGTATGAAACCAATTTTGTATTGTACGATAGGTCATTTTTTCTTTAAATAGAAGAGTCTTTGATAAGTTTCTTATTCACTTTGTCATTTGTTTCCAAACCTACTCTCATCTAAATCTTAGAAATGGTAGCAATAGCAAATGACCTCGGACTTGTAAGGGCACATCCTCTAGATCTGGTAGGGATGGAAATTTTCTTTCCAAAGAGAATGAGAAAAGCTTTCTATAGATATTTTGCTGCAAAAATTACCCCCTCTCGACTTCTGATTCAAAGTAATGTTAACTTTTATGTTATGCCACTTTTTTCCTCAACCCAATTTTCTTTTATCTTGACCCTTTATTCTTATCCCTTGGTGGGAAAAAATGAAATCATTCAATCTAAGAGGTATGAAAGACAAAGATACTTCATCTATAGAAATTACAACTTTATTCTTTACATTTACAAATTTACATTTACTTTCTTCTTAAATTGTTGAAGATTAAAAGGCTAGAATCTTCTTAAATTATTCACTTGAAACATTATTTTGGACTTCCTTCTTAGGAGCTATAAGATCAACATAGATGGGATTTTTAACTCCTTAAGGCATCTAAGAAGATGAATGATATTATTTATTTATAAATTTTTAGAAGATTGGAATAAGGCATCGATTCCTACCATAAAGAGACATTCCAAACTTTTCTGGCTAACATGATGGTAAAACAAGATCACACTAGGATTACCTCTTATGTTTTCAAGCAACAAGTAGAAATCAGTAAGGAAGACTTATACAACTTCCTTCACCTAAGAACCCAAGGATTTAGAGCGCACACCTTAACATCTATAGCTGATTTTTACTTGTCATAAATAAATCACTCTTAAAGGTGTTGCCAAAGTTAGCCATTTGTCTTGTGTGTACACTCTCAACCAAAAGGCTAGGATCATTCAACATATTTTCAAAACGTCTATAATTCTAAATGTTGGTGATCGAATAAGCTTGACTCCCCTTTTGTCCACTATTACTTACTTGATTATGATTCGAAAACCTTTTAATGAAGCCCAACTTATCATCGATTATATTTACTAACTTTTTTATATTGGACTTCCTCACAATAAAAGGAAGAAAAATGTGGCTTAAAAACATCTAGTAGTGTATATCTTAGAAAAGAAGTTTAATATTATCCATCCTGATCCACCCACTGAACATCCTAATTTCTTTACTGATGTCTCTATTTAGGCACTCTTTGGGCAGGATCAAAGTTATGAGGGAGATAATTCTAAGGAAGAGGAAGGAGCTCTTGCTCTAGCACCTGCACCTGGACCTAACCAGAATTTCTACCAAGAAATGGTCCAGCACTTTGATAAAATGGAAACTCATTTTGATCAACGCTTTGATCAAATTGAGAATCACTTGAATCAGCATGATATATATATATATATATATATATATATATATATATATATATATATATATATATATATATATATAACGAAGATATGGGTTTGATTCGAGGGTAATTTAACTTAGTTAACATGAATATAGCTACGATTAGTAGTTGCTTTTTAATGTTCAACCAACCACCACCCTTAGATTAATGCCCCACTAATTGTTAGTTGAACTTCATTATTGTACATGCTAATGAGAGTTGTATTACTAGTTCTTAAGATGTTATGTTTTTATGTGATTTCATGTATTTCTTCATGTTGAGATTATTTCAGTTTCGAGAATGCAGTATTGATGATATGGGTTTTGAAAGAAATGATGAAACATTTTGTTGACATACATTGAATTTCATTTCTTAAGCTATTTATGTTTTTATAGAAAAATCTTTTGTGGTTGATCTTTGGAAAGAGATTTTTAATTACTTGACTCTACAAATTAATTTTCCTACAAAATTTAATCTCCCAAAATTTTAAGTTATATTTTGACTCGATGTTGATTAAATGATCAATTTCATGTTACTATAAACAAACATAACTTAGTTATAATTAATTATTTCAAGATTGATGTCTTATTTTTAGGTTATTTCTTTTTCAATGTGTTAAGTTTTATTAATTATTCAAATTTGAGTTAAGATTTATTGATATTGGAAAGACCAAAATTATAAAAAGATGCATAAAGCATGCCAAACTTGAAAAGATGCACAAAATGTGCCACTTATTTAAAAAAGATGCACAATGTTCACCACAGTGAAAAGAGGCACAAAATTAGCTCAAATATAAAAGATGCATAAAGTGTGACATAAAAATAGAAAATATGTGCAATATCGCTAATCAAAAATTTATTATGTTCTTTCTTTTTATTAGTCTATCTCTTTTTCAAATCTATATAATTAATAATAAAATTCACTATTTAATTAGAAACTACTTAATCTTTATTTCATCCTTTTTGTCAATTATTTTTATATATAATTTTTCCAACATAAATAGTGAATCTGATTGACTTTTCTTATCTTAGTTGTTCTTTAATTAAAAATTTGAATTTTTTTTTCTTTTTAGCATTTGAAAATTAATTTTGTATTTGTAAATATTTTAAAATTAATTTTCTTCAATAACTACTTTGATTTATATATAGAAAGATTTCATTTCAAGATATACTTCCCTTTTTTTTTGTCAAAAGGGGGAGTCATTACTATTATTTGATGTATGTGATACATGTGTGTATGTATGTGTTTTGCGTGTGTTAAGTGTGTATGTTTTTGTTCATGTTAATTTTTATGCTATTTTTGTGTGTATGTTTTTGTTCATGTTTAGGGTTGTGTTATTTTTATTTTAGCTTTTTTTAGTAATGTTTTTGTTTCTTTTTAATTTATAAATTTTGTTTTTATGATTTTAATTTTCATGGGAACCCCTTTTTTTAAATTGGTCATTCATTTAGGGGGAGCTAAGGAAAAAATTTTCTTTAAATGTTAACTCAAATAATAATTATTTTGTCATCATAAAAAATAGGGAGATTATTGCAACTTAACTTACCAAACTATGTTTTTATATTATGTGAGTTTTTAATGATACCAATATCTTATTGTGTTGATTACTATTTCTCCTAATATATATTGAAAAAAAAAATTTTTGTTGCTTAGGTGTACTAACATTTTAGAAAATTATACTCCAGACTGTTGATCATTTCAAGACAAATTAGAATAGGTTTATTGTAATTGAAGTCTACACTTTTTCTATTTTTCTTGAGTTTTAGAGTATGATTGTAATTAGGTAATCGTGCGAACACATACTGTGGGAGAGTCAAAACTTACATTTTTAAAACAAATCATATTGTATGATTATGAAATTGTACAGGATAATTTAACCCGAGTGTTCTTCCAGAAAGCAGTTAGTTTAATTATGCCTTAGAAATTTTTGATTGAATTATTTTTACTGTACAAAGTTATATTTGTACAGAGGATGTCCAGAGTACGAAATGGCTACGTACCAGTTCATCCCGAACGAACTCATCATTTTTGTACTGATCGTACTATACGAAATAGGTGCGTAGCTGAAGATGCAGTCTTCAAGGAGTGCACGTAGGTCTTGTTGGACCGAAACACTATAAATTTTCGTGTTCTTTGTCTTTAATGTTTACTGTTTTTGTTTTCTGCAATTTACTGTTTGTGGTTGAAAATTTTATTTTTAGAAAATTTTCATTGTGCTAAAAATTAAATTAGTTTTCTAAAATTACCATGATTTTTTTTTTAATTACCAATTCCACCCCACCCCCACCCCCATCCCCACCCCCATCCCCCTTGGTTAGCCTTGGGACAAATTTTATAGGCCAAACAACCTATTCGGACTTTCAAGTTTTACCAAGCAAAATAGTAACCCAAAACTGGGTTAGATCTAAGGGGAATTCAAAGGGTACATAGTACTCCCAAGATTCAATGAAATCTCTCCTTTAGCAAGAGTCACCCTCTTAAACGAACTCTTTGTCTCCTTAGTCAATCTTCCATCTATGAAAATCATCAACCTTGCTACAGGGAAGTAACATCCTAAGAAAGCGGAAAGTATAATTCCTCATGCTTTGTTAGCCATGAAATTCGCTATCCACATAGTTCACGTGGACTCACCCTTTCTCAAGAACTACATCAAATAAGTTTCTAATGGGGCAAAAGAAATCACTAATGGCATTTCTTCTGACATAACCCACTATAAGACTGTCCTTTATTACTCGCTTACAAATACTAAGCACAAAAGAGCTCACTCTGAGGCTAAAAGCAACATCAATAAGGATTGACCATACCAAGAACCTACTTGACTGGGACATGAGCCTACAACAATCCATATTAGGTCTCATTCATTACAGAATTTCTTATGTTTTTTTTTTTTTTTTGTTCTCTATAGCCCACAGACTTTTATAAATGAAGGGTTAAAAAGTACATTTTGAAATCCTTATCAAGTTAATGGAATATTTTCCTCCAAAAAATATTATTACTTTTTTATACTCACCACAAGTTCTTGTGATAAGTCTCTTTAGTTTACTTGCCAATATGGTTGGGTAAATTCAATGGATAAATTTAAATCTAACACTTTTTGTTTTTTTGTTAAAACCCACTCATGGGGCCTACGGGTTAATATTCAAAATTCGGTTACAAGGTCCTTATAAGGAACCTCCAGCTCCCTAATGCTCGAAAGAGCTACAAGTTAAAAAGTAAAATAAAAACCTATGAGCCGGTGGTTTCTTTTTCTACAATTACAAAAATAATGCCAGATAAACCTAGGTCTGTGAGTCAACAGAACCCAAAAAAGGAAGCATATAATGATGACATTCCGCTCATTCTTCCTGCAAAAAAAAACATTAATAATTTCCAATAAAGGCTAAAAAGCAAAATAAAGTAACCTTGGCAACCGTACAGCTTTTACGATGAATAGTGAATAACTTCCTTGCGATCATGGAAGCTCCCAAAGCCAGTGAAGTAGAGAACTCTGCAAAAGAAACTCCAAAAAAAGATATTAAGATCAACAGATAAATAAGATAAAGACCAACCAGCTACAACAAATTCCCATCCTCACAGATAAAATAGCCAACCAAGAGCCACTCAGAATAAAATCTACAGGGAAACAGCTAGTAGAAACAAACCCCCAGCCCGTCTAACAACGTAAAATGCCAGAAAAAATTAAAAACCCAACCCAACCAATTAGAAAAATAAAGGTTCAAAAAAACATTAGTCAAACGAATGACCCAGGCAATACAATTCAACAAAAGTAAAATGAATGAAAAAAGAGACCAAAATAGAGCCAAGATTAAAAACCAAATGCCAGAAACACTCAACAATACCCCGCAAAAACCAACACGCACCAACAGCAAAGGAGGACAGAACTAGAAGGCAACCAGAAAGAGCCCCCAAGGCACTAGAAAAACAGCAAAGACCAATAGAGGAAGGAAACAAATAAATCAAAGAAAAAGAAAACCTACTCCTTCCAGAGAAAAAGAGAAAACAGAACAAGCAGCAACACTACAACAAACCCAAAAAAAAAACACCATTAAGCATTGATATAAGGGACACCCAGACGATCCAAATTAATTAAACCCTTAATGTAATTAGGAAGGAGAATGAAGGAATATTCATTGAAACTGTTAAAATTAACCCCCAAAATTGCCAGACGAATAGCAAGAGCATTACCAACCTCACTGATCGACAAAAAAGAGCAGTTAATATCAGCTAATATATACTTAATGTTCCTAATAGTGTAAAATGAGGAGTGGGAACAATTGACATCATCTCTATTGAGCAAAAAATTTAGATCAAAGCAAGAATCCACCTAAAGCACCATGTTCCTCACATCAAGATTAACACAGACATTCAAACCATGAGGAAAAGCACAAAGTAAACCACCCAGGTAATCAAAATGCCCCGTATTACCCGTGAAAGCAAGAATGAAGTTACTATAATGGTCCCGCAAAATACCATCAGCACTGATAAAATTCCCCTCCTGAATGAAACCAATGTTAAGCTTAACGACATTGGGCAAAGGCTTGCTCCAAACAATAACATTATAATTCCCAGAGGTATGAGCCAACCCTTCTTTAATACCAAAAAACTCCAAAAGATTGATAATCTCAATTCCAGGACTAAAGAAATTAAGCTTAAAAACCTTCTCAAAAAAGAACCACACCTTCAAAGCAACAAAGCCAGATATAAACACATGATGTAAAGTCTCATTGTGAAAACAACAATGACGTTTAGAAACGATGATAAAACCTCTCTTCCTTAATAAATTATTAGTAGTGAGATACTTATGCAAGATCCTCCACAAAAAAACCATAATAGTAGATGGAATAGAATAATGCCAAATCATTTTATATATCATGTGCTCGTCATTATGGCTACGAAGAACATGCCATGCATTCTTGGTGTAAAAATTGCCATCTTTAGTAAAGGAACAAAGAAGGATATCCCTAGAACTAACGTTAAGAGGAATCTGATGAATAAGTAACACGATGGACTGGGGAAGGACCTGAGCAAGTTTCTCCAAATCCCACCCATTACCCAGAAAGAAATCCTTCACCTTAACATTATTAATGGAATTAGTATGAAGTAAAGAATCCAAAGAAACACCATTCACCCAATTATCTTGCCAAAAAAAGATATCACCATGACCAATATCCCATACCGAATAAAGCTCCACCCTCCATTTAATATTACAAAGACGATGCCAAATTTTGGACTGCCCTCTCGAGAAGAAACACGTGGAAGGATGACACCCCCCACAATATTTAGCACGCATAAACTTGGCCCAAAAACTAACATTGTTCCTAAAGTTGAACCAAAGTTTAAAGGAAAAAGCATTGACCATATCAGCCATAGATTTATAGCCAAGAGCACCTTCTTGAAGGGACCCGCAATAATTAACCCACGAGGTCCAGTGAATTTTAGAGTTCTGAACATTACCTCTCCAAAAAAATTTATTAAAAATCCTTTCCAGTCTCAAACAAATTAATTTAGGAGGAAATAAAGTTTGAAAAAAGTAAACAAGCAATGAATTCAACATATTTTGATAAGAACAAAACGACCCCCAAAACTCAGAAAATTAGAATCCCAAGAGGCAAGCTTATTCATAAAAGAAGAAACCAAACCATCAAACAGTAAAGCCTTCTTCCTACCCTTGTAGAGAGGAATGCCCAAATATTTTAAAGGAAAAGAGACCTGAGAAAAACCGGTAAGATTCTTAATAGCCAAAATCCTATTAGGGTTAACCGAATTAGCCGTAACAAAACAACTTTTTTGCTTATTAAAAACAAGCCCACTGACCTCTTCAAAACTCTTAAAAAAAACAGAATCTTCTTAATATTATTGGTAGATGCATTAGCGAACACAATGAAGTCATCAGCGAAGCACAAATGAGAAATATTGAACCCACCCGAAATTTTAAAATACAAGTTAGGGTTGTTACTAAACAGGTCAGAGAGCCCCCTAGATAAGAAATCAGCAGCAATAATAAAGAGGGCAAGGGAAATAGGATCACCTTGACGGAGCCCATGAGATGCTTTAAAATACCCATGACTCTTACCATTAACAATGATAGAAAAATGAGGACTTTCAATGCAAACTTTAATTAAAGAAATAAAGTGATCATCAAAACCAAATATGTTCAACATACTATAAATAAAATTCCAATTAATGTTATCGTAAGCCTTAGCAATGTCAAGCTTCATAATCATATTACCCCCCCAACCTTCAGATCAAGGTCTTGACAATATTCCTGTGCCAACATAATGTTATCAGTAATAGCACGACCTTTCACAAAGCCCATCTGATAAGGAGAGATAATATTAGGTAAAATCAACGAGAGACGATTCATCAAAATTTTAGAAACAAGTTTATAAAACACAGAAAACAAACTAATAGGTTTAAAGTCATTCCATGAGTTCACCTCACTACTCTTAGGAATCAGAACCACGGAAGTAGAAGAGAAAAAATTAGGATTAGGAGACCACTTAAAAAAATCAAGCACAACAACATAAACATCATCCGCAATAATATTCCAGGAATATTGAAAAAACTTAGTAGTAAAACCATCAGACCCAGCAATAGAATCTCCATTCATGTTAAATAAAGTATCTTTAATCTCATACATAAGGGGAAGAGCAGTTAAAACCGCATTATCAACATTAGAAACCAACTTAGTAATAAAAGCATGATTAAACACAGTAGCCGGACTAAAAGTCTTATTAAGATGCTTATGGAAAAAATTAATAGCAAGGGAAGCAATCTCCTCATGATCAACAGAAATAGAACCATCATCTTTAGTAATTTTATGAATACCGTTAATGGCACGTTTTTTATTTACCAAAGCATGAAAATATTTAGTGTTCTTATCTCCCTCCATTAAATTCTTGGAAGCCGATTTTTGCATCCAAAACATTTCTTTCTGAGTTTGAAGCATACCAAGATCCTCTTTGGCCTCCATAAGAAGAGCAAGATTAGCCACAGAAGGATCAGCCTGACAGCACTCCTCTAAAGAATTAACCTTATCTTCAGCCAAAAAAATATTATGAAAATGATTTTTAAAAACGTTCTGATTCCACCAATTTAAAAACATTTTAAGCCTTTTCAACTTAAGCCAAAGCCTATTCATACCAGAAATCCCATCATCCGGGTGAATAGGAGCCAACCAATTATTACTAACAACATCAAGAAAAGTATTATGAGTTAACAACATATTCTGGAATCTAAACTGAGCAGGCGCACCCATGGACTTAATCTGAATATTGATAAGAAGCGGAGAATGATCAGAAAGGGTAGGACTAAGATGCTCAATTTTTGTAGAATTAAAAGCACTAATCCAAGCACTATTAAAAAGAACTTTATCCAAAAGTTGCCACAAATGACCACGATGCCAAGTAAATTTATTACCAGAGAAACCAATATCAATAAGATTGCAAGACATAATCATATCATTGAATTCATCCATAGATTGAAAATTAGGCCGAGAACCACCTAACCTCTCATCAGGATTATAAATAGTATTAAAATCACCACCAACTAAACAAGGTAAGGAACAAACATTGTGAAAATTAGAAATTTGCTCCCACAAAATGCGTCTAGAATAATGAGAAGAAGCAACATACACGAAAGAGGCATCACATTGAAAAAGATAACATTCAACATTACAATGAACCACCTGAGGGAAATCCCCAATAATATCTAGTCTAATAAAATCATTCCAAAAAATCCAGATTTTATTAGAAATATTACCAAAAGCATGTTTAAAGCCCAAAAACTTCGCAGTGGCACACAATTTATCCATAGAAATAAAAGGCTCAAGTAAAAATAGAACAGAAATTTTATGAATGCGACACATATTTTTAACCCTAAATTTTGAAGAAGGACACCCAATGCCCCTCATATTCTAGATAATAACATTAAACATAAAGACAGTAATTAGTGGGAAGTATGTGAACGAGTAGTTCTAGGCGATTGTAAAATGACATTCCTAGGTTTCTTACCTTTCTTACCACGTCCCTTAGAAAAACTCAAATCATGATCTTCTCTAGCATAACATTTAGCAGTAATTTCAGCTTCAGTGTCAGTAAAAGCTTTACCATGATAATGATTAGACAAAAGAGACTCTTTGTTATTCATCTTACCAGAAGCCTCCTTAGGAGGCAACATACCTTCCATGTAAAGAACTCCATCCTCAATAGTAGAAGTGTTTTCCCCCCATTGGTTCGGAACATTTTCATTAGCATTAGAGAGATTATCCAAATCCTACAAAGAAAAGTCAACCTTATCCTTTTCCGTATCATTTATCGTAGGCATTTCAATACCTTTGGCAATTTCCACATCCCCCAGGTCCAAGACAACCTCAAGGTTATCAGAACTATTAACAGGGATGGCATCATGCCATTTCTCAAGCCTCAGGATATCCGTATTTTTGCTAGAGCATTCGGCCTCCCCCTGAAATTCCGGGTTACAATTAGAAATAAGATGAGAAGAAGAAACATTAAGGATATTATCATTGTCATTGACCAACGGGTCCAAAGTAAAATTATTCAGATTAAGCCCACTAGAGTTAATGTCATTAGAATTATGATTCACTTCCATATCCTTCAAATGAACCGATTGATCCCCTGCACCCAAATTCAAATCCACGGGTCTAGAAACAGACCCGACTCCATTGTTAGAAACAAGCAAATCCTCCTTATCACCTTTCCCATTTACTTTAGCAGAAATTTTTTCTTTTCTCAGGGTAGGATGTAAACGATAACATTCATTCATAGCATGCCCATGCATTTTACACTGAGAACAAAATATGGGAAGATTTTCAATTTCAATTTTCTGAAAATAACCCTTTTTTTCTGATCCTAACCAAATATCATGCGGATATTTTTTCGTAACATCAAATTCCACTAAAACACGAGCCACAGAGGGTCTAGATAAAGAAGTAGTAGCTTGATCCGTTTGAAGAGGTCGACCAAATACAGATGCCATCCCAAAAAGTATATGAGAATTGAAAAAATGCAAACGAAGATTAGGAAATGCAATCCAAACCGGGGCAATAGGAGATTCCTCCCTCACATCAAAATCCGGTGACCATTTCAAAAAGCCTCATTTGACAGCCCTGAATGCAATAAGAACGCCTCGCAAAAATACGACTATAATCTAAATCATTAGACAGTTGAATCGCAATGTGCCTCGGGTCCAAAAGACCCACGTTGAAAGATCCAGAAAGTTTAAGAGAATAGAAAAATTTACGGATAAAGTCAAGGTTTGGTCTACGCAAGACAAATTTGCCAACAAGAGTGAAAGAAAAAGGAGCCGCCAAAAGCGAAACAGCTTCATCCTCGAACATTAACGCAGGACAACCTTTACAAGAGCCATGCACGAATTTAATCTTATTACCTGAAGCAGAAGAACCACCCGAAACCACATCTTTGAAAGATCTAGTGTAAGCAGAAGGAACTGATGTAATAAACGGGCTAGATGACGAAGGAGCCGTCATCGCACCCCCCCCCCCCCCCCCCCCCCCTAACAAACACCCCGAAAGATCCTCAAAACCACACACAGAAGTAACAAAACCCACGGAAAACACCAAAAAAACCCACAAAACCGAAGCCAGGAGAAGAAACAGGGTTACCAGATGACGAAGAACAACCAGAGAATGAAACAGCAAAGGAACAGACGAACCAGACAAAGCGCTCGAAAATCGCCTGAGAGGGGGACGGCTAGGGTTTTTCTCAACCTTCGTCCAAATTTAAATCCAACACTTTAAACGCCTTTAATGAAAGTTTATGACCTCAACCTCTGATAATCAAATAATATTCTAATGGCGTGATAGCTAGCTCAATAACATGACCTTGGTGACTAGAACAAGTTGACATCAATGACATCTCAAATCAATAATTTTAATATATATATATATTATCATTGAAGATGATGTTACAGACAAATTGATGATGATAATTTAAATTTTTGACTGACATTGTGACTAAAAGGTATTGATGGTTCACCTCTTCTTGAATATATTTATAGTGATAAGTAATAATGTTTACTCTTTCTTTATAGACCAAATCCTCCCACAATGAATGGTGTGTTGGAATGTACGGCTTGCTAAATTTACATTGTAGAAGTTGTTGTTGCTTTGACAGATTTTTAATTCAGGAGCTCTTTCTAAATAGGAACGCATGCAAGTTCAATGCAGGTATTCTTTATAAATGCTCGATTGTAAAAACAGATGGATATTGATCGCCAGCATTAACCCATTACTGTGCTCTACTGAAAGTGGGCACGAAGTACCGACTACCCCCAAGATCTGACATGAAGCATCTTCTGCAGCAGAACAATTCCTCTATCTCCTCCCATTAATGTGTCATTTCGTGATGTCTAACTAAAATAAGATAACTTGACATCATGGTATAAAAAATAATTTGGTTGACCTTCTAATAGTAAGAACTCCTTTGTTTATATTTTGATTTTTATTGGAGTTGCAAATACGAACTTTCCTTCGAACCATCTTCCTGTACTTAAATATAAACGTATCAATTATTTTTGAAGCTTTCTAATTCCACTAAAAACTTAAGAATGTTAGATATTGCTATAAAGGGCTAGATATTTAGATTAGTACATTTGTAGTTAAAATAAATAAAAGAGTTTTTATGCTGGTATACATGTAAATATGAAAGTTTGTAGAGGTTCATCGACAAAAAATTATTTAGAACATTTCTTATCTCCGTTTATGCGAATGAATTGGTGGAGAAAATTATTTTTCCATAAGCATGAATTCAAATAAAAATAAAATTTATCGTCCCCTATTTAAAAAAAATACGTATGTATCCTTCATCATTTTTAAAATTTATAAAATTAAAAAATAATATCATAATCATGAAAATATGTTGAATTTTTTTGTCAATGTTAATGTATCAAATCCGTTTAATCTTATTTATATTTTTCACATTTTTAGAATCATAATGTAAATTGAAAAGGTAAATTTTGCTTCGTTTTTGTTATTTTCACTACAACTTCCTCACCAATTAAAATTTACAAAATAAATATTAGTTTTATTAAATAGCACAATATGAAACGAGAGAAATTGTCAGCTGCTTTGCTCATAGTTTGGTAATCAGTTAGCCATACAAAGTACATATAAATTTTATTTTTTAAAAATTGCTTAGTTTTTTAGCGACATTTCTAATTCAACGTACATATAAATAATAAATATGAATTGTTATGTGGCTAAGCTTTAAACTTGTAATATGTACCACCATTCTCTTATTTTATACTATATCCATTTATTTTTTATTGTTTTGCCTTTTTGCTTGCCTCTTACCCTAGAGAGACTATTACGTGCAGAGTTTGGACATAGAAGACAATTATGTTTGTGAAAAGTATAAGTGCAGTAGTGAACAATTTAAGCAAAGCAATGAATAGTGATTGTGCTTTACTGTTCACAGTCTTAAAACCCAACGATTCTGTATATCCATAGTCCGTACGTAATAATCTCTCCTTACCCTAACACCTACTTCATTTTTAGAAGTGTCTTATCCTGTTCTTGATTTTTTTTATTTCATTTTCTTAATATTTATCTTAGCCAAGAATGTGAATTTTATGATAAAATCTTTACAGAAATTTTTATAAATGTGTCTTCCAATTAATTTGGCAGATAAAAATTTTGTAAAAAAATTGAGAAGATTTTATAATCATATCTACCAGTACCTATTTTGTACTTCAACACATAATTTTTCACAAAGAAAGAGTAACTTTTTATCTACATTTATAATATAATTTATATTTATAAAAGAAAAGAGTAAAGGTTCAAATTTTGGTATAGAAATTTGCATATCGATTCCTTGTAGGACTTGCAATCCTCAGGAAGTTGGATCATTCATTTAACTTGGGTAGCCTCAATCCATGGAAACGAATTTTCATTACTCAGTTTATTAAACAAATTATAAAATTTTTCAGTAGGTTGAACCAAATCAAAGCTGAGCCATTTGATTCGTTCATTGAATTCAAGATGTCGGCAAGGAGACAATGATGAAATTCGAGGGTTGAAACTTCAACACAAAAACAAGTAAAAAACTCGGGGAAACGAGCTTAATTTAAATATTTTATATCGTTGTTAGGGAAATCTGTGAGGTGTAAATTACCGGCATTGGAAGCAACGATGACGATGACCAAACTATGCATTAGCCATTGGATCTTGGAAAGCTTCAGTACAAGATTCAAAGTTTTGGTAAGCTTGTGGGTGGAAAGTATAGCAAAGTTTGAAGGAATAGTATTATATTTTTAAATAAATTAATATTTTAATAGGGTAACATTAATTGTTCATGTGATTTGTGGTGATGTCATATTTAAATTTATGGTTAATTAAGTTTACATCTAAGAGAATCTGTATTACAGAAGCATGGCATATATTTTTTTGAATTTATAACTACCATAACTTTTGTTTAATATTAAGTTTATAAAATATATGGGATATATGTGGAATATTTATCATCAAACGTGGAGGTAAGTTTGCTTAAATTCAATATTTAATGGAGAAAAAGCTTATGTTAAAGTTTTTAGGTTCTGGATATCCTTGCTCCCAATAGGTTATGTGCGGGTTAAGCATCAGACAATTAACTAGAGGTTTATTAAAAAAAATTCAATGTGTTGAATTTTGATTTATTTGTGGGTGATACCTATCCTTAGTAATAGGCCTGCTCATTGAGTGGATGACCTAAGAACGTGTCACTGAATGGAGATAAAAGAGTAGAACTTTAGAAGAGAAAATTTGTAGAATGCTCAAGAAAGCTGTAAATCTCAAAATTGCATAAGATGCACAAGAATCAATCAAAAGGTCTCAATATGTACCTCATAATTAAGGTTTAGAGAGTTATAGAAAAACATAAGAAGCTATGCTAATCTCCCGTATAACATAAAATGCAACACATAAAACCTAAATATGTGTCATATGCTGATTCACTAAAGGCAGGTGAGGTCTAAAAACTACAGAAAATTCATACATTTCCGGCGGTTATGTAGCCGCCGGTATTACCGACGGTCAGACCACTGGTTGTTACCGACGGTTATTTAATTATCCGCCGTCGGAATAAGCGGCGGTCTAGTAACCGGCGGTTAGACTACCGGTATTATTTTTTACCTGCACTTTACCGGCGGCTCTTACAACCGGTTTTAAGTGAATTGTTTCCGTCGGTCTTAACCACTGGAAACTACCCTAAATTTATCCATCCCGAGCCTTCCACTTCATTTCCTCGCATTCTCCTGCATAGGAATCCGGCCTCCAACAAGCTCCCTCTGGCCGAAGATCTTGCCCCCATTCTAGCATCAAAGCACGGCCGAAGAGCTCGCCCCCACTCTTGCACAAAATCGATGTCCGAATTGAAGGTTTGCGTTTTTTTTTTTTTTTGTTTTAAATTTTCTATTTAAAGAAATAGAATTGAAATGAGAAATGAAATGTATACTTATACAAACACTCCAAATTAGTTCAACTTCAAGTTGTTTGAGATTTTTCATATATCAAGAGGAACCTAACTGTGTTTTAGGTATTTTTTAGATTTCTTAGTATTTGGATAAGAGAAATGTTTACTAAATATAGTTTTTTTTATTTTAATTTTTTTCTTTAATTTTTTTAATTTTTTATAATTTATTTATTTTTACTTAATAGAGTAATATAAATATGTCTAAGGGTTTGGCTTAGGGCTTTGTTAAATTCGCCTGATTCGATAAGGTAAATTCCAATAAGAAGAGGCTAGTAAAGAGAAATTTAGAAGCTTGCATTTCAATTGTCATGAAAGGATGATCAATTGCTTTTCTTAAATGACAGGATACTTCAAATTTGGATCTTGGTAGAGGAGTCGTCTACAAGATTATCGAGTAAATAAAATATAATGATTATATATCTAAAGCTTTGGAGCTATAGGTAGAATGGATAACATAGCTTTTATGCTAAGGGATGAGGGAAATTCCCGTTAGCTTTTGAACTAAACAGAATATAATCAAACCTATAGTTTTGAAGCTAAGGGTTGAATGAGAATCCCTATATTTTTGAGGTTGAGGGTTAGAATTGGTATGCCGCCGGTAAATAACCGACGGTCATCGGCTTTACGACCACTTGAAATTATCGACAGTCTCAGCCGTCGGAAAACTGCCATTGAGTAAAACAACCAGAAAAAGACCCTCGAAAACCGTTTCTTACGTGGTTTTTACCAGCGATTTAAGAACCGCCAAAAAGCTGCCAGTTTATTACAAAACCGTTGGAAATCTACCATTAACTGAATTTCCTGTAGTGAAAGAGCTCCATGAGTTGTTTTTATGTTATCTCAGTAGTGACAAGCAGGTTAGTAAGCTTGGGCGAGTTCAAAAGAAAGTACTATGACATAGGGGGTCGATGCCAACATGGTTACATATATTATTGGTGACTTGTATGAGAGATATCTGATCGTCTGAGAAGAAAAGGTGAGTGGGATATCCTTCTATGAAGGGAGATACCACAAGTTGAATGATCTCAACAAGATATAAATCAAGGGTCTCATGAATAGGTGATTTTTTGTAGCTATGTTTGGCAAGATAAGATGAGAACGATTGCTCCAAAGTAGTGTGAGTGATTAAGAAGGCATTCAAAGATTGTGGCAAGTGCCATGCTGTAAGCTTGATAATGAATCACTTATTTAATCCTAATCTCAAATTTTTGCGTGCATCATTACAAATCAATAAATTTTTAATATCCGCTTTAATCGAGAATTTTTTCAATCTCTCCTCTTGAGGTGTAATTAACTAAAAAGACTTGCCTTTATGGGGAACTTAGAATGTAGAAAATAATATACCCTTTTTTTGTTCCCTAAAGCAGGGAAATGTCACAAGGATGATAAACATATTTTATTCAAACATAATTACATTTTCAAAATGATAGTTAAATATGATCTATGTCTTCTAAGATAGTATGATATTCTCAATTCAACATTTGACCATAATATGATAAAATCTCTTTTGTATTAAAAATGTTAGTATAACACCATTTCTTTCTTTCAAAATGGTTTAATATTCTCTATGCATATTATATTATAGAAGTACAAATTTTAAAATCTCATAGTAATTTATTTTCTCATAATATGTTCTCTAAGTAAAGACAACTAGGAAGCTTGTTCTGGTAAGTTAAAGTCTTTATTGAGTAACTTTCTGAATGCTATAAATGCATTTTTGAATAATTCCCTTTCAACAAAGTATTAAACTTTTTTCTTATTTACTTGGATAGTAAGTTTTATTGGGTGATTAAAGGATGGAGAGAATGAATTAGTGATCTCCATCACATCCTCCTCCTCCTAGTAATGATTAGAGCGTGGAACCTTCTTTTGGCCTCATTTTTGAAAGAGGACTAAAATATTTCTCTTGTTATTTTTAGTGTTTAGGTACTCCTACCCTAACGTAAACTTATCCTTAGGAGGTATAGCGGGAAACCCAAAGAGTAGTCTTGAACAAACCTTGGAAGCCTATAATCTCTTTTGAACATCTCAAAATAGCATTAGCCAAGACTATTTCAAGTCCAAGTCCAAGGTCAAGCTTAGGTTAGAACACATTTTTTCATAATTGTAACTCATACCACTCAAGCTGGCATTATAATCTAAATCTAAACCAAAACCCTTGGAACTAATGCAAGCTAACCTAAACTTATTTTTAAATTGGTCTAACCCTTTTATTCCCTTTACCAAACATTGGTTGATCAAATTTGATGAGGAACTCTTAATTACCATAAAAATCGTTAAATGGCTTTCTTATGTTAAACCAAAGTCCTAGGGTTATGGGCGAAGGCCCAAAAAACACTTCAATAAACTTTTCTAAACACATTAAAACTCATGGTGGACCATGATTAATAATGCAATAAATGTCCTACTTGACCCAGATAGCTTAACCTTTGAATTGATCTTAAAATCACCCACATCATAGACTCAAACACCTACCATTGAGTACTTATGGCTCAAGGATACTCACCCTAGTAAACCCATATTTTGAGTTGACTTAGGTCAACCTAAATTAAAATAACTCAAGTTAGCTCAAATGGGTAAAAACCTAATTCATGCTAGTCTACTCCACACTTATACTATCCAAAGTGATCCCAAGCTTACGATATGTTCCGCCGGACATATCCAATCCCAGTTGAGCCCATTTTTGTCTATAAACTTCAAAAAATTATAAAACCTGAGTTCATGTGAAATTCAAATTCACAAACAAGCTTTCCCTCTTCATTCCAAGCCCCCAATCGATATTAGACACCTGCTTTCACTCAATTGAACATCCATATATTGGCCTAACATCCTAGTTTGGCCAGCCTTGGTTTAAACACATCCAAATACATTCTTAATTTCCTTTAATTGCCATGGAATCATGGGAGTGTTAGAGTGGTTTTGCTTAGCTATTGAGGAGGTAGTCATCCTTAGAGCCCACAAGATCAAAGGAAGAGCCTCCACTTAGTCTCTCCTTACTCCTGTTATCTTTTTTCCTCAAGAGATAGAGGATATACTTATTGGCACTTTTAACTTGCCCATTAATTGATGGGTGATGATTAAGGAAAATTCCTTAAGAATAATATCTTTTCGCATATTCTTATTAGTGAATTATGTCCATTACAAAGATAATAGTTAGAGGAAAACCAAGTCTACAGAAGATGAAGGTCATTTTATTGAGTTCCTTGGCTTCAAGAAAACTAGCTAAGTAGTTGAAATTTAAAAGATGAATTATCCGTAACTAAAGATAAAATTGGAATGGTTCCAATAGGTCCAATTGCAAATGAGCATGGGCTATCGATAGACTATAGCATGTGAGAAGGTTGTAGTTACATAGGGATAAATTTATGGCATTATAGGCACATTTTTAAGAATTCATCAGCATTATTTCTTAGGGTTGGTTAGAATTAAACTTTACTTAAGATTATTTTGTGACTCACCTTCCTCCCAAGTGATTACCAATTTTACCTGAGTGGATTTTCCTAAGTACTTTCCCTTTCATCTTCTCTTACACACCTCAAATTGAGTGAGGTCACCAACCTCTTGAATAACTTACCTACCATAAGTTGGTAGTTTCCTTTCATAATTTTTAATCATTAATGGTCACAACCTCTATAATTACTACACATATGTCCAAGTAATCTCTAATAGGGTCAATACAACTTAACGAGGGGCTTGACTCCATTTTCATGACCTTAGCTTCTTCTATGATGGTTCTCATGATCATCAGTTTTAATCACCCATCATGGTTCCTCTTTTTCGTAAGAAAATCAATAAGTTGGTTCTAATCCTTTGGAAACTAAGTTAACTTAAAGTATTCCAGTCTTCTAATTATTGCATTCATTTTAAATAAATACATCTGAAGTAGCTCTTCTAATAACTTTCACTAGCCATTCATTCTTTTTACCATTTGATGTGAGCCAAAGTGTACCACCAATTGAGTTTCTCAAATTCTATTAGAAAGTTAAGGGCAAATGAGTAGGGGTTCATACTTTACTTTCCTATTTGTGATGATAAATTATATGTTTACTTCCTAGGTAATAGTGATTCCTGTGGGGCACCTTGGAATTATTCTTATATTAACTCTCAATTCTTATGAGGCACCATCGACATATAAGGTCCAATCTACTTGAAAGTTCATCAGGGATGTTAAGCCCTTGTAAACTAGCCTAAGGCTAACCAAGAGGAGGGGGGGGGGGGGGGGGGGGGGGGGGTGAATAGGTATTTTAAAAATTCTTCACACAAAATCACAAACACAACTAAACAATCACCACAGAAATTAATGTGCATAAATTAATAATAAAAAAATAAAAAAAAAGAACACACCAAATTTTATAATGGTTCAGTCAATTTGACTTACATCCACTCCTTGGAGCCTATCCTCTAGGTATTTCACTAAACTCAGTGTCTCTCCTTTTGTCTCCACAGTAAGGTGGATAAGCTAGTACAAAAAATCCTTTCCACAGTCCTCGGTGAGATAGAGAACCAAACTTCTTTTGCTTTCTCATGAAGCAGGCAGAGAACCCAACTTCTTTTGCTTCCTCTTGAAGCAGGCAAAGAACCTCGATCAGTTGATAAAGTAGACCTCTCTCGAACCCTCAAGAAATCAGGGATGACGACTGGAGAAGAGGTCTCAGATCCTTACTTGGAGTAACCTTTTTGAAACCCCTCATAAATTCCCTCTCATTAGATCCTCTCTCTCTCTCTCCCTTGCTCTCCCTCTCCTCTTAGCTCTCTTAGGTCAGAATAACAGTAAAACATTTCCTCTTGAGAAAATAAGATATCTTAAATAGAAGGGCTTCAAATTTTTCCTAATTTGCAACTAATAGTCAAAGATCATCTAGGACGACTGACTGATCATCCTACACAATTAGTTTAATTTCACCTTAATCATCCAAGATGATTTGAGAGAGTCTGGATGATTAAAAAGTTTCTTTGTTCATATCGTCCAAGATGATAGGATATCATCATGTACATTTAGTTCAATCTATTGAATATTGTCCAAACCATCACCCTTGATGGATGTCTGGATGATGAAAAAGTAACTTGATCATCTAGGATGATCTTATGATCGTTCGGGCCGATTAGTACAAAAAGTCACATATCGCCAAAAACATTGCCCTGGATGTTAAGAAAGTTGCTATTTGCATGTTTTACATTCTTGCAACTTGTATAGTTTTGATGATTCTATATATTGTTATTAAGTATTATATTCTCCGAACAGTTTTTGGAAGAATTATTTTTTGCTCTTGTATGGACCAATATTTCAAGAAAATTTAACTCCAGACTAAAGAAGACTTCAAATCAAATTCAGCATGAGATACTTTGTAAATTGAAGTTTATCTTTTTCACTGTATTGAGTTTGAGAGAGTATGATTGTAATTGAGTTGCTTAGCACACACACACACTTGGAGAGATCTTTAAAAAATCATACTGATCGTACGGGACGAACCAAGTTTGTATGGGATGATCAGGTCAGTTATCCCCTCAGAAGAGCAATGGAACTAACAGGAAGTGAGAAAATTTTTCTAAGTCTTGATTATCTAGACCAATTTCCATATTCATCCCTGGACGATGCTCTCTGGATTCTCACTTTGAACTATTTGTCCAGACGAAGTGTACCATTCATCCCAGGAAGAAGTCCTCTGGACACTTGAGTTACACTAATCGTCAAGATGATCCATCCGGTTCATCGTAGGATGAAGTCCTCTTGACACTTGAGTTACACTAATTATCCAGACGATCCATCCGGTTCATCCCAGGATGAAGTCCTCTTGACACTTAAGTTGCACTAATCATCCAAATGATCCATCCGGTTCGTCACAGGATGAATTCCTTTGGACACTTGAGTTCTACTAATCATCGAGATGATTCATCCTGGTCATCTTTGGATGAAGTTCTCCGGACACATGACTTGAACTATTTGTCCAGACGAAGATTCATGTTTGTCCTAGGACGATGTCCTCTGCTTCATGAAAGTTTGGGACCGTCCTGCAGTTTCGTCAGAACGAACCCTTGATATAACTGTTCATCCCAGGACGAACATATTTTATACGGGATGAAGATCGGGTACAAAGTTAGTTTGTGCCAATATACAATGGGTTCTTATGCAACTGATTTAACAATATTCGTACAGGACGATCTGACGATCGTCTAGGACGATCTGACGATCGTCTAGGACGATCGACTGTGTACAGACTTGAAAGTCTGCAGTTTTTGGACAATTTTTCATGTCTTTTCCTATATAAAGTCCACTTAAAACTGTCTTGTAATTTTTTGCCTACTGATCTTTGTGTTAACTGAAGAGAGAGTGAAGGATAAGGTGTGAGAGAGTGTTTGAAGAAGGAGTCTTACTACTGGAGTGTGAAGGATTCATCTGGTACTGAAAGGTAAGAATCTTAATTTGTGATTTGTGATTACTTCACTCTTTTCTCTCATACTTTTAGATTTCTTGTGAGAAGATCTGTCAAGGAGATCCGGTTCTCTGCCGACACTTAGAGATTATGAAAGCCGAAGGGTTCTCTACCTACACTTGGAGAGTGTGAACAGTTGAAGGGTTCTCTGCCTACAGTTGGAGAGTGTGAACAACCGAAGAGTTCTTTGCCTACACTTGAAAAGTGTGAAAGGATGAAGGGTTATGTGCCTACACTGGGAGAGTGTGAAAGGATGGACGTTTCTATACCAACACTTAGAGAGTGCGAAAGGACGGACGGTTATATGCCAACACTTGAAGAGTTTAAAAGGACGACGATTCTCTGTCGCACCGGGTAGTGGTGGAAGAGAGTTTTGTAAAGGCTTCTCCGACTTGTTGTGGGTGCAAAAGGAAAGTAACTAGTGGTATTAGTGCAACACTCAAAGGGTACCACTTGGGAGTGGATGTAGGTCATGTTTGACCGAACTACTATAAATCTTGTGTGTTTTATTTTTTTCGCTTCTTTTATTTTTAAATTCTTAATTTGTGGTTGAAAAATTTCTCTACAACATCCACTAAAGTTATTCTCAGTTTAAAATTTAAAAAGATGGAAATTTTTTTTTATTACCAATTCACCCCCCCTCTTGGTTAACCGCTAAGACATCCAGTTTAACAAGTTTCAACAAGTGGTATTAGAGCTTTGTTTCAAAATCATAAGTTTAGACATCTTTTTTATTAACGTAGATGGCTACATTTAGAAACCGAAATACACCTGAGGGTTACTCTATAACTAGACCTCCCTTGTTCGATAATATTCCTTTTGATTTTTGGAAAACACGTATGTCTACATTTTTACAGTCACTTGATTATCGTAAGTGGATCTTAGTTCTTGAAGGGTTTACAAAACCAACTAGACTAGTTGACGGAGTTAGAGTTGAAACACATTTTGTGGACTAGACATTAGAAGAATGTGACGCATAACTAAATGCCAAATGCTTGAATAGTTTCATTTGTTCTCTTAAATTAGAAGACTACATGCGGGTTTCTACTTGCAAGAGTGGAAATGACATATGAGATAGACTTTGTAAACTTATGAGGGGACTAAAGTGGTTAAGTAATCTAGACTTAATATATTATTGCATGATTATGAATTATTTAGCATGAAACCAAATGAATTCATTTCTGATATGTACATAAGATTCACAGAAATAGTCACCACTTTACATGCATTAGATAGGGAACTAACGAATACTGAAATGTTTAATAAGATACTTCGTTGAAATAGTAGAAGAATGTGACTTAGCACAACTAAATGCCAAATGCTTGAATAGTTTCTTTTGTGCTCTTAAATCAGAAGACTACATGCTGGTTTCTACTTACAAGAGTGGAAAGGACATATGGGATAGACTTTGTATAACTTATGAGAGGACTAATGAAGTTAAGCAATCTAGACTTAATATCTTATTGCATGACTATGAATTATTTTGCATGAAACCAAATGAATCCATTTCTGACATATACACAAGATTCACACAAAAGTCACCTCTTTACATGCATTTGGTAGGGAACTAACGAATGCTAAAATGGTTAATAAGATACTTCATTGTTTGCCTATTAGTTATGATGCTAAAATTACTGCAATTATAGAGTCTAAAGATCTAAATATTTACTCTATTGACAATCTTCTTGGATCAATAATTGCTAACGAGCAAGGAGTTAGCCAAGGAAATATTGATGCAGGTGAACCACGAAGGGAGAAGAACATGGCACTAAAAGTGGAGGAGTCAAAGAGTAAACCCACACAACTTGAGGAGGAAGACGCATTGCACTAATAACTAGACAATTCAGAAGCTTTCTAAAAAGGAAGCAAAAGAGACACCAGCAAAGGAATTGAGGTAAATTTAATAGAATTATCAAGGTTTCAAATGATGTTATTTGCTATGAGTGCAGGAAACCTGGACATATTAAGACAGACTACCCAAAACTCAAAGCCACTCCTAGCAAGGAGAAGGTAGAGGAGAAACCATTTGTGAAGAAGGGCAAGAGGAAATTCCAAAGAGCTTTCTGGGCGGACTCAGCTTCAGACTCGTCAGAGATGGAAAAGGAAGAGGAAGTCACTAATATGTACTTAATGGCTGATAATCTTGATCAGTCAGATCAAGAAGAGGTATATGACTTGACTTACAATAAAATTTTTGAAGTTTCTAAACACATGCATGATGTATATAGAAAATTAAAGAAAATGCATTCTAGTCTGAGCTTAGAATTTCAGGAATTACAAAAGGAACATGAAATCCTTAGGAAAGATCATGCTTTAATTATTGACAACCATATGAAATTACTTGATGAGTTTGATGACTTAAATAAAAATCATGAAATGTTAAAAACATTCTTTGCAGAGATTCAAATTGAAATAAAAAATAATAAGGATGAATCAAAGAGCAAAATATATCGAATCAATTATACAAATAGAATTTTGAAAGATATGAATTTATTTTACAAATTGAAGATAAATGCTATTGAGGATAATAGGATACCCCCAAAACTTGAAGATTTCACTAATCCTATTTTGTATCCTTAATTTATGCAATCCCTTAATAGATAGATAAATAGTAGAAGACTTAAGAATCTATTTCCAAAAGTCAAATGTAATAATTTTAGATTAATTGGATATGCAGCTCACACCTGTACTTTGAAGAAGAAAACTTATTTGGTGTGGAAACCTAAGATGCATAAACCTAGACATATCATACATACATCTATTTATAAATTGTAAAAAGGAGAACCCAAACTTGTTTGGGTTCCCAGGTCTAACATTTAATAATTTTGCAGGGTCGCTCTCACACCAGACCTCATGTCAGTATATGGTACCTGGACAGTAGATGCTCAAAGCATATGACTGGAGATAATGCATAATTTATATCGCTAGAAGTGAGGAGTGGAGGCAAGGTTACACTTAGAGATGATCATAGATAGAGAAGTCATACCAGTCGTTAGATGAGATTTTAAGAGTGGATTGAATTTATAGTTCAGGATGATGTGACCATAGATTGAAATTTTAGAGATGGATGGAGATGATTAGAAAAGGCCCAAAAACACAAAAAAAAATTTAGTAAAAGATAAAAAAAAATATGAAAAATATAATAAATATGACAGAAGGAACGAAAACAAAAGTTTATTTTATTTTTTTATCAAAGCATGAATATGATAAATTCTCCATATTATTGAATTAAAACTTTATAAGAATAATGAGTTAACATTGTCGAAATCTAAAAAATGGTAGAATAGTCGATCTTGCTAGCCCTAGCTCAGACTTCTCTAATGGCAAATGATATTTTGAAAAAAAAGATCTAACTCAGAAAAACCAATTGGATAAGAAAATAAATTTGTTCAAAACTTGGTTCCAAAAAAAATATTATAGAATAATATACCAAAGTAATTTATCACAATCATGAAATTTGAAATCAAGCCTTTAAAAATATCAAGTGACATATGAAATCTTCTAAGATTTAAGAGTTTGAAAGAGAAGGAAGCTTTCCTTTTGTGGGCTTATTTTTTGCATCTTGTCAATTGATTGATACACTTTGCGCATCTTTTGATTTTTGATATACTTTGTGTATCTTATAATTTTTTTTAGCGGTCATTGCACATCTTCTCAACTTTTTTTCTTTTTGGGGCTCATTTTATGCCCCTTTCATTTTTTGCAAGTTAGATCCCTTTTCAAGACTCTTAAAAACTCTCAGTTGTGAGTATATATTCTAGATATTAGAGAAGAAAAACTCACTTTTTAAAATAAGAAAGAATAAACTACAAAACAGAATCAAATTCACATGATAAATGCAACGACAAAATTTAAAAAAATTTGAAAGTAATATAAAGACTTTGGACATTATATATATAAGATAGATTACTGTAACAAGATTGAAAAAATCTCAATCGCAAAGTCCAGTTATTAATTTTAAATAAACTTTTGTTTAGAAAAAAAATACCCTGCTAAAAGAGGTTAGAGGAAGGAAAATAATCAATGGTGTTTTCCCCTTTAACAGATTTAGGAATATCAAATATTGACTACAAATTGTCAAAAACAAAAATAAGGCATAAAATATCATTTCAACTATGATAAAAAAGAAAGCTAAAAAATAATAAATTCTGAGAAGAAAACACTATAAAATAACAACAAATAAAAAATCAGCACTCAAAACTAAAAGAATGAATAGAAAAATAACAATGAGCAATAAATTAGAAAACATGCAAATTAAATTTATTAAGCAACAAGTTTATGCAATTATATGTCATGAGTCTCTAATGTACAGGTACTACATGCTCTCACGAGGTCTTCTGTGAGAGCAAGCATCAATCGCTAGATTTAGGAACCCAAACAAGTTTGGGTCCCTTCTTATAGAAAGAAGAATGCAATGCATTTGTGTTCTGCTATGAATCTTGTATTTTGGTTCTCCATACCTAATGTGTACTATGGTGAACAGTAGAAGTGTGTGAAATGTGTCCTAGCATGCCACATGAAAAATATCTAATAACTGGAAATTGATTTACTAATATATTCGAGTTATAGTGTCTCCTCATAGGATTCAAAACTTTTGGCTTTAGATTAGGATTGAAAAATTTTTCAGGTATGAGTGTATTCCTATTTTTCTCAAGTGTATTCAATTCAACTTTAAACTTTGAGTTAGCACTTTCTAAAATGACATTATCAACTCTCAAATAGTGCTCCCTATGCTTAGATTCATCAATATATATTTTAAAATCATTTTCATGTGTTATGTGGGATGCTTTCAGTGAATCATGCTCAGTTTTTTGCGGTTTTTGAAAATAAAATTGATGTATTAGATGGTCTGATTGAAAAAGGGGAAATTATTGTCCCTGATAAAGTTAGTGACCAATCCATGCTTGAGAAGAAAGAATTGGCAGTTACTAATGCAAAGAAGGATAAGGAGGTATCCAAAGAAGAATCAGGTGATATAATAGAGGCTACCTCAAAGAAAAAAGGCTCCAAACAACATAAAGTTAGGGGCCTATATATTTGGCTCCAAGAAGTAGGAGGTTGGACGAGGATAAGTTGGGGATGGCATCCCTCATTTCCAATAATGCCGTCTATAGTTTTTTGGAACTATAGAGGAGCTAGGAAGAAAAAGGCTTCTCTATATTTAAAAGAAATTGTGAAAAACTATGAGGTAATCTTTTTTGGTTTGTTGGAAACAAAAGTTGCTATTATTGAAAGGAAGGATGTGGACTCTCTCACTGGTCCAGATTAGGATTTTAATCATATACCTTCTAAAGGACTTTCTGGGGAATTTTGCTGCTATGGAAGAAGAATGTAGCTAAGTTTAGTGTATTCGAATCTTCTAACCACTATGTGATTGGTGACATGGAAGTTTATAACAAGGGGAGTTGGCATGTTGTTCCAACTTATGGAAACAAGGATGCTTACAAGAGAAGAAAGATTTGGGGAAAATTTGAAGCTTACTCTTTCAAGGACTTACCTATGGTAATAGGAGGAGATTTTAATTACATTCTTTCCAAAGATGATAAAAGGGGAGGAAAAAGATTTAGTTTTTCCCTTGAACCCAAGAAAATGAAAACCTTCTTGGCTAACATTGATTTGCACAAAGTTGGGTTTGTTGTTCCAAGATTCACTTGGTGTAACAACAAAATGAGGAATGATCATATTATTGAAAGATTTGATAGATGTTTTTTGAATTCAATTGCTATTAATTCCTCCCATAGATTGATGATTAAGAATTTGCCTCGGGTGGCTTCTGACCATTGCCCAATTCTCCTAAAACTATTGGGAATTCAATATTTTTCTGAAAATCTATCATATTTGAGGATTATTAGGCTGCAAACAAAGCATCTACTACTGTTGTAAGAGCTGTCTGGCTGAAGAAAACTGCAGGTAGCAGCTTGAACATTCTGAACTCTATGTTTAATAGATCTATGAAGGCATTATATTAGTGGAGTAGAGCTAAACAAAAAGGTCTTTTTTCAGTTGAAAGACTCCATGTTGAAAATGATAGAGGATCTACAAACTAAAGAAGCAGGTGATTGTGGCCTATCAGAGAAAGAGCTCTGGAAGCTTAAAGTAATGATGGCATATTTCACTTCTATTCTAGCTGTTGGATACATGGTGGAGGCAAAGGGATAAAGTGAAGTGGATCTTGGAGGGAGATCATAATACAAGATTTTTCCAGTCCTTTACATTGACTAGGAGAAATTCTAACTTTATAGTAAAGATCAAATATGATAATGGTGAGGTGGTTGAAGATCAACACAAAATTGAAGATGTCATAGTTCAGTTTTTTCAAGCCAAGTGGAAAAATAGAACTTGTAACCTATAAGGGTGGCCAGAATGAGAAGATGCTTAATTGAGAATGATGTAATTCTTTTAAACAAAGCTTTCTCCATTAATGAAATTGAAGAAGTTATTAAGAAAAGTGCAAAGTATATTTCTCCAGGTAACAATGGCATCACTTATTCCTTTATTAAAGCATATTGGGAGATTATTAAAAAGGATTTTTGGAATGATGTGAATTTTTTCTGTGAAAACTCTGAGATGGATCCTACATGGAAGGAAACTACCATTGTTCTTAATTCCAAGGTTGACAACCCGTTGGCTCCCAGCAACTACAAGCATATTAGTTTATGTAATACAATCTACAAAGTGGTGGCTTATGTACTAATGAATAGAATGGCATCTATAGTTCCTAAAAAAATTTCCAAAGAACACACGGCCTTCTTGAAGGGGAGATCATTGACGAATCATGTTATGGTGGCCTAAGAGATTATGCACAAGTTCAGGTACTCTAAATCTTCTAAAGGCCTTATTTCTATTAAAATTGATATGAAGCAGGCACACAATTCTATGGGTTGGCTGGATCTTAAAAAAACATTAGATTATTTTGGATTTCCATCCAAATTTTCAACTCTCATATTGGAGTGTGTCCAAGATCCGAAATTTTCTATATTGGTTAATGGGAATGCTTCAACTTGGATCCAAGATAGTAGTGGATTCTGGCAAGGGTGTCCATTATCCCCTTATTTGTTCATTATTTGCTCTCAATTATTAACCAATGCTTTTATGGAAATAGTTGATTCTATAGGTATTCAGGTGAATTCTACAGGTCCAAGGATCTCTCACTTGTTGTATGCAGATGATGTGATTATTTTTTTTAAAACAAAGTTGCATAGCATCAAGAAGATTAAGGGAATTTTGGGAAGATGTTGTGAGTGGACGGGCCAAAAAAATAAATGCGTCCAAATCTACTCTTCTTTTTAGCAAGGCAGTAAATAGAAGGAAGAAGAAATAGGTCTCCCGGATTTTGAAATTCAAAGTTGTCAAAGAGCTAAATTACCTTGGTGTGAAACTAGCTCCTAGAAGATTGGTTGGAAATGATTTCCAATTTATTATTGAAAAAGCTCTAAAAATAACTAGCATTTGGGGAGGTAAGTTAATGTCTTTGTATAAGAAAGTAATGCTTGTCAAAACTGTGTTACTTTCTTATACCATCTTCAATTGCACCAACTCAGTGATTCCAAGAAGTATCATTGATGAAGTTGATAAAATTGGTAGAAGTTTTATTTTGAACAAAGTAAATGGTGAACATGGAATTCACTATGTAAATTGGGAGGTCATGTGCTTACCTCTAAAATGGGGAGAAAGAGGACTCCACTCTTGTGTTAACAGGGTTTGTCCTTTAAGAGATAAGATTGCTTTGAGATATGTTCAAGAAAAAGATTCATTGCTACACAAGGTTCTCTATTCAAAGTATGGTAACCATTTTGGTATCGGTGCGGAAAAAAAAAACATGGCTCATTTGCTTGGAAAATCATATGAGATGGAGGAAATTCTTTAAAGACTATTTTGAAATGGTCAATTGCAGATGGGAGGTCGATTGATGTGTTAAATGACTGTTGGATCTTCGACAAAGGCCTTTGAAAATGTCCAACATCTATCACTAATGATATTGGTGATACTATGGTTGAAAGTTATATTGAAAATGGTGGTTGGAATTCAAAAAAATTAAAGGAAGTTATGGGTCCTGAACTTGTCAACCTTATTTGTCAAATTAGTATAAATACTGAGATGGAAAGTGACACATTGCAATTGATTAAGTAAAGGACTAGAAAATCATTATCTTCCATGGTGTTGGATGCTACGGTGCAGAATTCACTTCCAGATCGTTATTTGAACTGGATTGGGAAAATCAAACTAATTCCAAGGGTTGAAATGTTCTGGTGGAGGATTTTCATAATGCATTGCCTACTTTATAATTCCTTTCTTATAGAAGGTTGCGTATGGATATTGGATGTCCTAGGGATTGCAATGAAGGAGAAGATATAGAGCATATAGTGGTCAAAAGCAAGAAAATGTTGGAGGCTATCCGGTTCTTAAATAAATGTGTTTTTTTTGTTCCAACTTTCTCTAATCTATCAGAATGCTACAATTGGCTTTCTAAAGAGAAATATTTCTTGGCGGCCTTATTCTGCAACTTAATTTTCTTCAATTAGAAGTGTAGAAATAAACTGATTCATAAAGGGATTTAGGATAGTGCTGCAAATGCCTTAAGCTATGCTTCAGTCACTGCTTACGGTGGTAGTGGGAATTCAAGTATATTGGGTTGGGTGTGAATTAGCCATCTAGGCTGTGTGACCATCATTGGCACCCTCCTCCACCCGATTGGATCAAGGTTAATGTAGATTCCTCATTGCTTCCATCTTACAATGCCAAAATAGGAGGCGGTTTTCATGATTGTAAAGGTAGATTCCTATTGGCATTTGGAAGGACTGGTGTTCACTGGGATGTCTCTTATTTGGAGTTGTTTTCTACTCATGCTATCAAGGAAGTCATCAAAGATTGGATGTTCAAGTTTAAGGGAATAATCATAGAAGGGGACAATGATAACATCAAGTTTCTTCAAGAAGAAAAATCAAAAGGTATCCCCTTCTTTGAAACTTTTCAAGATATTAATAAGTTTGATCATGAGATTTTTAATAGTATTGATAGAAGAGGTAACAAGCTAGCTGATTTATGTGCTAACTATGCCCTTATTAGTTCTTTTATTTGGGATGATATTACTTCTTGCAAGATTCCTCCTTTATTTGTATCCTTATTAAAGGAGGAATCGAGTGTTTTTAGCTTGTACTTTGTTTTTTCTTTTCATCCATTAATGCAATTTGATGCATTTTCTTAAAAAAAAAAAAAAAATCTCCAACATAATATGGCTAACCAAAGGAGGAAACTCTCTATCCATCGCTGCAATGAATGTTGGACACCTAGCATAGCTTCTATCTAATACCCAAATATCATTCAAAATATTAACTGAAGACCTAGAAGTAATTTTCCACCTTACAATTGGTCTAAGAGAATTAGCTCCACTAAGCAGTAATTTCCATGTCAAAGAAACATTCAACCTTCCCTCATCACACCAAATATTTCTACCATACTTTGCAAGTAATCACTTACAAAGAATAGAATTTGGTTTGTTTAAATAATCCCAATCCAACCTTTCTCTCAAAGGTTCCACAGAACCAACTGTAGAATGAATCACCTATCCTCCATTTAAAACTGATTCACAAATCTCTTTCCAAGCAACAAAATGTAAACCATGACCTCTAATTTTTTTTGTTTCATAAGATCTCCCTACACATCTTATCAAGCTTCCTCAAAATACTCAAACGTACTAAAGAAAGAGAATAATAAAACACTGGAATTGAGAGCATCACCAACTTAATAAGTACCAATCTCCCAAAAAAGGAGATGAATTTCTTACCCCACACCTCAAAATTTGAGGATGATTCCTTCAAAAGGTTCAAGAAATCTGCTGCAACAAGCCTTCGTAAAGCAATCTTGATGACCAAGTAGTGTAGCTCTTTGACTTCCACAAAGCCCATAATCTTGGAAATGGCCCTCCTTCTACTCCTCTTTATAATTGCTAAAGATGATGGAAGCTTTAGAAAAGTTAACTTGTTGACCTGTCCACCTGCAATAATGTGATGTAATTTTCTTAATTCTTTATAAATTTCCAAACTTGGCATTTGAGAATAGAAGGATATCATCAGCAAATAAGAGATGGGAAATATTTGGAGCCGAAGGAGCAATTTTCAAACAAAAATTTTGTCCCTTTTGTTAAGATTGCATTAGTAAGAAGTTTAGATCATAAAATGAACAAATGCAACGATAATGGAAATCCTTGTCTAAAATCGCTCTAGGCTTCAATCAAGTTTGAACCAACCCCATTAACTTGAACTAAGAAAATTGGGACAATCACACACTCCATTAAGAGGTTAGAAAATATATTCGAGAACCCAAAGTAATTCAAAACTTGCCTAAGAGTATCCCATGCTATGTTATCATAAGCTTGTTTCATGTCTAATTTAATTGCAACCCATCCTTTTTTAGATATAGAAAATCTAAATTTATAAAAAAGTTCTTGGGCACGAAGAACGTGATCCGATAAAGATCTCCCTTTTATGAAAGCTACTTGATCATCAGATACCAAATAATGGACCACCTTCATCAATCTATTTAAAAGGACTTTCACGACAATCTTATAAATTGAAAGACATAAGCTAACTGGATGAAAGTTAGAAGGAACTAGATGACTAATCACTTTAGGAATAAGCACCACCAAAGTCTCCTTCCATTTAGATCACTTCTTACCGAAGATAAAAAGAGATGAATAACATTTCACACATCGAAGCCAATTGTCTTCCAATATGCCTTGATGAAATGAGTACGTGATTCCATCCACACCCGGAGAAATATTATTGCCAATATCTTTGACCACAACCTCTACTTCTTCTAGGAAGAAAGAAGCATCAAGGATATCACAACTTCCTTGTCTTAACAAGTTCAGATTCAATGGACAACCATCCAAATAGAAATCCCTAAGTTTCCATTTGTTGCTAAAAAACTAAAGAAGACTTCCTTGATAGCCTCGTGATCCTCCACCAGCACACCCATGTTAATTTTCACTTGCTTAATATAGTTACCATTCCTTCTACCATTTATAAAAGCATGAAAAAAACTAGAATTTGTATCACCTTCACATAACCACTAAGCCTTTTCCCTTTCGCCTCCACCATGTACTCAATCAAGAAAGACTACAATTGAATTCATTAACTTTAGACCTGAGAAGATGAACTTTTTTATCAAGAAAATTCTGAAGCAACGACTCTTACACTTGAAGCTCAACGATTTCTTTCTTCAGATTATCTTTCAAATCAACCAAGTTTTGATGCTTTGCTTTGCTCCAAAAGTACAAAGCTATTAAAACTCTTGAGAACTTCTTATATAAAGTTTTCGTAGCATCTCCATAAACAGGTTTTGCCCAAGATCTTTTGACAACCGAGGATGCAGCCAGATAACAGAACCATACATCTTCAAATTTCTAAAATATGCTTATAAGATTTGCTTTATTAAAAATTTTCAATATAATAGGGCAATGGTCCGAAGCGATCCTAACCAAGTGACTGACTAAAGCATGATGGACCAATTCCAATGATTTTGAATTCAAAAACCATCTATCAAGCCTTTCATGAATGCGAGCACTACCTTTTTTATTATTGCACCAAGTATACTTTAAACTGAGAATCCCAACATCATGAAGGCCACTTCTGTTCATAAAAGCTTTCATCTTTAGGCCCTAGGGAAAAAGAGATTTTTTTCACTCCTTTCTTATCTTCTTGAGAAAGAACGAACATAAATCTCCCCCTACCACAGAGGGTACCTCAGACCTCAAATAACGCTCCATTAAATTCCATAACTCCCTTCTACTATACAAATCCCTGTTACCATAAACAATACAGACCACCTTACACCTTTATTAAAAAATTTCAACTCCACAACCACACACTGAGAAGAAGCTTCCAACAAAGTAAATGATGCCAAACTAGACCTCCATAATACCAATATCCCTGCTACCATGAACACTAGATGAGAAAAGGAAAAAGTCCCAACCTTCTCCCACAAATTTATCAAAATTATTGCTAGAAAGAGATGAAATTTTGGTCTCCATAATTTCAAAAAAAAAAAAAAAAAAACATTATTGTCTTTAACAAATTCCTTCAAATATAAGGAGGCCTCCTTTTTTTCCACCCTACAGTTCCAAAATCCTAATGAATTCATTTTATCGAGAAGGGGGAAAGACTCCCACCCCTTTTTATGTTCAGATTAACTTTACTTTGCCTAGAAGATGAACTCAAAGGCCCAAGAGACCTAAGTTCCTTAGAAAGCTTTGGTTTATGCACACTAGACATAACATTACTCAAGAAAGCATTTAAATCACCCTCATTCTCCAAAAAATCTTCTTTGCTGAAAATAGCTAAATCATCCTTCCTCATGTGATAGGAAGGGTCCACAGATTCAACCAATTCACCTTCTTCAAATTAAATTCTATTCGGGACATCAGCCTTTCTAAATTAATTTCCTCCTCACATATTGAATTCAGCACTTCAAAATAGTTTTCTCTAAAAAAAAAGCAATTTGGACTTAGTAAGAGATGAAAGGTGTATACCCAGACTTTCAAGATAATCCTGAGCTGAATCACCATCGGGGTTTTCACAATCTTCCATGTTATCCATTACGTTAAGAGTAGAGCCACCAACATCTTCTACATTATTAGGAGGAATACAAGCATCTTTAAGCTTACAAGAATTATTCACAGCAGACAACATAAAAACATCATCTTGTACATTTAAAACTACATTCATCACATATTCAGCTTCAACTTGTGCCTTAGTCCCATTTACAATATTTTCCAAATCCCCAGCCTTCTATTCTTTTTCTATCCCAGTAGAAACATTTTTAATACCTAGGGATCTTGGACTAGTTCCAATCTTTGGTACATACTCCTTCCTCAAAATCCCCAAGTTTCTCCTTCTATTCCTTCTATTATTAACCAAAACCCAAGGACCCAAAGTAGAATCCTTCATAGAGGCTTTAGCTACAGCTTCTTCAACAATTTTTTAATGAACAAAAATCCACAATAATTCTCCTACACCTTCATTATCCTCCTTCACCTTGTAAGCATCAATCAAAGGACCAATACTTCCATATTTGAAGCAAAAAAAAGAAATTTTTCATACTACAACTTTTGAAAAAAATTTCCATTAATTCCTTCCACCTAAAGACTTGTTGGAAGTTGTCAGTCTAGTTGAATTCAGATGCATACTATGGCAAACTCCCTTCTCCCCCATTGAAATATATCCCCATAAATTAAAAGCGGTTTACCAATAAGAGAGGCTATCCTTGATACATTGATTTCATCCCAATAATAAAGCGAAAGATTAGGCATCCTAATCCAAATTGGAGATGATAATCCCTTAAGAGAATCAGGATTGAAATTAGGATTCCATTTATGAAGCCCAATGATATGCCTGTTCACAAACCATGGGCCACCCGATAAAAAATAATCCATAAATTAAATGGAAAAAAAAAGAACAAAACAGCCAATCCGATCCAATAACAGTTAGATGAAACTTGCCAAAATACGACTATTGGCGTCTTAATTTATCAGCAATCATTTGAATGGGGATACATTTTGCAAATTCTTTGATGATGACAGAACATTGAAGCTTAACCGAATTAGCTTTAACGTTAGGTTCAAACAACTTAACAGCTATTCCATCTTCCATCATGAATGATTCATTACTCAACAAATTGACTTTGATATAAGATCGTTTCGACCAAGGATTCCCATAACTTTGTTTAGTTAGTTCTATATAAGTAGAGCTATTTTCCACCATCTTAGCAGATCGAACCTCATTTTCTTGTAACAAATAACTTCATATCAGATGAAGAAGATTCAATTTTATCAATTCCATGACTTTCCTGAGGAGTAGTCACCTTATATTCTTCTACTATTTGTTTGCCTTTTCCAAGCACTAGAGATGTTGATTGAAGTTTGTAACTAACTGGTTCTCTAATAACTAGAGCAGCATTAAAATGAATAATCTTCAGAGGTGAATTGCTAATTTAATAATTTTCACTCAAAATTTTCATTTGAAATCTCAAAACTAATTAAACAAATTTCAGCAAAATAAATTTATAAAATAAATATATTTTCTCTTTTGCATTTTAGTAGAAAAAACAAATGTGAAGATATAATTTATTTAAATTTTTATTATAAAAAATATTAAAAATAATGAAGCTCAACAATCTTAACAAATGCTTGTAAGAATATAACATTCAGAAAAAAATTAAATTGTAATAAAATAAAATGAGAAAAAAAATAAAACCAGCACAACAAGTTTATAGTGGTTCGATCAATCCTTTATTTACATCCACTCCGAAGAATACACCTCACTGGGTATTGCACTAAATCTTTTAGTAAATCTCATTTATCTCTCATGAAATGATGAAGAAGCCTTAACAAAATCTCTTCCACAAACCTGGTGTGGCATAGTACAAAAATCACTTCCACCCCCTAGGGAGACAAACAAATTATAATATTATTCCTCTTCTTGGTGACACAGAGAACTTGGAATCCGTTTCACCCTCTTGGCAAAGCAGAGAACCTAATAATCTTCATCCTTGAAGATTTTCTTCCTAGTGCAACTTATAATATCAAAGATAACACATTGATATATAATATGACATCATATAGTACAGTTGGAATCAACTACTTCACACTAAAACACAACTTCTCCCTCTCCTTCTCCAAGCTTCAAGGGTTCCTTCCTTTTTTGTTTTTGTCAAATGGGGGAGTCGTAATATTGTATAATTTTTTGATGTGTGTGTGTTGTATTATGCATGTGTGTATGTTTTTATTTATGTTCATGTTTTTGTTCGTTTTTTTGTTCATTCAGAAGTTGTTTTTTTGGTTTTAACGGTTATTGTTTCTTTTTTATTTTTTGTTTCTTTATGAGAACCCCTTGATTTAAATTGGTCATTCATTTAGGGGGAGCTAAGGAGAAAATTTTCTTTAAATGTTAACTCAAATAATAATTATTTTTCCCTCATAAAAAAGGGGGAGATTGTTGCAACTTAGTTTTCATAACTATATTTTTATAGCATATGTATTTTTTATGATTTCAAAATATTATTCTATTTATTACTGTTTCTCCTAAAACATATTAGAAATATTTTTTGGTTGTTTGTGTATACTAACGTTTCAGGGAAATCATACTTCAGACTACTGAAGGCTTCAAGATATATTTGATTAGAGTTTATTGAAATTGAAGTCTATACTTTTTATATTTTTCTTGAGTATGAGAGAGTGTGATTATAATTGGGTAAATGTGCACATACACACTTGGGAGTGAAAGAAATTTATAATTTTTAAATATAATCCTACTGTATGATCATGTATTATATAAGATGATTTGGCTAGAATGTTCCTTTAAAATGGAGTTAATTGAACCTTGCCTTGAAAATTTTCTAAGTCTAGTTCGTAATGTATGAAGTTACCTTCATTCAAACAACATCTAGAATAGGAAATGGCTATGTACCAATTTATCTTGAATGAACTAAAATGTTATTTGAACTATTCGTACTTTATGATTTTAGGTTTTACAGATGATGTCTAGAGTATCAAGTCAATGCGTATCATTTCATCCATACGAACAGGTAAATTCTTTTAACTATTCATATTATATGATCTTAGGTTCGTACAAACAACATTCAGAGAAAATTGGCTCATCCATTTTCATACCAAATGAAGCACGGTTTGATTAAAATTGATCGTACTCTATGATAAGAGGTTCGTACAATACATTATCTAGAGTAATAAATTCGGTTCATATTGAATCATACTTAATAAATCTATTCATTCTTGAACTGGTCATACTGTAAGATATTTGTTCATACACATGCAAATCAAAGTATGAACTTGGTCGTATAGGATCGTATGAGCAAATTTTGAGCTGCTCATACATATAATGTATGATCGTACTATATAATGTAGGACGATCAAATTGAAATTTTCAATTTTCTAGATGATTTTTTATGTCTTAACTATTCAAGACTCCTAAAAACTGATTGAAATAAAACCTTCTTCAAATTTTCTTTGAGAGCAAGAGTGAGAGTGCTTTAGGAGAATGTTTGAGTGTGTAGATAGATAGATTTTGGAAGTAAAATTTTTTTAAGGGTTGACAAGATTGCCAAAAAGTGAGGATCTCTTTGTAAGTTTCTCACATCTCGTCCTTACTTTTTTGAAGATGTTTGATAGAAGATCTAATTCTCTTCCTGCACCAGGAGGGTGTGAAAGGTTGCCGGTATAATACCGACACCAGGAGGGTAATAAAGGATAATGGTTCTCTACTGATACTAGAAGGGTGTGAAAGGATGATGGTTCTTTGCCAACTCCAGGAGGGTGTAAAAGGATGATGATAATCTGCCGCATCAGGGATAGGTGGAAGATATGGTAATTATAAGGGCTTCTTCGCCTTGCTGAGGGAGCAAAAAGAGAGTCACTTTGGAATAATGCAATACCTTAAAAGAGAGTCATCGAGGAGTGGGCATAGTTCTTGTTCGATCGAACAACTATAAAATTCTATATTATTTTTCTGTCTTTAATTTTATTTTCTGCATTTTTATAAGTTTTTTAGTTTAAATTTTGTGGCTAAAAATATATTTTACAAAAACTCACTTCTAAGTTTAATTATAAAAAATCAATTTTCTTAAACTACCAAGGGGTATAATCAAATAGAAGGAATTAATTTTGAAGAAACTTTTGCCCATATAACAAGACTTGAAGCAATTATGATTTAATTAGCCTTTGTCTATTTTAAAAATTTAAATTGTATCAAATGGATGTTAAGAGTGCCTTCTAAATACGTTGATATAAGAGGATGTTTATGTTAAAAAACCTCTAGGTTTTAAAAATTCTAAAGTCCCTAATCATGTGTTTAAATCTAAAAGGCATTATATGGACTAAAAAAGACACCTATAGCTTGGTATGAGAGGTTAAGCATGCTCCTATTAGAGAGATCTTTTGTGAAAGGAAGTGTGGACACCACTCTCTTTTTGAAAAGGATAGGTGAGATGACATACTTATTGTTTAAATATATGTTGATTACATCTTGTTTGGATATACAAATAAAAATCTTAGCGATGATTTTTTCAAAAATAATGAGTAGTAAATTTGAGATGAGTTTGATGAGAGATTTGAGTTATTTTCTTAGTTTTAGTAGAAAGAAAAATGAGGAAGGACTTTTTCTTACTCAATTGAAGTATATTAACGATATCCTCAAGAATATGAAATGTATAATGCTAAATGAGTGACTACACCAATGAGTTCCTCAGTGCACTTAGATAAGGACCTTAAGGGAAACTCTATTAATCAAAAGAAATTTAGAGGAATAAATGGATCATTGCTTTACCTAAATGCTAGTAAACCAGATATAATGTTTAGTCTTTATTTGTGTACTAGATTTTAATCTTATCCAATGGAATCACATTTGATAGCTGTTAAAAAAATCATGAGATATCTTTTGGGAACTCAAAACTTAGGGATTCGGTATTCTATGCATAGCTCTTCTTTTGAAATAGTTAAATATTCTGATTCAAATTTTGCTTGAAGTAGGGTTGATTAAAAAACTACATCTAGAACTTATCAATTCATTTAAAACTCTTTATTTTCTTGGTCTAGTAGGAAATATAATTCAGAAGTCCTATCTACTGCTGAAACATAATACATTGCCTTAAGTAGTTGTGTGGCATAAGTTCTTTAGTTAAAATAATAATTGATTGACTTAGGTTTTTCTATTGGCACAATTCTAATTTTTTATGATAGTACTAGTGTCATATGAATTTCAAAGAATCCTATTTAACATTCTAGAACTAAGCATATAAATATGAGGCATCACTTCATTCGAGATGATATTGCTAAGGTAGAGATTGAATTGCATCACATTGCTACAAAAATCAACTTACAAATATTTCCTAAAAACCATTAGCCTTAGGCATATTTAGCACCAAAAGAATCAGATTAGGTGTGTTTGATCTTAATTCTTAAGATGAAAATTCTAAAAACTTTATTCTTGTGAATATGCATTTATTTAGTTTTTCTCTATTTGTTTATTTCATTTGTTTTTGTGTGTCTAGTTTATGTTTTTTTTTTTTTACTTGAAGCATGTCATTGGATTTAAGCTAATTGATTTTTAGAAGAATTTCATATTATCATATTTTATTTTCTATGTGTTCTTATCATATTGTATGAAATTTTTTGGTCCTGTACAAACTTTGTAGCATATACATGATAGGTTTCTTAGTTGAGTGCACGAAACTTAGTTTTTCATAGGAGTTTGTACTATACGATGATGTCATCATACTATATGATATGTATTGTTTCATCTATATGAGTGGAAATGGTTTTCCAATTAATGTCAGTTATTTAGTACAGGTCATATGTACAAAATCATATTTCATCTATATGATCTTGTTGTAAGCTTTTGTGGGGGACAAACCTAACCACCATTAAATTATATTTAATATTTTGATAATCCTGGACAAACATATATTCCCTTGCATGATTTTATGGTCAAAAAGTGTGTATGAAAAGATGCCTCAAAAATGGTATTTAGTGAAAAGATGTTTAAATTTTGGTCGTATTTGTTCATATTTATGATCTAAATTTAGTACTATACGATAGGTCATTTTTCTTTAAATAGAAGGGTCTTTGGATAAATTTTTCATCACTTTCTTATTCATTCCAAACGTTCTAGTGCCTACATCTTATGAATGACTGGTACCAGCAAACAACCCTGCCTTTCTAAGGGATCTTCCCCTTGAACTGTTAGGGATGATAACTTTTTATCCAAAGAGAACGAGGATGCCTAGTTTAGGTATTCCACTGCTAAAATCACCCCTTTCCAACTTTTCATACATAGTGATATTCATTTCTCTTTCATGCCCATATTTGCTTCAACCCAACTTTCATTTATCCTGCTCCCATTTATGCCTACCAAAATGAGACATTCCATTTTTTCTAGCCAACATGAGAGTGAATCAGGACCACACCAAGATTACCTTCTATGTTCTCAAGCAACGAGTAGAAATTACAAAGGAAGATCAAGGAAACTTTAACCACTTAAGAACCTATGGGATTAGAGCACATACTTTAACCTCTAGAGCTAACTTTGATTGGCCTAAAATTAATCAAACTCTTAGAGGTGTCACCCAAGTGATTTATTTGTCTCGTGTTTACACTCTTAATAAAAATGACAGGATCATCCAACACATTTTGAGAACCTCGATTATTCCAAAAGCTCATGATCGCATTAAAATGACTCCTCTTTTGTTAGCAATCACTTATTTTATAATGACAAAATATCCTATTGATGAAGCCTAACTCATCATGTATTACATTTATAATCTTTTTATGATTTGACTTCCTAATCATAAGAGAAAAAATATAGCTTTAGAACATCTAGTTGATGATATCTTAGAAAAGAAATACAATCTTATTCATCATAAACCTCCCACTTAACTCCCTATTTACTTTACTGATGTCTCTATTTAGTCACTTTTTGGGTTGTATTAAAGTTTTGAGAATGATGATTCAAAGGAACAATGGGGAGCTCCAGCTCAGCAATTGCACTTACACTTGGACCTGACTAGAATTTCTACAAAAAAATTGGTCCAGCACTTCGATAAATTGGAAACTCATTGGAGCAATTCTCTAATCAAATTGAGAATTACTTAAATTAGTATGATGCAAGATATCATGAAGATATGGGTTGGATCCGAGGATAGTTTGACTCGGTGAACATGAATGTAGCTACGATCAATAGTTATTTTTCAATGTTCAAACAACCACCTCCTCCAGATCAGAGCCCCTTTTATTACTAGTTGTACTTCTGTGATATTATTGCTTATGAGCTTTTGTGTTTGTAATTATGTTGTTTCTCCTATGAGTTTTGTGTTTTTCAAGTGTTGTTTTGAATTTATGAGATGATTTTAGTTGGATGATGTTATGTGGAATGATATGAAATTAAAAATATGTATCTATGTACTCTTTCATAATCAATAAAATAATATAATATTTTTTCACTTGCAATCCAACTTGTTCTTATGTTATATGTGGTTATGGTCATATAGTAAGTTAATCGCAATGGCTCTCTGCTCTTCTGACAATTTGGAGGCGATCTTGTGCTTTCATTCCTATGCTCATCTCTCTCCATCCCTGGCATGATTTTGTAGTTTCTTTGCTCGATTTTGTTCTTTGGTTTTTGATCCATCGTGTTTTCATTTTATTTTGAAGTTGCTTTTTTGAGTTTATTGTTTTTGGGAAATGACGACTCTGTCATCATCTATCCCTCCGACTTCTTCGCATTTGAATGGCAAGTCCCAATTATTTAAGGAAGTTTTTATTAGTTTTTCATCTTCTTCCACCAAACTTCAGTTTGTTCATACTTCTTTTACAGGTTGTCTGGCTTTGTTGTTTGATGATTTTATGGTTTTGGTGTTAGCTTCTCCTTTTTCTCTTACACTGGTTTGCAAGTTCCTTCTAAGACGGACTAATCTAAATGTCATTCGAAAGTTTTTTGTTGATATGAAATAGTCCATTTCATTTCAAATTGGCTTGTTGGATTCAAGGCATATCACGATTCAACTTAGCATTGATCTGGACTACTAGTCATATTCTAGGAGGTCCTATTACAGTTATGGTTTTTAAATGAGATTACTCAAATGGACACCTAAATTTGATGTGCAAGAAGAATATCCAGTAGCCCCTGTATGGATCTCTTTTTTGAATCTTAGATTACATTTTTTTAATTTCCAAATTCCTATTTAGTTTTCCTTCCATCTTTGGTAGGCCATTGTAAATGTACTATGCTACGACATCCATTTCTCAACCATCTATAGCCCATGTTTTAGACAAATTGGACATCTCAAAGAAACATCCTAATGAGATTTGAATGGTTATTTCCAAAAAGTTTAATTTAAAAACTTACCGAATTTTTTCTATAATTTTATGATGCATGGACATGGATTAAATATGTGTTATAGGTTACATCCCCATCTTCAGAAGGAGATGGAATCTTCCAAACAATCGCATGTAAGTGAATTACCTTCGGTTAAACTTAATATTGTGATTTCTAATCTTGATGGAAATGAAGGTAATGTTCCTAAAGTGTAAGATAACATTGATGAATCCTTACAACTGGATTTTGCTCATGTTAACCCTAATCCTATTAATGGTGATGAATTTATTCATCTTCAGGTACTTAATCTTAACTCTATCTCTTCTTTATCCATGGATTTCATGATGTGGATGAACAAAGTAACACTACAAATCTAAATAATGTTTCATCCTCTGATAATGCTCCTCTTACTTCAAACAAGAGATTTCCTTATAAGGAGGTTGTTTCATTAAAAAATCATTGTGTTAATAAAGTGCTTTCTCAATCTATTGTGAATAACTAATAGATTCACCAAACTGGTGTTGATGAAGGAAAATGGTGGTAAGGAATTGAGCAATAAAACCATTGAGGAAGATGGTTTTTTCTAGAAGGAAGGTGAATTGCCTCTCAAGAAGGGGAAGGCAGGTATGATTAATGACAGTAAGTTTGCCTTAAATTATCAATATCATAGTGATGCCTTTACTAACATGGAGGATATGGATATGATGGCTAAATATTTTGCTAGAGATGATATTGACACTAATTTTTCCAAGGTTCATAGCATGAGAGGTAGGAAACACAAGAACATAATTTTACAATCTCCTAGAACCACCCATTCACATACTACTCATTAACCTTTTTTTTTTAATGTTTAATGTTATTATTTGGAATGTTAGGGGCATTGGGTGTCCTTCTTCTAAATTAAGAGTTAAAAATTTATGCCACAATTATAATGTTTCTATTCTTGTATTACTTAAGCCTCTTATTTCTTCTGCTATGTTACTTGGCACTGCTAATTTTTTTTTTCATTATGCTATTTCGAATGTGACCAATAAAATTTGGGTATTTTGGAAGGTTCATGTTTGTATAGATATTATTTAATACTTTACCGAAGTTATGCATTTTAGTATTGAAAGTTCTAATTTTCGATGTTGGTCCTCTTTTGTTTATGCTACTTCTTCTTGTTATAGTTTGAAATTGTTATGTGATCAAATAGTTAACTTTCATAGTATTTGTAACTTACCTTGGATTGTCAGAGGGGATTTTAATACAATCTCTAACCCTTCTGAGTGCATAGGGGACTCTCTCTCTATCTATCAATATATTGAGGACTTTATTATTATGATTATGGATTGTAAGTTAATTGATATTGGTTTCACTAGAAAAAAATTCACTTGGAACTATGAGCATTTATAGCAAAGGTTGGATCAAGTTTTTTTTAATGATTCCTAGCTTAATTATTTTGATTCTACTACTGTTGAGCATCTTAGCAAGACCCTCTCTAATCATTCTACCCTGCTTATTAGACTTAAGACTAGATTTATGAACTCTACTTCTCAATTTATGTTTCAAAACATGTGGTTGCTTCATGATTCTCTTACGAACTTGGTTTAGGAAAATTGGCATTCTCCTTTACATCCTGATGACCCAATTTTTTGGCATTAGGAGCTTTTGGGTTAAGCTAAAAAGGCTTAAGCAAATTTTAAACTGGTGGAATCATAATATTTTGAATAATCATTTCTCTAACATTTTAAATGCTAAAGAGAAATTTAACACTTGTGAGACTCAAGGTCAATTGGTGACTTCTGATGAAAATTTTAGTTTATTGAGAGGGGCTATAGATTGCCTTTATAAATTATAAGCTCAAAGGAAATGTTTTTGGAAATGAAAAGTTGTTGCTAAACATCTGGTTAAAGGTGATAACAATACTAAATATTTCCATGTTTTGGTTAAGGGTAAACGTGCTATTAATCGTATTCATAAAATTAATGGTGATGATGGCTCGGTTACTGAGGATGGTGTTGAAATTCCAAATTTAAATGTCCAACATTTTCAAAAACATCTTAATAAAGCCTTTAGTCCGGCTCTTATTAACAATCCTTCTATCATCCCTAACCTTATTTGTCAAGAGGATAATGAATTATTTTCTAAATCTCCTTCTTTTGAGGAGTTAAAGAGAGTGTCCTTGGTATGAATGGTAATTCAATTGCCGGGTCGGATGGCCTCACGACTAAAGTTTTTTTAGAAATCTTGGCTTATTATTAGTAATGATATTTTTTCTATTATTATTGATTTTTTTGCTGGTGATTCTATTTCTAAATTTTTTACTTATACTTCTATAGTTCTTATCCCCAAGAATAACTTTGTTAGTAATTAGAATGATTTTAGACCTATTAGTTTGTGCACCTTTTTTAATAAATTGTTTTCTAAAATCTTGATGAACTATTTAACTTTGTTTTTGCCTAAAATTATCTCTCCTTTTCAAATAGATTTTGTTAAAGGGTGCGCTATTGTAGATAATATTCTGTTGGCCCATGAATTTTGTCAAGATCTCGAGGTAAAGGTTAGAGGTGGTAATATGATTCTGAAACTTGTTATTGCCAAGGCTTATGATAGTATTGATTAGAATTTTCTTTACAATATTATGAAGTTGTTTGTCTTTGATTTGAATTTTATCAATCTTATTAAGAACTCATGGAAGGCCCCTACATTTCTATCATTGTTAATGGTAATAGAAATGATTTTTTAAAGTTTTCCATGGGCTGAGATAGGGTGATCCTATTTTTCCTACCCTTTTCATTGCAGCTAAGTACCTTTCTAGAGGTCTTGCCAACATTTTTGAGAATTATCCTAGCCTCTACTTTAGAAAATTGGGTGGTTTTTCTATATCTCATTTATATTTTGTTGATGATTTTATCATTTTTACGAATACTTCAGTTAATAATATTAACAAACTCATGAGGTTTTATAACCAAATTGAAATGGTTACTGGTCTTGCTCTGAATAAACATAAGTGTTGCTTTATTTCTACAAAGAAAGTGCATAATGATCATATTGTGGCTATTAAAAATTTAACTGGTTTTCTTCATGGCCATTTGCCTATTAAGTATCTGGGGGTGCCTCTTTTTAAAGGTAAAAAGAAAACTTTTCTTTTTGATGCTTTAATTACTGTTGTGTAGAACAAACTTTTGTCTTGGGATTCAAATTTTTTAAGTTTTTAGGGTAGATTATTTCTCAGCAAAAGTGTTCTTTGTTATTTTTCTGTTTATACTCTTCTAACTTTTATTCTTATACATGTAGTTTGTAATAGGATTGATAAGATTTTCAATAATTTTTTTTGAAAGGGGCTAGTAGCAATTCCAAAATTTATTGGGCCTCTTGGGACAAGTGTTGTGGTGTCCTGGATGAAGGGGCCTTGGGGTGTAAGACTATGAATGATTTGGTCTATACTTTTTCTTTAAAGTTATGGTACAACTTTTGTGCTAATATGAACCTTTGGGCTAATTTTATGGTTGTCAAATATTGTGGTGGTAAACAACCATCTACGTGATGGTTTAGCAAAGGTGATTCAAAATTGCGGAAGCATCTTTTCATAGTAAAATGGGTTGTTGAGCCCTTTACCTATTGGGGGATTGGTGGTGATAATATTTTCTTGTCGCAGGATCGTTGGCTGTGGGTCAGTCTATTGATTCTATTACTAATACATCTTACACTGCGGCTGTGAAGGTGAATTATTTCCTTACTTACATCTATTGGGATTATGAGAAACTATTTAGTGTTCTTCTTAATTCTATTACTCAACAAATTTTGAATCTTCCTCTAAACACTAATTCTAATGATGTTCTATTATGTGCTTTGACTAAAGACAGTAGCTTTAGATTAAAGGATGATTGGCACTCCTTTAGATCCAAGCATTAGGTTTCAAAGATCTTTTATATGATTTGGCATAAAAGTATCCCTACCACGGTTGCTATTTTTGTTCAGAGAATTTTACATAAGTTTATACCGTCGAATGATAATTTAATAAAAAGAGGCTTTATCTTACCGTCTAATTGCCAATATTTTTATCATATGGATAATATACATCATATTTTTATCTCTAGTCCTTTAGCTATCAAAACTTAGTGTTATTTTGATGACATTTTCAATTTCTAAATTATTTTAATGCCAAATTTTCTATTAAAGCAAAGCTTAATTAAGGATTTTTTAAGACCAAAGGAAATATCAAAATTATTATTCCTTTCCTTATGTTATGGTATTTTGGGTTGGATAGGAAGAATTCTCATTTCAATGGTGTGGTTAGGAACCATCATAGAATTTTACATAATGTGAAAGACAAGGTCTTGGCTATTTATTTAGGTAAGTTTCTCTCTGTCAAGAACTTTAAAAATTATTTTTCTATAGTAGTTGATTTAGGTCTTAAGTTGGAGGTGGATATTCTTCCTAAAGAACCTAGGTTTATTCATTGTACTAAGCCCCCTATTAACTCTTATAAGCTGAATCTGGATGGTGTTATCATGCTTCTTATGCGGGTTATGGGGGGTCATAAGGGATTGTCATGGTAATTTGGTTTTGGGTTTTGCTAGTCCTTTACAAAATTGTGAAGTTAACTATACTATTACCTCTGCTGTGCTCCATGGCTTATGACATTGCTTTTCTCTTGATTTAACTAATATTGGCATTAAGTTGGCTCTAATTATTACTTTCTATCTCTTAACTCTATGGATGATACGATTTGTACTTCTGCTATATTTTATATTATGAGGGATATTAAGAATTTATTTAGACTTATGAACTGCTCTTTATCTGTTTTCCACAAGTAAGGTAATTCATGCGCTAATTGGATTATCAGGTGAAAGTGTGGCTTGGAGTCTATGGCTTATTTTTCATCATCTAACCTTCTTGCTCTTTTCATAGGCCTCTTAAGACTTGATAAAATTGGTTTAGTTTATCTTAGATTTTAATGGTGCTATATGTGTTGGTTCTTTGCTAGTTGTCTGGATTGGTTTTTTCTAGTTTCTCTATTCTGGTTGACTTATCTATTAGTTTCTTTTTCTTAGGTGGCCTTGCCTACGGCTCCATTTTTTTGTTCAATTTGTTGTTGCCAAGGTCTGTCTGAGGCATTTTGCATTTTTTTGAGGTTGGTTATGTTCTCCTATTAGTTGGCCTAATTTTTGCTTTTATTTTGGGCATTTTGGTGTCTGCTGGGTGACTATTTACTAGAGAATTTGGTTGGCTGGAGCAGGCTTATTGGATGGTTCATTAAAGTTTGTTGCAGGGGCTCGTCTGATTTCTTGTGTCTGGTAGGTGGCCTATTTCATTGTCCTGTGTTAGTTCTTCTTTGTGGTTATGTAGGGATCTTTTTGAGCTAGGATATGGGTTTTCCTATTCCTCTTGGAGCTTGGTTTTGCTGGGAGCTTTCGATATTCTTCACACTAGTCTAGGCTATATGGGTGTCTGTTTTTTTGCTGGGTGGCTTGGTTCTGGTTGCTCATTCCTCTATTATATGGAGGTGGTTTAGTGTTGTGGAGCTTATTTCTTTTCTTCTGTACTTGGTTTAGTGGATTATAAGGTGGTCATTCCCTTGCCCTATTTTCCTAGTTGTTGGTAATTATTAGTATTTTTTTATTTCTCATCTTATCAGCTATTGCTTTTGTTTCTATTATCTCTTTCGTCTGTTTTATCTCATTTTACAAAATTTGCTTAGTGTAGGTGCTCGTTGTTATGGTCTTTTTTAATGGGAAGCTAGAGCTGGTTTATTTTTTGTTGCTTTCCTATTTGTTTGGGTTCTCTTTCTTGTGCATCGTAGAATGTACCTAGGTTTCATTATATTCTTGCTTGGTAAGGACCTCGAGTTCTTTTTGTTTTCTTTTTGCTTATCTCTATAGCATTAGAGAGATTCATGACCCTTTTAGGACTATGTATTCATTTTTCTGAATTAATGTGTAGGCCCCTCTGTGGATTTCCTAAAAAAAAAATTCACTTGCATTGAATTTCATTTCTTGAAATGTTTAGGTTTTTAATAGAAACTTTTTTTGTACTTGATCATTGGAATGGATTCTAAATTACTTTGCTCTATAAATTAATTTTCTTACAAATTTTAATCTTTAAAAAAGTTAAATTTGATTATGACTGGATGTAGATAAGGAGATCAATTTCATGTTCTTATAGAAAAACATATCTAAGATATAATTATTGCAAGGTTGATGTCTCATTATTTTTATTTCTTTTTAAATGAGTAACCAAACTAAAAATAAGGGATTCTCATAAAGAAAATAAAAATTAAAAAGAAACAATAACTACTAAAAAAAAAAAACAATTTGCGAATGAACAAAAACTTGAACACGAATAGAAATATACACACATACATAATACAACACACACACACATCAAATAATCAAAAAATATTACGATACACGGATACACACATCACATTACACTTTACACCATAAATTTGTTTTAGCAATAGAATACCTAAAGTAGGCATCCTCATTCTCTTTGGATAAAAAAGTTATCATCTCTACCAGTTCTAGAGGAAGATAGCTTAGAGAGATGAGGTCGTATGCTGCTACTAGCCATTCCTAAGATGTAGGCACTAAAATGTTTGGAACGCATAAGAAAGTGATGAAAAATGTACTCAAAGACCCTTCTACTTAAAGAAAAATAACCTATCATACAATACAAAATTTAGATCATACGTATGATTTTAAAATCATACGGGAGGAAAATAATTTTGTACATACGAATGAAAATGGTCAAAAATGAAACAGCTTTTTGTAAAATATCATTTCTGAGGCGTCCTTTCGCATAGACTTTTTGACCATACAATCATACAGACAAATATGTGTTCGCTCACGACTATCATAATATTAAACATGTTTTAATGGCAGTTAGGTTTGTCTTCCACAAAAACTAACAACATGATCATATAGCCAAAATACGATTTCATACATACAATTTATTTTGCTTTAGTGGTAGAAAGAGCTACTGAATTCTATTTCTTTTTGGACCAAAAATTTAAAGAACTTCTAAAGAATTGACAAGTTCCAGATGTAGTTTTCTGATCAATCCTACATCCTGCAAAACATAAATCAGAAAATCTAATCATTTCAAAAGAAGTGCTGTGCTTAGGATACCAAGTCCTTAAGTTTTGAGTTCCCAAAAGATATTGCAAGATTATTTAAACTGCTGTCAAATATGAATCCTTTGGATCATATTGAAATCTAACCCACAATGAATCCTTTGGATACCAAGTCTGCTAGAAATCAAGTAAAGCAATGATCCAATTATTTCTCTAAATATTTTTTATCAACAAATTTTCCCTCAGGTTCCTTATCTAACTACACTGAGGTACTCATACGTGTAGTCACTGGTTTAGACTTATCTATTTTATTTTTTTGAGGATTTCCTTAATATACTTTGACTGACTAAAAGAATTTCCTTCCTCATTTTTTTTTATGCTAAAACTAAGAAAATAACTCAAATCTCTCATCAAACTCATCTCAATTTCACTACTCATTATTTTTGAAAAATTATCAGAAAGATTTTTGTATGTAGATCCAAATAAGATGTCATCAATATATATTTGAATAATGTGTTTATCATCTCTTTTCCTCTTCGTAAAGAGAGTGGGGTCCACACTTCCTTTCACAAAATATCTCTATAATAGGTGCGTGCTTCACCTCTCTTACCAAACTCTAGATGCCTATTTCTGTCCATATACTGCCTTTTTCAATTTAGATAAATGATTAGATAATTTAGAATTTTCAGAACCTAGAGGTTGCTTAATATAAATATCCTCTTGTATCACTTAATTCAAAAAGGTTCTCTTAATATCAATCTAGTATAATTTAAAACCCTTAAAAAAGGAAAAGGCTAACAAAACCCTAATTACTTTAAGTCTGGCTATAGGGGATAAAGTTTCTTAAAAATTAATCCCTTCTATTTGATTATACTACTTGGCTATCAATCTTTCCTTATTTCTAATCTCAACAACTAAATTTTTCATTTTTTTAACACTCATTTAGTTTAAACAACACTATGATCCTTAGGCCTTTCAATTAATTTCCAAACATTATTTCTTACAAATTGATTCATCATTCTATATGGCCAAAATCCAAAATTCTTCTTAAAGTGCTTGATTTATATTAGTGGGTTCAATCATCGATGTAAAGGAAGAATAGTGCACGTCTCTGCTAAGTCCATGCCTGGTCCTAACATCCGTACTAGGTTCACCTAAAATAAATTCCTTAGGGTGATTTTTAAAATATTCCATTCTCTAGGCAAAGGGTCTTCTTTTCCAACTTATTCTTCCAAATTTGTCACTTTAATTCTTCCAAAATACCAAAGTCATTAAACACAAGATGTGTGGTCTCCTCAACTACCAAAGATCTTTTGTTAAAAATTCAATAAGATTTTCCAACACTAGAATATCCAAGAAAAACTCCTTCATCATATTTTCGATCAAATTTTCCTTAAGGAGTTTTTTCATTATTATGAATGAACACCTTACATCCAAAAATATGTAAATGAGACAAATTTGATATTATTCCATTAAGAAGTTCATAGGGTGAATTATTCAATTTTGATCTAATGTTCACCCTATTCAAAGCATAATAAGTCGTACTAATTGCTTCAGCCCAAATAAATTTTAGAGCTGTGTATTCTGCTAATATGGCTCTATGAGCTTTAAATAATGTTATGTTCTTTCTTTCTACTATCCCAATTTTGCTGAGGCGTCTAAGGTGCTGAAAAATTGTGATCAATTCCTTTCTCTTTATAATAATCTTTAAAAACTTTTTATTTTCAACTTCACCTCCATGATCATTTTAAATTGTTAAAATTTTGCACCCTAATTTCCTTTGAATCTAAGTGCAAAAATTTCTAAATTCCTCAAACGATTCACTCTTTCAAAATAAAAATTTAACCGAAGTGAATCTTGAAAAATCATCAACTTTTACAAATCTAAAAACTTTACCTCCTAGACTTATAGTCCAATCGATCCAAAAAGATCCATGTGAATGAATTTCATTGGTTTGCTAGTTCTAAGATCTTAATGGAATGAAAGAAAGACTTCACTTATTTCATAATTGACATGCATTTCACAGGTGATCCTTAGTTAAGTCTAGTCTGGGTATTTATCTAACCAGTTCTTTTTTGGTAATTTTCCCAAGTTTTTTCATGCTGGCATGATAAAGTCTCTTTTGTGATAACCATGATTCATTAGAAAATATTTTGTGACAAAAAGTATTAGAAGATTTAATATAATTAAAAGAAAGCATGTATACATTATTTATCTTAATTCCATGCAAAATATAAATTCTATTTTGGCTTATTATGCAGTTAGTAGGAAAAAATTTTACACTATAACTCTTATCATATTTGTTGACTAATATTCAATAGGTTATGTTTTAAGCCTTCTACAAATAAAATATTCTCAATGAAAAAATTATTCAAATTTCTAATCATACATGTACCTACCACTTTCCTAGTAGTATTGTCTCCCTATATAACCTTGCCTCCATTCATGGCTTCCAGCGATATGAATTTTGTTGTATCTTCAGTCATGTGCTTCAAACACCCACTATCTACGTACCAAATTCTCTCACAAGATGTTGCATGAGAGCATTTCTATAAGATAATCAAATGTTAGTCTTGGGAACCCAAATAAATTTAGGTTCTCCTTTTGGCAAAAATAATGTAGATGCATGTTTGATATGATTTGTTTTATGCATCTTAAGTATCCACACTAAATAATTTTTATTATGAATAATACAAGTGTGTGAGATATGTCTAATTAATCCACAACAAAAAATATTTCACTCTAGGAAAATGATTTCTCAATCTAAGTGTATTAAATTATCTTTTCCTAGGTTTTAACATTTTAGGCTTTTGATCATGATTTAAAAATTGTTCAGATGTGGGTGTAATCCTTTTTCCTCAAGTGCTTTCAATTCCGCTTTAAAAAATGAGTTAGCACTTTCTAAAATAGCATTTTCAACTTTGAAATAGTGATCTCTACTATCAGATTAATTAATAATTGTTTTAAAATCATTTTTAAGTTTAATATGTGATGATTTCAATAGTTCATATTATTTGTTCAACTCATTAAACTCATATAATAATTTCATGTGGTTGCTATCAATTAGTGTGTGATATTTCCTGAGGATTTCATGCTCTTTTTGTAATTCTAAAATTTATATATTCAACCTAGCATGCATCTTTTTAAGTTTCCCATAAGTAGTTTGAATTTTCTTTGAAACATCAAATAACTCTTCATAGGTTAATCATATATCTCTTCTTGATTTGACTAATCAAGCGTGTCTTCCATTAAACACAAGTTTGTGACTTCCTCCTCTACTTCTATTTCTGAAGAATCTGAAGCTGAACTAGCCAAAATACTCTCTATAACCTCTTCTTATACTTCTTTCCATTTCTTTCCTCCTCAACCTCTTCCTTGTTAGGATTGGCTTTATAATTTGGGCATTTTGATTTGATGTTTCCAGGCTTCCTGCATTCATAGCAAATTAACATCATTAGAAGCCTTAGCATTTTTGTGGAACTTACCTTTATTTCACTACTGACCTCTCCTTTGCTTCCTTTTTAGAAAACATTTGAATTTTCTTGTCATTAAGGGAATGTCATCATCATCTTCAAGCTGGGACTGATCACTCTCTATGTCATCTACTTTCAACGCTATGTTTTCTTCTTCAATTTCTCATCTGTATCAATCTATCTTTGAGTCACTCCTTGCTTGTAAGCACTTATTGATCTAAGAAGATTGTCAATATAAGAAATATTTAACTCCTTTGATTATATTATAGTAGTTATCTTTACATCATAAGTAGTAGGCAAACAATAAAGAATTTTATTTACTTTTTCAACATTCGTTAATTCCCTACCTAAGGTACGCAATAAGGTGATAATTTATGTGAAATGATTATACATGTCAGTGATTAATTCATTTGGCTTCATGTAAAATAATTCATAATCATGTATCATATAATTCAATCTAGATTGTTTGACCTTGTTAGTCTCTTCATATATGATAAAAAGTCTATTCCAAATTTCTTTTCCAATTCTAAAGGTAGAAACATGTATATAGTCACCAGATTAAAGTGTATAGAAAAAAGTGTTTAAACATTTGGCATTTGACTGAGCTAATTCTTTTTCATCTATAGTCTAGTCATTAAATGGTGTTTCAGTTCTAATGCAATTTATAAGTCTAGTTTGCCTAGTGTATCCTTCCTGCACTAAAATTCACATGCCATAATCAAGCTATAGAAGAAAAGTAGACATACATGTTTTCAAAAAATCAAAAGGGGTCTTATTAAACAATAGGGGTCTAGTGATTGAAAACCCTTTTGGAGTGTTACAGTTT